>CM077347.1:88835665-89419432 GCA_039655645.1 Ammopiptanthus mongolicus
TTCAATTGACTCTTTTGCCTACCGATAATTTTCCTTAGTTTTGTTTCGATAGCTCACGAATTCGAAGGAAATCGGCACTGTGTTGCGACTCGGTACGTTATTTTGTTTTTTTTAATTTTATTGGTGTACTCACGAATTCGAAGGAAGTCGACACTGTCTAGTGATTCAATACGTTATTTTTTTTTTAAAATTTTTTTGGTATAAATTATTTTTTATTATATACTGATACAACTTTTTTCCATTCAAAGATTAAATCTTTTGTTGTTTTTATCTCTTCCCATTGAGGGGGTGAAATGCATGCCACCATCTTTATCCGATACCAATGGAGCTGTCAAATATCCTGCTCGAAGGCCATAGAAATGAAGTAAAAAGTCAATTTGAAGAAAAAGTCACTCACGTTGGAGAAAGATGAGCAGTTTGAATGAAAAAAAGTTGTTCTGCTCTTTCCAAGCAAGTCCTGTTTTTTCCTCAATTTTGTGATTTTGAAAAGGAGGTTTTATATTGAGTTTCTTGTGTGAAATGGTTTCATATATTTCTATAATCATTGTGATTTATTGAGAAATGTAGATGAGGTGTTTGATGAAAGTTCATCTAAGGGCGTTGTTAATTGGACTACCATATCCAGTGTAGCTATCAAGCTATTTCATTTGATGTTGTTGATGGATTGATATTCAAGTGGCTATCTTTCCCACACAGGTATGTTTCTCACTTTCACATCATCTTTGTTTCTCTCTTTCAGATTGCACACATCTTTATATTATTTAAAATATGAAGGCATATAAAGAAACTAAAGCTTTGGGAATGGTTTCTTTAATTTCTTGCACGCATCTGTATGGAATAATAAATTTTTATTTTTGTCCACTAATTTTTTAGTGTGTTCACAGAAAAGATTGCTGCCAATATTGGTGTGTGAAATTCTTCAAATGTGGCAGCCATTTTTTATGAGAAGTAAGAACTACTTATGTTTCTCTCTTCTCTATATTACAATGTGACAGCCTATTCGTCTTTTCCAGCCTATCTGTTCCACTCATCTTTTAGCAATAAGCATTGTGTTTGGCATTCAATTGTGGTTATACTTCTGCATTCTTTTAACTTTAAGATATAAATTGTTACTTATTGAGTACTAGGACTGATCATCCTTTCCAAATAAGGGCTGACATTGAAACAAAAGGAGAGTTTATTAATGACATTATAAAAAAGGTGGTAGATGACAAGATTTCTCACCAAAAAAATGTGGTAGATGCAGCCGACACGGATATTGAAGATGTCCTAAAGTTTGTTGATTGGCTTGGTGTGAGCTGTTGTCTTCGGTAAGTTTCTAACAAAATTATTAATTTGATTGGCCAAAGATACTCTACCATTTTGGCAGCCAACATATGTTAAGTTTTTATATATAGTTTTATTCCATTATAATACTGTTATCAGTTTATGTTGAGGTATAAAAAGTGTACACCTTCCCCCCTCCCCCCCACGCCAAAAAAACAGCAGTATTTTTGTTTCCATATATTAAGTGTAAGCAATATACTTGGTTTCTTACTAGCTCCATATCCTCTACTCTTTAGGAAGATGGGATGAGTGTGTTGTCTTGAAGCATTTTAAGTGGCCTGAGAGGTACTATTCACACTACTTTGTCTAAATCTAAATTTAGCCTTTATTCTATCCTTTGGTTTGTGCTTTTAGTTTTTTTAATGAAAGATTAATCATGAACGCTAAATTTGTTTACATGATGTTGCTATGTTTGTTGTCATCTGCAAAACATTATAAGCATCAATCGAACATGTTGGTGTATGTCCTAGGTCCAACATGTTCTGAGGACTCAGGAGCTTATTGGATGGAAATAGAGTGATGCTTAAGATAGGAAAACCATAAGTGTTTTATCTTTATAAAGATTTAAAAATGGAAGCTAGAAATTTTGGGGTGAAAGGGTTGTTTTGTTTTTTTTTTCCTTTTAAATTTTTCCACAATTATCTATTTTTTCTTCAAGTTTTTCAAGAATTATCTTTCTTTACTCTTTTATGGGCATCTAAATGTTTCTACAGTGTATCAGTGCATCCAACCCAAAATTATCTTTTTTACTCTTCAAGTTATTTTGCTGATTTTGCAGTGCAGTTCATATTTATATGCAAACAGTTTCTTATTTAGCATCCAACCTATAAAATGAGCGATTCAAGGGAGAGGTCCTTGGATTGGTTGCATTTTTTCAGATATCATTGATCACCACCATTTATATGTCTTTTTCCCTGCACATGTTTCTTTGTCATAATTTTAGGCAATTATACTAATTATACAGCTAATCCAAGTAATTATCCATTTGATCCTTTTCATGCCCTGCCTATGCACATATTTGATAACAACCGTGTTCAAATTTTCTGCCAAAGATGGAAGTAATGGAACAGGCATGGATAGCTCTGTTGTGGCAATCTCTGGTGAAACAAGAGCTAAAATCCTAAGAAAATTCCAAAATTTTAAACAATTTGATACTATCGAAGTTACTTCAAACCATTACTTCATTTGCACAAATTCTTCCATGAAGCAAGTAACTTCTTATTTTTTTTGAAGATTCTTTGTTTAAGTTATAATCTTAATTATTTGATTTATTCAATAGTTGCTTTGTCAATCACTTAAGGTGGTAGTTTTAAAATATCGATTGTATTCTTATGTGTTGTTTGTGGTGTTTGGATTTGTGTTGTGATGTCTTCATGAAATTTATTGTTGGCTGATATATTCAAAAAGCATGTTCATGGCTGTTGAAGGTTATTCCCCCAAGCTTATATGATCAAGCTTCTCAAGTATGTCAATAAGCATCATCTTGCAGACAAGTATCATATTCTTTGACTATAATATGATTATTTCTATTACCGTGTAAGTGTATCCACTATTGATCCTGTTAATACTATTGCATTTTGCTTTCAAATCAATCGGTTTTCTTTTTAGTCACATTTTCTTTTATATTTTTCCTTTTCCCTTTACTTTAATCTTCTCAAATCAGAAGTTGTTTGCTCCAATTCCGAGCGCAGTTCAGAGTTCCATTACATGAAACATTTCTTTTATTTGTTTTGGTTCCATTTATTGGTTTTGGTATGAAATGAGCATATATTACTGTCAAAGGCATAGCTATGTATTTTGGCATTGTATTTTTTTTATAAGCCAGAGTATTATTAAGAACTTTTCCATCATTTCCACTATGTGATTGCAATGCAGGGGATAACCATGATTTTAGAGACTTTATTCATTAAGTACCCTCTGTGCTTAAGCCAAGTAATTGCATTTAGACTTGGTAAACTCAAACCAGAAGCCAAATGAGAAGTTAATATATTTTTAGCCAGCTTTTATTTTTTCTGGTGTTTGTCTCATCTACATTTTATTATATTGGGAGAAATTTATCACTGTTGAGGGATGATCAATAGGAAGAATTTAACTGTTGAGGGATGATCAATAGGAAGAATTTAACTGTATCTTTAAAGCATCTGTATCTAGGGAGCTCTGTGTATTTAAGTGTTTTCTTCCTTGGAAACCTTGCTTGTAGAAGTTAAGAATTATATCTTTCAGGTTCCATTTAAACCCTATTTTGGATCAAGTGTATGGGTTCTCTCTTTTATATGCTCATCATGTTTCCTTCTTACCCTTCGACTGGCTTTTGTCATAACTAGGCAAAGAAAGGAACTTGAAGAAAATAAACAAGTTGATATTTGGATTTGCTTTTCTTTTCTTTTTTTAGTTATGTTTGCCTATGTAATGTAAACTTGGGTGAAATACCTTGATTTCATCTGAAATGGGTTTCATTTTTTTGTTCAGTGTATCCATTAGTATAATGTGCATTGGTTCCGTTGCTTTTCATTATATAATTGGAACCTCTCTGATGTAATAGCAGGATCAGGCTTTTCATATATCGAAGGACATTTATGGATGCTATCACTGTCAATATGTGAAGATACTAAAACATATTTAAGAATTATTAAAAAATGTTCTTTATATGTTCTTCCTCTACATTCGGATGTAGAATAAACGAACAAGTAGTAACATAGAAATATAAGAAACAAATAAGTCACAATGACTTAAAGAGGCAGCTAAGCTCAGGTAGAGGAGCCATAGTTATTGATTTATCTCCTCTCTCAATGTCTGTATCCTTGATTTTTCTCTCTATGTATCTATACATCCATATATATCAGCATTTCTAATCCTTGAAAAAGCAACAATATATGCCCGTTTTGTTTTCCCTCCCTGTTCACTTATTATGTTTTATTAAGTTTGCAGGAGAAGGAAGTTTTTGACTTTTAAGAAAGAGAGATGACAGGAATATAGCATTCTTTTTTTGAAATGAAGGTTTTGGATTGTGAAAATCTTAGCAGTTCTTTTTTACTATTTTATCCATATTCTTCAATTATGTAAAATCGTCTAAAACCACATAAGAATGGAAAATGGTAAAGTCAAAATTTGTGACCAAAATAAGGGAACCCACCATGAGGTGTTGCTGCAAGTGGTGTGTACCAAATTCTATCATGACTTTGTATTTTATTTTTGTGTACCTGCTTCTTTTTTTTGAAATGCTTATGGGTTTATTCATTTTGCTCCAAAATAATCCAACAAAAACATTTTGCAGCGATTATGGTGTGCAAATTTTGCAACTATTCACAACGGTGACAACTCAGGTTTCCTTAAGATTGGTTGCCAATGTCCTGACTTTTCACTGAGAAGTGAATGCTGTTTGGGGAGCATGACTCATGATGATGATATAGTGGATAATTTTTCTAAAATTTCTCAAATTTAGATGATAAATAAATTGTTTATAGCATGGTCCATTTTTATTTTATTGATGATTGATTATTTTATCTATAGTGAGATGCATTGCAAAATTTTTATAGCAGACAATCCTTGGAAGTTGAAAGTTTGTGGGAAATATTCAAGGTTTGGTATCACCAAGTAGATTATATGCATATATAAGGCTCTAATATATATGTTTTCTATTACCTCTTTTGAGATGAATATCTATTAACGTTTGTTGTTAGTCTCTGATATACATGTGGTACAGTCATTTTCAAGTTCTCAGTTACAAGATATTAATCTTCTATTGGACTATTTGGTTAACTGATGCAGAATCACAGATGCTTAAGCTGGAAGAGCATCAATTTCTATCTGGGAGGATCAAAGTGTGTATCTTTTTCTATTTCTTATACTTCACAAGCAGTAGGATTTGGAAGCAAGATAAGATTTGCAAAGCGGGCGGTAATCATGGCAGCTACAAAGCCAGCGGAAATAAGCCACCCACCAATGGACCAACTTCAGGACTTAGAATACTGCATAGACTCAAACCCATCTTGGTTTAACCATGCAATAATAGGTATAATTCATTGGTGCTGTAAATGGAAAGATGTAATAGAATTTGCAGAAACAATAATATGGCTAACAATAATGGAATTGTTAAAATCACTATTGAACATCTCGATTAATTGAATTTGGGCATTCATAAATTAATATATGGAATTATGCACAAAAGCTACACTGTGTAGTATTGTATAAATATTGAGAAGTATCCTAATCGGTTAAGAGTTATGCTATGTACAAGATAGAAATCATAGTTGTGTGCTATGCATTTGGTGGGGAATGAATTTTCAATAATACAAGACTCTGCACTATAGGCAAAAATCTCCAAACTTACAGAAATAATAGTTAAAGCCTAGTGTCCCATTATCTTTCATTGTCAGGGATTATCTTCATGGGCATTGGTAATACTTCAGAATGAAAAATTATTCAACTTTAAACTTTTCTGTTATTGTTTTGAATATTAAAGACTCAGTTCTCCCATATACTAGAAAGAGTTCTAGCCGATGGCATTTTTATAGCAACCAATGACCATGTCAACACCTTTTGACATCCCTTTTTGGCATATGGCCATTAAGCCAATGTTCCGTGGTGGCTGTGCCCACCTGGAGTCAATCAAATAATTTTTGGAGGTTTTATACTGGAGGAATATTATTAAGGGAATTAACGATGATGCATGTTTTACTTTTCAGTGTACAATCTTCTCGGTAAGAATCTAAAGAAAAATATTTTAAATAATCATGTTCCCAATCTTCTGTTATCGATGAGATATTAGTTGTGTTTTGGAAATTTTTTTTGTATTCGTATATGATCGTAAGTAGTATCTTCTGTCGTTCATCGAGATTAATCTCTTTCGGGTGATTTGAAGGCACTCAAGGTGCAAGGCGTTTGCACAAGTACTTTCTTTTATATGCAATTTTATCACTATTACATTTAATTTCTTACATTTTAAAGTTCATTTTATTTAACTCTCTTAGATTTAATTTATTTTATCGTCTATCTATTTGTGCTTCAACTATTATACAAATACTTATTTGTTGTTCTTTTAATTTATTATTTTCTATATTTAAGTATGAATATTCTTTCAAAATAGTGTAAAATATTTCTCTTCATATATAATTCACTACGGGTTTAAGATCTAGTGTCTCTAATAATAGAGTATTTTCAATGATATAACTCCTTGAAGTTGTTTAACTCTCTTTTTATGGGTTCCATCATGTCACTTCACATAATTTTTACTTTATATTAATTTAAGCAACTATCAACTTCAATGGTGCAACTCTTAGGGTCTATTTGAGAGTTTGGAGGGGAAGAGAGAGGAGGAGTTTGAGGTGCAAGGAAGGGGAAGGGGTGGAGAAGGGAGGATAGTCTCCCACCTTGTATGGGGGTTTATTTTCCAACAAAAGAACCAATACCCCCCAATTTAGGGGAAATAAAAAAATGAACTAGGGGAGAGTTTTGGAGGGCTTTTAATTTTTTTTTTTTTACATTCTTCTTTCTTTTAAAAAAAATCTCAAAATGTCTTTCCCTCCACTCCATTCTGCTCCCAACTGCTAAACAAACCCTTAAAGTTAGAGTAAGAACTGATTACATCTATAAGCAAGTGTACTTATAACTAGATATCATATCACTAATGCATAAGAGTACTACGATATAAGAAGATATTCGTATTTCTTAAGCAACTCTTATAGATGTTTTTATTGTTTTATTTATCTAGCTTATAAAATATCTTGCTTATCAAGCAGGTCAAGAGGTCAGCAGTTCGAATCCTGACTCTGGTATATGAAGAAAAACTAATTGGGATGAGAGAACCCATCTTGTATGCCCAACAGGTTTTCCGACGGAGATTAGTCACTGCTAATGATGGTGGATACTTCGCACCTATAATATAGTTACAAAAAAAACAAGAAGAAAGAAAAGTTTTAGTTTTCTTTCTTTTCATTTATTCTCATTTCTCACAAAACAACTATCACCAATCATTCTTTTTCCTCATTCATCTTCTTTTTTTCCATTCTTTTCCCTAAACCAAATAAAGAAATATAAGTAATACTAATTTGTGAAAAGTTGGTAGTATATAAATTTGAACAAAATACAAATTTTTAAAATTAATTAAAACACCATTAAAAAAAATTTATAACACATAAATAACAAATTAATTCAATGCGAAACACATCAAATAATTAAAAGATTCCAATCAAAGAATCAATTATAATTGTGTAAAAAAGACAATTTAATACTTTTAATTAATATTTTAATAGTTATACAATTTATTATAAATTAACAATATTATTTACACAACTTTATTTTACATTATTAATATAATAATATTAACTTAAACCCGTTAAATATATAATAAAAACAAAAATTTAAAAGATTGTGGGAAAGAAAATTATCTTAAATCACATGGAGGAATTATTTTCGCGCCATTTAAATTCATAACATAAAAAAAAAATAAGTCAAAATAATTCAAAAAAAAAAAAAAAAAAAAAAAATTAAAAGGATTGTTTGTATGAGTGGTTAATAATGGAGTGAGTGGTAAAAAATTACCCATGTTTGAGATTTTTTTAATTAATAGAGATGGATTGGTTAAGGAAACAAACCCAACCACTCCATACATTCAAAACCCTCGTATTTTTATATATCATCCAATTTAGGGGGGGGAAGTGGAAATAACCACTTCACCACTTCAACAATCACTAAATCTCCATTCCCTGCCATTATTCCAATGCACCCCAACCAATGGAGTGAACCCCCCCTTCATACCCAAAAATTCAAATTTTTACCTAGTACTAAACTTTTACCTTCCACTTCACTCAATTCTAAATCACTCCACCACCTCCAAAACACTCCCAAACATAGCCAAAGTTATAAAAATTAACAACCCAAACTCCCCTTTTTCTTTAATTTTTTTTTTTTTTCCCCTTTGGGCGCCCCTTTTTTTCCCCAAAAAAAAAAAATTAACAACTTCGATTATTTATAGTATTTATATATGACATGAAGTCAGAGATGAGGACTATTTCAGTATTGTATTTGGTTCCTCCAAAGTGAGTTTATCTCTAAAGTGAGAAAGTAGTGATGTATCCACCATTGATTTGATAAAGTGCATAGATATCTGAATCCACTGAATAATCTAAGAGTAGATATACACTCACTTTCTCACTTTAGAGACAAACTCATTTTAGAGGAGCTAAATCCTTCGATGCTACCGAAACATCTAAAATATTCATTATATTCTGGAATATGGTTCTGTTTGGCAAGGCCGAACCATTAGCTTATAGCGGATAAATTTGTTTGATCAAAGTAGATGTGTTTAATAAAAGACCTTATCTCACTAACTTATTGCGATTTTTCACTAACTTATAACGTTTTTTTAGACGCTACTTGAAATAATGTTTGAGCTTATAACTTATTATTATTTTTTCCTCATTTTTATTATTACTATTTTTATTGAGTTCCTCCTTCATCCTCTTGTAAATAATATAATAAATCTTAGTCACTATGAATGATTGATGTTCTCGAAATTTCATTTCACCCATAGAGTATATTGTAATATTTAAAAATTATTTAAAAAATAAAATATTAATAATTTTTTTTGGATGTTTCACAGGACTAAAACACCCAAAAAAAAAAAAAATTACCAAGAAGAAGCTACTTGGGGTATAGAGACCCCAACAATGTCACGAAACAAAAGATCCCTAAGCTCAAAAGGGGGAGTTTCCATAAGGTGAAAACCTGTCTAAAGATGATGCACCATTCTCTGCGCTTCCATTCAAGAATTCTGTCAATGAACTTATTCGTGTAACCCCTCTTATCTTGAGCATCTTTATTAAGAAGAGAAATAATGGCGAGGGAGATTACAGAAACTTTGACTCCAAACAACATCCACTCCTCTAAGAATACCCCAAAGCTTCTCTTTAAAAGTTGAATAGGAACCAATATGCATGCCAAATCTGAAGACCAAGGTTCTAAATTGCGGTTGCGGTCGCGGATGCGGTTGCGGTCGCGGCTGCTGCGATTGCGGTCGTTGCGGCCGCTGCGATGCGAAATGCGGCCGTTGCGGCGTGAAATAATTTTATAATTGAACAAAATGTAAAAAAATTATATAATTATTGAAATTCTTTATATATACTTTATTGATAGTGTTGTATAAATTTCAATTCATTTTTAAGACATTGCATTATCTTTGTGAATAATTTAAATTTAATTATAGTGAAACTAATATTATCATGAATAAACATTTTAAACACATATATAAGTACTGAATTAATAAAGAAGTAAGAAAGTGACAAACTTAAAAGTGCACAAATGTATACAAATCACAAATAAAAAGAAACTAGTCTAACATAAAATAATACACCCAGCTGTAATTTTGATTCTGAAAAACGTCACATTGTCACCATTTAGAAATAGGTCTTCTGTCTTCACTACAAAAAAAAATGATAAATACAAGCAAATTAATAAATTCAAAATAATAATAATAATAATAATAATAATAATAATAATAATAATAATAAATAACAAATATATGAATCAAAGATAATATAGATAGAACTTACATGACACTTTCTACCACATGGTGGAATGACGTGGAGGGTCATAACCTCTATTTTCACTTTGGCTATCATCTTGTGTAACTCCTTGCCCAAAGACATAATAAAAAAATCCACCACTTGATTGTTGATCATAAGGATCTTGATAATTCATTGATGGTTGGTGGTATGAGGGAGCTTGATCACTTGCATATGGATTATATGTGTTGAGATAAGGATATTGATAAGAAGGTGGATAAGATTGTTGACTACTCTGAGAAGAATCATTAATACCAAAGTCACTAAAACTTTGTGCAATACTAGAAGAGGAAGAATCTTCAAGTGGAACATTATGTTTTCTTTTTCCTCTCTTAGAATGTGACCCACCTCTTCTGCTATCAGGTAATGAACTACCAGAAGGAGCCATATCAGTCAAGCTCCTATAACGCCTATTATATGGTGAATCCTGATATTGATCATTTTGAAATTGCTCATCATCATCATCATTATCACCACCATCACCACCACCTTGTTCAGCTTCTACAGCACCACCCCCATCACCACTATTATTACTTGGTGGACTTAAACCGCCACTATTTCCATTAGAATCATCATTATCATCAACAACTTCCACATCTTCATCATCTGTATCCATTATGGGCAACCATTCTGCATTTTGTACACCATCTAATAGTGGATTTTCTCTCTCTTCAATCCATGGAGATAATGCATCATCTTCTTGAAATATATAATCAAGATTAATAGGATTAAAACTTGCTTCAATTTCATCTTGGCTTTTTCTCATTTGATGCCTCATTTTCAACTTCATGTTGTAATGGGTGAAGACAAGCTTTTGTAACTTTTTATACTTCAGTCTATTCCTTGTCTTCGTGTGGATATAACTAAATGTGCTCCAATTCCTCTCACAATTTGTGGCTGAAGTTGTTTGACTGAGAACTTTTATAGCCACACGTTGAAGTTCAGGAGCACATGAACCAAAAATCAACCACCATTCAGCTTTATAAAGGAGCGCCAAAAATTAAACAAATTATTAGTTATATAATAAAAAACAAAGGTAAAGTTGATTGATTGATATAAAATAAAAATTAATATTTTACCCGGATTCATCTTTGACCAAGCTTTTTGAGCTTGAGGCGTACCAAATGTTTCACTCATTTCTCTAAAAAGCATTAACTATATAATATAACATAATATGTCAATACGTAAACATATATTGATAAACAATGATTTATAAGATTAAAAATATAAATATTCACTACTAACCTGGTTCAGAGCTTTAATTTGATCATCCATGTCCTTTTCTAATTTGGTGATGACCCTACTCGTTCCTTCAAATGTTTCTTTATAGACATCATCTCCATGTTCAACTCCATATTGAAATTGCGGATTAAGAAAATAACCTAAAAAAAGGATAATCAATTATTGTGGATGAAATTATTGTAAATATAAAAATTACATGATAAAATTAAATTTATAAGTTTTATTAACATACCAGCAGAATGAAGATCAGAATGCATGAAACTCCAGCGCTTGTCTATTATATCATTGTACCTGGAATGATAACGAGAAGCTTGTTAAATTGCTTGTTTAGCTCGATCAATGGCTTCATATATAAAACCCATTGTTGGTTTCTCGTCACCATCAACAAGTCTCAAAACTTTTACTATAGGCTCAAACACCTTCAATATGTCATTGGCCTTACTCCAGAATTCACTATCTTGAACAATTTTCCTTGCTTCAAATGCTGGTCCAGTTTTCTCCCTACCAAATTTGGATCTTCTAAACTCTTCAGAGCTGAACATGTTTCTTAGACCTTGCTTTTGCTTCACAATTGCTTGAAGTTGTAGAAATTGTGTTGCAAATCGGGTAACACCAGGACGAATAATTTCTCTACCTCCAGTATATTTTTTCATGAGATTTACGGTCCATATATGGTTATAGATAAAAGTTGTCACTATCTTTGCATCACTTAAGGACTTTTGTACATTTTTCTTTTTCCCTATATCCTCCAAGCAAAGATCTAAACAATGAGCCGCACAAGCAGACCAATACAAATGTGGCCTTTTCTTCATTAATTCTTGACCAGCTGCTTTTAATGCTGCTTCATTATCTGTAACCACCTGAACTACAAACTCTTCTCCCACTTCTTCCACAACTTTATCTAATATCTGAAAGTAGTATTCGGTATTTCTACTATCAACACCAGAAGCATCAATAGATTTCAAGAAAATCGTCCCCTTACTACAATATACCAAAAAATTCATAATATGAGTATGGTTGATACTGTCTGTCCAACCATCACACATTATTGTTACTCCTTTTTCTTTCCATGTACTCTTCAACTTATTCAACCACGCACACATGTTCTTATATTCATTCTCTAAATATACATCTGAGATTTCATAAGGAGTCGGACATTTAACCCCTTTACCTACCTCGGCAGCTGCTACGATCAAATTATGCAACCAAGGAGAGTTAGATAAATTCATAGGTAAACGCTCATAAATTATGAACTTGCTTACAGACTCTCCAAGCTTCTTCCTCAATGTCTTCATGAAACCCTTACTGATTTTTGGCTGCTTCGTGCTTTTGCTCCTAACAAGGTCAATATCTGTAGATCTCAACTCAAAAGAGACATCTTGAGGAAGGGAAGAGCCACCTACACTTGCATGAGAGCTTCCACCTTGTTCATATATATTTTCATGCCCTCCTGTTTGTTGCCTGAATCGTTGCCTATCTTCCCATTCCTGTTGTGATCTAAGGCTTTCTTGTGTAACAAACCTCATTTGCTCATCACTAAGGTAATGCACATCATCCTCTTCATCATCTCCTCTCAAACGTGCTTCAAATTCATCTTTTCTTTTCTTAGAGTCATTTTTCTTTGCTTTTCCATCAAGGAGAAGTTTCATCATATTTTCTCTAACCATTGTGTTCACTCTAGCACAACCAGCCACTTGTCCTTTCATATGTGCTATATGTTGTTTCAATCTTGTAATGCCACCTTTTATTATTTTGTGACAAAGTTTGCATTCGATGTTGTTCCGACTTCCAGCTATTTGTTTTCCAAAATGCCATCCAATATCTTCACTTGGAGCACCCTCTGATCTTGAAGTGGGAAATTCTTCTCTTGGTGGCATTGTGTATATTTTATATTACCTATTCAATATTTATAAAATAAATATCAAATTGCTTGAAAAAAATAAATATCAGACAATAATTGAATCAAGCTTACAACTTTAATATAAACTAGTAATTAGTTAAATACAAATAATCTAATTACTTACCTGTAATGTAAATAAATAACAATTTAACATAAAATATAAGGTTCTAATTGACTAAATACAATAGATCAAGTTAAAATATTGCGGAAAAAAAATAGATCAAGTTAATATGTAATGTATAATACTGATAGACATCAAATAAGCACATCGGAAAAACGATCTCTTCTCTGGTATCCCCAATAATTTTGGGATAAAAGTTATCTGACTTAACCCAACTAGAATGTATTACCTCAATTAAATTTGTTATATTAATGATCAAGTCAAATGGTTCTGAGGTTCTCACCATTTGATTGAACCACCTAGATAAGATAAATTTACACTTGAGATACCAAAAAATTCATCAAAAAAAATTGACTGAATAAAAATTATTAACCGAAAAAAATTTACTGATAAAAAAAATTGCTTCCCTTTACCAGTTGAATCCCACTCCCAACAGCCTTCACGAATGTTCTTCCACGGCAGTGGCACTACCTTATTATTAATTACCTAACCTAATCTTCAGTGTCTATTGTCTAAACTCTCTGACTCTCTCCAATCTCCATTCTCTGATTTCTCTCATCTCTCCCTCTCGGCCTCTCCCTTTCAAGTTTCAACCCCCTTCATCACCCTCAAGCCTCACAATCACAAGTCACAACTCTGTTTCTATGTCTCTTCTCAAGATGAAGCCCTCACCCCTCAGCCAGTCACCCTCCTCAAGCCGCCGCATGCCTCTTCTCTGCCTCTCAACAAGCTCTCAACTCTGTTTCTGTGTCTCAACTCATGCCAAAATCGCCGCGACGCCGCCCACCACCGTCACGGCGTCACCCACCACCGTCACCCACTTTCCCTTCCACCACCGTCACCCACTTACCCTCCCACCACCGTCACCCATTCCCTAAGTCCCAAGATCAAACATGAGATGAGAAAGCAGAGGACAACTCACCAGAAACCAGAAATGGCAGATCGAGGCAGCAAAGGAGAAGGGCGTGACCGTGAGGCAGTAGAGGACAACCGCCGTTGGAAGATTGCTTCACTCTTCAGATAGATCGGGTCATCGGGGGCGAGGCAGAGACGCAGAGTGTTGAGGGCTTGAGCTTGAGGCAGAGGCGCAGGGAGAAAAGAGATGAAGCAATAAAGCATAAAGGTACAACTACAAGTCTACAATCTTATCATAAATGTATGAGGTCTGAAATTTTTGATTTTGAAAATAGCATGGAACGGGGAACGGGGAACGGGGAAAGGGGTGATGCGGGGGTGATGCGGTGATGCGGTCCGTTACGGATCCGCGGTGGCCCCGTTGCAGGCAAAATGCCGTTATGTTGCGGCCGTTATGGGAGATTTCGAATCTCACCGCAATTGCGGCCCGATGCCGTTGCGGCCACCGTCGCATCCGCAATATTGCGGCCGCAATATGTATTGCGGACCGCATTTTAGAACATTGCTGAAGACCCAACAGCTACTAGCATCTCGGATCAGCCCTCTACAACCTGCTATCCCAAGATTCCCTTTAGAAGTTTCATCTATGTTTATCTTCCACCATCCTTCCAGAGGGAAAGTCCACCTCACATGTTGTCACATATACATGCGATCAGGAGCACTCACAAAGGTACTGTCATTCACGTCAACAATATTCCTTGCATAATGCATTCTGAAAGAGGAAGGGCACAAAGGTATAACATTTCAAAATAAATTAAAGTATTAAAAGTGATAATATTTTAAAATAAATAACATATTATATATATAAATAGAATTTATATAATAAAAATTATATAAACATGTCACCTTATATTATTTCATTTTTATAATTTAGATCAATCATTAATTTTATCAAATACTTAAAACTCAATTAGCTGATTTATCTATTATCAATTATCAGTTATAAGCTCATCCGGTAGCTTATCTATTATCAACTACAATTTCATCCATTATCCATTATAACTATAAAAGAATTTTCACCAAATAAAGCCCATATCAAATTCCTAAAATAGTAATATGGTAAGTTTTATTATTCCATTCCATAATTTTTTTAATAGCAAGCAAACCAAAAATTAGCACAAAAAAAAAAAAGGTTAAACTAATCATTTGGTCCTTTAGTCCCTATACGTGATTTTTTTTAAAATCGGTCCCTATATGTATATTTATTTTTAATTTGGTCATCGCCGTTTATTGGTATCATAACGCTGTTTGTTGAAATTTAAGTATAGGGACCAAATTGAAAATGATTGTCACATGTAAGGATCAAATTCAAATTTTTATTTTGAATTCGATCCCTGCATGTAACAATCATTTTCAATTTGATCCCTACATGTGATAATCATTTTTAATTTGGTCCCTATCACGTGACGGTATTACAACACCAATAAACGGTGAGGACCAAATTAAAAATAATGATACATGTAGGGACCAATTTCAAATTTTTTTACATATAGGGATCAAATTCAAAATAAGTGTCACATATAGAGACCAAACGATTAGTTTAACAAACAAAAAAAACACAAAAAAAAAGTCTTTTTCTCTCTTTCTTTCCCAACAAGAAACGTAGCTTACCCACTTATTTATAAACTAAAAATAAAAATTATAAATAAATATCACTATTTCCCACGTCTTCAATATCTTTCTTTCGCTACTCTTACCTTCGTCTTTCACTCTTCCACCATGGCTAACCAACCCGAGTCCTCAGATTCGTATGTATCTTCTTTCTCAGATCTCAATTCGTCTTTCTCTTTTGGATTTCGATTTTTTTTTTCTTTCAATTGTTGTGTTATGGATTCTGATTTTGCTTTTTATTTTCTCAGTAAGGGAACGAAGAGGGACTTCAGTACGGCGATCTTGGAGCGAAAGAAAGCGCCGAATCGGCTCGTGGTCGATGAGGCCATCAACGATGACAACTCCGTCGTTGCACTTCACCCGGACACAATGGAGAAACTCCAGCTCTTTCGCGGTGACACCATTTTGATCAAGGTCTATTTGCTATTTTCAATAGAATTAGGGTTTTGGATTGTGTGATTGTGTAGAGTTGGATTGAAATTCTTGGTTTCTGTGAGGGTTTTGTGAGGAAGGGTAATTTTAAGAAAGGGTTAGGTGTTAAAAATTAAACTATGTCAATTCGTTACGGAAAAATTACATTGACTCCCCCGGGTTTAGTTTAATTAAATTTGACACTCCTCTTGTTTTAAAAATTAATCCAACTGCTCTGGAAGTTTATTTTAGGTTTAATTAATCTGTACGTCGTTGAACTATTTGAGAATTTTCAAATAGGTCTGTAAACTTGATTTGTAATTGAGTCCATGAACTTTTAAAAGATTGTAATTGAATCCCTTATGCACATCTCAGTTAGTGTTCCTTAAGTTTTCGTTAGGATTCTGATAAGTGACGTATCCATCTATGCATTTATGGGTCCTTGAACTTGATGAGAAAATTCAAATAGAGTGAAATTCTTAAATGAGCACAAACCTAACACCTCATCCTTAGACACAACCAATCATAAAATTACAACAAATAAAAAACTCAAGTCACGTGATTTCTCTCTTCTACTACTGCGACCATCACTCTCTCTCATGACTTCTCTGCAGGAACCTCTTCATTTCCCCTACATTTCTCTCCTCTCTCACCCAACCTTCCCCCGCCCCACAAGGTCCTGATTCTCTTGCCCCCATCATTTTCTCCCCCTTCAGGAAGATGATGAATGGCCTCCTTTTGATATCAATCTTGCGGTTATGTTAGTAGGGTTTCCCTTTGAGGCTTAAACTACCCCCTGTGTGTACATACCATGCTATAAGTTAGTGTTGGACATGTTGCAGAACATTGGCAGGCATGATTCCTAAAAGATGAGTTACTCATTGCGTTATTCTTGAAAAATAAATGCTCCTCATTTAATATCAGATAGATCAATTCATCTGAGTTTGGTTCGCAGACCTTGCCGCATTAGTCTCAAATGGAGGATCAAATTTATGAATAAATTGATCATTCAAGGATTAAATGACGGTTTTTTTATTTTTCAAAGACTAATCTAACGAGTATATAATTTTTCAAGTATCGAACTGGAGGTTTAATCCATAAAATTTAGTTTGTTTTCTTGCTTTTTTATCACAAACAAGCTGAATGGGTAAAATAGAATAACACATTTAGTGGCTAAAACTCTCAGTTTGCATTTTTTTGCTTTATTTAGAGAAAAGTTCTTCAGATGCAACCTTCCCCAGAAATTCACCCCAAGAAAAAAAACTTCCCCGGATCCATTACCTATTCGAGCTTGTCATTAAAATTTTCTTTCAGCAAAAGGAAGTCTTTTTTCGTTTATAGATCAGGTGCCATGCTTCTCTTGAATAAGCCAATACTAGAGAGACAGGGATAGTTGGCATGTACACAGGGTGTCAACACGACATTGATGGCTAAACACAGTAAGCACAAAGGGAGGTGAGAGAGGAGAGAGAATGTAGTGGAAATAAAGAGATTGCTGCCATGAGAGAAAGTGAAGGTCGCAGAGTAGAAGAGGGAAATCACATGTCTTTTAGTTTTTTATTGTACAAACTAGCTTTTTTTTATTTTTACTTTATTTGTTGTAATTTTGTGATTGGTTGTGTCTAAGGATGAGGTGTTAGGTATGTGCTCATCCAAGAATTTCTCTCAAATAGATCCCTATAATTTTTGGGAAAATTCCAGTAGGTCACTATATTTTTTGGAACTCTAACGGAAATGTGTACAACTGTACAAGGGACTCAATTATAAATTTTTATATGTTTAGGGATCCAGTTACAAACTTTTAAAATATAGGCACCTATTTGAAAATTCCCAAATAGTTCAGGGACTTACAGACTAATTAACCTTTATTTTATCATTGAACTTACTTCTCGTGAAGGGGTGTTGATTGAAATGTTCTTTCTTTGGCATGGAAGTTTGAATTTATTCTCTATTTAATTAATTATTTGTGTTTCTTTCTTGCTTTTGGTCTTTAGGGAAAGAAACGGAAAGATACAATCTGTATTGCACTTGCTGATGACACCTGTGAGGAGCCAAAGATAAGAATGAACAGGGTGGTGAGAAACAACCTTAGGGTTAGGCTCGGAGATGTTGTTTCTGTTCATCAATGTGCTGATGTTAAATATGGAAAGCAAGTCCATATTCTTCCTATCGATGACACTGTTGAAGGGGTAACTGGGAATCTGTTTGATGCCTACTTAAAACGTTAGTTACTATTT
This sequence comes from Ammopiptanthus mongolicus, assembly GCA_039655645.1. NCBI lineage: Eukaryota > Viridiplantae > Streptophyta > Magnoliopsida > Fabales > Fabaceae > Ammopiptanthus > Ammopiptanthus mongolicus. The sequence goes on from CM077347.1 coordinate 88,853,990, forward strand.
CATCATGTTTTTTGGACAATACATATGCTTTTCTTTTCCTCTTATCAATTTTATCTTTGCTTGACCTTTGTCATTTGCAGTTAGCCTCTTTGATTAGATGATGCTTGAATAAAGAACTGATAGTTCATCATATCATATCATTTTCTTTTGTCTTGGAATTCTGACATTCTGTTGATAAATCGTTTTGATAATGGCTCAATTATTTTCCAAAGAATACTTTGTCATCAGCATTGAAAGTTGATGATCCTTATAAATAGTTAATGGCTTCCCTGTGTTATGGAGGTTCAATATGATGAGTTAGTCACGAATTTATTTATTTAAGTGATAAGTGATGGTAAATGTTGAGTTGTTACATGGAGTCCATGCTTACTAAATGATGAAGAAACTAATCTCTTTATAGAAATATTTAGTCTGAGCTTGTATTGTCATTATAAGTATTGATATCTTCGAGATTTATTCCATAAGTTATTGAAGTTAAATGGCTTATTTTCATTGTCATCCACTTGACTCCCTGGCATATATGCTTGTTGCATTCTATTTCATTATGAATACTAAGTCCGGTTTTACTTTTGCAGCTTATTTCCTGGAGGCATATCGTCCAGTGAGGAAGGGTGACCTTTTCATCGTAAGAGGGGGGATGAGAAGTGTAGAATTCAAGGTTATTGAAACTGACCCTGCTGAGTACTGTGTTGTAGCCCCAGACACTGAGATCTTCTGTGAAGGAGAGCCTGTTAAAAGGGAAGATGAGAATCGATTGGATGAGGTTGGTTATGATGATGTTGGTGGTGTAAGAAAGCAGATGGCACAGATTCGGGAACTGGTTGAACTGCCATTGAGGCATCCACAATTGTTCAAGTCTATTGGTGTTAAGCCACCAAAAGGAATTCTGCTCTATGGACCCCCTGGGTCTGGTAAGACTTTAATTGCCCGAGCAGTTGCAAATGAAACTGGTGCCTTCTTTTTCTGCATCAATGGTCCTGAGATCATGTCAAAACTGGCTGGTGAGAGTGAAAGCAATCTAAGGAAGGCATTTGAGGAAGCTGAGAAGAATGCACCCTCCATCATCTTCATTGATGAGATAGATTCAATAGCTCCAAAGCGGGAGAAGACTCATGGTGAAGTTGAGAGGAGAATTGTTTCCCAGCTCTTGACCCTCATGGATGGGCTTAAATCGCGTGCACATGTAATAGTTATGGGAGCTACAAATCGTCCAAATAGCATTGACCCTGCTCTTAGGAGGTTTGGAAGATTTGATCGGGAGATAGATATTGGTGTTCCAGATGAAGTTGGGCGTCTTGAGGTTCTTCGTATTCATACAAAGAATATGAAGCTCGCTGAAGATGTAAGATTGAATTCCTTTTCCACTTAGTTGTGTTTTGATTTGAACGTGCTGAAGTCTGGGAAGTTTGTCCATTGTGTCATTTGCAGGTTGATTTAGAAAAGATTGCTAAGGACACCCACGGCTATGTTGGTGCTGATTTAGCCGCTTTATGTACTGAAGCTGCACTTCAGTGCATCAGAGAGAAAATGGATGTGATTGATTTGGAAGATGATTCCATTGATGCTGAGATACTGAACTCAATGGCAGTTTCAAATGAGCATTTCCATACTGCTCTTGGGTCAAGCAATCCTTCTGCTCTCCGTGAAACGGTAAGTATCTTAGCAGTTTCTTATATCATTTAAGCTTCATCTTGCTCTCCCTTCCTTGTCCAACACCTTTCCTGATTATACCTTTCAAATTTCTATGTGTCTGTAACCTTGACTTTGCTAATGAAACCAGGTTGTTGAAGTTCCCAATGTCAGCTGGGAAGATATTGGTGGTCTTGAAAATGTTAAGAGGGAACTTCAAGAGGTAACTCGAGCACTTGCACTGAATCACATTACCCCAGTTGTTTAATCTCATCCGCCTATGGATGTTAATAATGTTTTCTTTTGCAGACTGTTCAATATCCAGTGGAACACCCTGAGAAATTTGAGAAGTTTGGAATGTCACCTTCAAAGGGGGTTCTTTTCTATGGTCCTCCTGGGTGTGGTAAAACCCTCCTGGCAAAAGCTATTGCCAATGAATGTCAGGCAAACTTCATCAGTGTTAAAGGTCCTGAGCTACTTACAATGTGGTTTGGAGAAAGTGAGGCTAATGTGAGGGAAATTTTTGACAAGGCTCGTGGTTCTGCTCCATGTGTCCTATTTTTTGATGAACTCGACTCTATTGCAACTCAGGTTTGTAACATATTAAGCTATGATTTGGACATCAGGCAGAATTCATCGTTTTTTAAAGCATTTTGGTTTTCATTTTAAATATATTAAAATATTGTTCATTAGTGTGCTTTGAAGACACGACATAGGACACAATGACATTATTTGATCCATGTAGACGAATCTACCTAGTGGGAAAAAGGCTTTGTTGTTATATTGTTAATTAGTGTGCCTTTAAACTGCTATAATTATTTTTCTTGCCAGCCGTGTTTAAATCTTTTGTGTGCTTTATCTTGCAGAGAGGCAGTAGTGTAGGAGATGCTGGGGGCGCTGCTGATAGGGTTTTGAACCAACTGCTTACAGAAATGGATGGAATGTCAGCAAAGAAAACTGTCTTCATCATTGGGGCTACTAATCGACCAGACATTATAGATCCTGCTCTTCTGCGACCAGGCCGTCTAGACCAGTTGATTTATATCCCCCTTCCAGACGAGGAATCCCGTCTTCAGATCTTTAAAGCTTGCTTGAGAAAATCCCCTATCTCGAAAGATGTTGATCTTAGAGCTCTTGCCAAGTATACTCAAGGCTTCAGTGGTGCAGATATTACTGAGATTTGCCAGCGTGCATGCAAGTATGCTATAAGAGAAAACATTGAGAAGGTACAGTTCGGGACACCTTTTTATCTGTAATGCCATTTACTCAGTGCCTTGATAATTATAGTAATTGTTATATTGAATTCAGTTTAAGCTAATTTTTTTCCCCAACATCTCTTTGCAGGATATTGAGAAAGAAAGGAGGAGAAGAGATAACCCTGAGGCCATGGAAGAGGATATTGAGGACGAAGATGTAGCAGAAATCAAGGCAGCTCATTTTGAAGAATCAATGAAGTATGCACGAAGGAGTGTGAGTGATGCTGACATTCGCAAGTACCAGGCATTTGCCCAAACATTGCAGCAGTCCAGAGGGTTTGGAACTGAGTTCAGGTTTGCAGATACCAGCTCTGGTGGTGGTGGTGGTGCTGCTGCTGCTGCTGCATCTGACCCTTTTGCGAGTGCTGGTGGAGCTGATGATGACGATCTTTATAGTTAGGTCAACTTGTGCTTTTGTTTTTATTTATGAACGGCAATGCTACTCGTATTTTATGTACTTCTCATTATGAAGTCTCTAAGGCTTCCATTGGATTATTGCTCCGTGAAAGGCATTGGCTCATGTGGCCAGAGCATTATGCGCGAGACTCTTTGAAACTTGGAAAGGATTACTTGAAATTTGGATAAGATTAAAATGGAAGGTGGCAGCTTTCAAAATATAATGTGTTCCGGGTTTATTCTCATATCTTTCTCAAACCTGATTAAATTATAAAAAAGTTGTATTTATGAGAAAAAACGATTTTTAAAGAAGTTTATTTAAAGAATTATTAGATTATTTTGAAATTAATAATATTATTTTCATTTCACTTTTGTATAACTAATTATTAAATAAATATTACTAAATTATATAAATAATTTCCTATCTTTTTTTTTTGTAATTTAAGGTAAAAAAATAATTGTTTACATAACGATTATTTGGATCATTTAAGAAAAATAGATTATTTTAATAATTAATTATATGTATAACCGTGTATTGTTTTGAATACATTTATTGAAAAATGATTTTAAGATAATTTGTTTCGTTTGGATTGTATAAAAAAATCATTTTTATAAAGTAAATTATAAAAATGTATGAAGTTATTTGTTTAGATTAATAATATTTGAGGGACATTATAGGAAAAAAAAAATATGCTCTTGGAAGAATCAGATTGCAAAATAATCTGAATACCCAACTTTTCAGAGTTTGAAAAAAAAAGTGCTTTTAAAAGAGTGCTTTCAAAGCCAACAAAAGTTGGCATATTTGGTCAATCCTTCCATTCACATTCGTTGTGACTTGAATTCGATTATTAGATTTTTTTCTATTGATAGGTGATATGTAAAATTTTCACTATAAATCCTTGCTATAGTCGGTGGTCTTTACTAGCCTTGTAAGGGGGTATGCCTTCTCCGAAGCTAAACTTTTATGTAACCAAAAAAAGAAAGATTGCTTTCAAAATAATGAGTGTAATTGATATACACGATTAGTGTAAAAAGAGCTTTAAACTAAAATTATAAAACAAACTAATCAGAAATCATGATATGAGTGACTTTTAAGATAAATAGAATAAGATTCAAACATTTTAACTTATGTGATAATTTTTGATTGATTGATTGTGTAAAAAATCTTTACAATAATGACGTATACCAATTAAATTCATAAAAGTATTGCAAAGCAAACTACCATCTAAATGACTTGGACGGCCAAGAAAATAAGTTTTTTTTTTTGGTGCGCCAATAAAATAAGTTTAAAACCTAGACTTTTATCTTTACCTATTTAATTGGACCATTGATTCGTCTAATTATCATTATACAATTGTTATAAAGTTAGGGATTTAATCAACAAGCAGCCCAACTCCTGGTGGGTAAATTATATAATATTATGTTGTACTATTTCAAAATATTTCTTCACGTATATCCCACTATGATTTGTGGAAAAATGCAAAGATTGCTTGCTTGTTTTCATTTTCTGTTTTTCAACCTTTTTCACATTCCCTTTTCTTCAAAAATTCACTTCACCATTCACTTCATAGCTCACGATTTAGTGCATTCTGCTGAGGGTGAAGTGCGTGCTTGCGCGTAAAGGATTATAATATAAGCTTGCCAAATGATAAGCTCTAATATATTCGATCAATTTCCTATCTTTTCAGCATATCTCACTAGGATTTTAAGTTAGGTCATCAATTAAGCATTATGAGGTTAAGGTACATATAGCCACTTAATAATTATTATACAACAAAGTCTTGGCCTCACAAGACAAGTGTAGTTGTATAATTTTGTAAGGTTATATAAAAAGACAAAATGGGTAGTAGACTCTCTTTGCATTGTTCTTGTCTTATTCCATTCCCTTCCACTAATCCATTCCTTTAACTCTCTTTTATTTGGGTAGTAGACTCTACTTTGCATCAAGCTGATGTGTAGTTTCCGACTTTCTAGTTGCTTTGGCTGATGGACCATTTTCTGTCCAATGAGAATCTTGCTTAGAGGATGTTTCAGTCTTTCTTGCTTCTTCCTCAGATTTCATCTTGGCTTCTTCTTTTGCCAATTCAAGTGCTTGAATCAGACTCTTCAAATAAAGTTCTGCATCCCCAGAAGCAGTCTTGGGCATCAAATGCTCAGCAACTTCAGCTGGGGTGGTTTTGGTTTCCTTCAGCAATTCACATATTGTGCCAAATAAATGATGTGATTCAATATTAAGATAATTCTTAGCCAGCAACTTGAATGCCTCAAAACCACAGTATGACAACTCTATGTGCTTATCCATTCTTCCTTTTCTAACCAATGCAGGATCAAGTTTCTCCACATAATTTGTTGTGAAAACTATCAGTCTTTCTCCACCACAAGCGGACCATAACCCATCAATGAAATTCAAAAGACCAGAAAGTGTAACCTGACTACTCTTTGCATCTCTTTCTTCCATTCCTGGTTGTTTTTCCTTCAGATCTTTCTCTCCTTCCTCTTCCTTTTTCTCCTTTTTCTTCCTCCTCTGACCAGTTAAATCAAGTGAACAATCTATATCTTCAATCACAATTATGGACTTGCTAGATGTCTCAATCAACAGCTTCCTCAATTCAGTGTTATCCTTCACATTAGTCAACTCCAGATCATACAGATCATAGCCTAAAAGATTGGCCATGGCAGCAATCATTGTGGACTTTCCAGTCCCTGGAGGACCATAAAGTAAATACCCTCTTTTCCAGGCCCTCCCAATTCTTGCATAGAATTCCCCTGCTTTGCTGAATGTGATGAGATCATCAATGATTATTTTCTTCTCTTCTGGTTCCATAGCTAGTGTTTGAAATGTTGCTGGGTGCTCAAACACTACATGGCTCCAATAAGAACCATTATTTGTATAAAGCTTTCTTTGCCTATTTTTCACCTTAATGGCCTTACCCTCTTTCATGACATAATTCAAGTATGTCCCTAAAATCATATCTCTATGATGTTTATGGAAAGTGAGCTTGTAGTACCTTTTCTCATCTGTCATGGGCTGGAAAGAAAGTGAGTGTGATTTGGAAATATGCTTGCCAGAAGCCCACCAAAGTTTGATTCCATTGAACTCATCAGCTACTTCTTCATGATCATCCATGCTAAGCACAAGAGACTGATTATTCTTGACTATGTCAGCTTTGAGCCTTTTTGCTTGTGTTGATGCCTTGGAGCTGAGGTAGTTCTCTATGGCTGAATAAGCTTCACTTCTCATGAGTCTCTCCCCAGTTAACTCATGGAATGTGATTTGGATGTAAGGGTAGACTATAGTAACCAATCTTTGAGAGTATTTCTCAATTTGGTTCCTAAGTTGATAAGGAAAATATTGCTGAAACATAGCCCAAAAAAACATCAAGGAAGCAATTATGGTTCCTATTTGAGCAAATATGTCTCCTGGTTTCATCTTTTAGCTTTCCCTTCTACCCCTTTTTTAGTTCTTCTCTCTTTCTTTCTTTCTTTCTTGTGGGCGTTCATAGATGGTTTTAAGGCTTTGTCTTATATAGAAGGTGAAGGATTTGTGACCACGCGTGTATCATAGACCACACTTACCGGGTTTGATACATGTATGCAATTCCTACACGTAATTCCTTATTTTTTATCATAAAATTAAAAGACTTTTTTACTTTGTGAAGTATCATAATACGCAATACACGAGAACTAGCCATACCTTAGACACTCATTATTTATCCTTTATGAATCAGATGAATGTTTTGAAGAAAGTTGATTGGCATGTTTGTCTACGTTTCAAATGTCGGCAAGAAAAGAGAAGCATCCATACGAGTTGCTTAACAAATAAGAATATCTTTTTATATCGTAGTACTGTTAAGCATTAGTGATATGATATCTAGTTATAAATACATTTGCGTATAAAAGTAATTGGTTCTTACTCTAACCTTAAGGGTTTGTTTGGGAGTTAGAAAGGGAGGGTTGGTAAGAGAAAGACATTTTGGGAGTTTTTTAAAAGAAAGAAGAATGTAAATTTTTTTAAAAACCCTTCAAAACTTTCTCCTAGTTCATTTTTTATTTTCCCCAAATTAGGGGTTTTGATTCTTTTGTTGAAAAATAAACCCCATGCAAGATGGAAGACTATCCTCTCTTCCCCACCCCTTCCTTGAACCTCAAACCCCTCATCTCGCTTTTCTTCCAAACTCTCAAACGGACTCCAAGAGTTGCATCATTGAAGTTGATAGTTGCTTAAAATAATATAAAGCAAAAAATGGTGTGAGGTGACATGGTGAAATTCATAAAAAAAAAAAAGTTAAACAACTCCAATAAATCGAATCATAAAAATACTCTAATATGAGAAATATTTAAAAAGTAATATGTTTTAATAAGTCAAGAGATTTTTAATTAAATATTTCACCTAAATGATACTTACCAATAAAAATGGTACCTAAAAAAATACTCTTAAAGACAAGTTAGTACTCACCACTTGGACATCTGCTCCAAGAGGTGTCATTTTTCCTGAGGAGGCATGACTCAGCTGCCTCTCTCCCTCGTTTAAAAGAAATCCACCTTCCTCACGTTGCCCCATCAAAAACTAAACTTGTGTTTCTCTCAGCTCCTTCACCATGAATTTCAACAGAAAAAAAACAATCGGGATTTTCCCCATAATTCTCCTCCTAGTTAGTGGTTTCTTAATGTAACTCTGAAATCTGTTGTACACATGTTCATAAATCTAACTGCTTCTAACTGAAACCTTTTCTGAGTTCTTTTACAAGCATTTAATTTTTTTATTCCAAACTATATGAATTTGCCTTTTGAGTTATTTTTCAACATCCCATTCTTTACAACTAGGTACATTTATTTGAGTTATTATTCAACATCTCCTTTTCAAGTTATCTAAATTTTTCTATGGTCAATTGTTTCATACCTCATCCTGAGTTAATACTATTTCACATTTCTTTTCAGTTTTAAAGTAGATACTTAAATCATTGATATAATTGACTATGAATCATTAGAAGAAGGCAAGGTGCATCACTTGAGTATATAAACAAGTAAATATTGGATTTTGAGCATGTTTGAGTATTCGGCCTTGCTTGGTGGTACCCTAAAATAGAATTCACGAGGCCTTTGATGGAAGATTATTGAATTATAAAAGGAGCCTATGAAGGCTGTGATGATGTACCTTTAAGTATTTATGCTATTGCTCTTTAATAAAGTTGATTTCTTGAAGCTTAGCTTTGAAAAATTGAGTTAAAACTCTCTTATATGATATGCTGTCTTAATTGCTTATTCATTTTAGAAATATAATTTAACATATTATGTAGGTTAGTGTGCACAATCAGTATTTTTTTTAAATCAAAGAAAAATTTATTGAATCAATGGTTAGTTGTAAACAAAATGGTTCTTGTTAAGGCCAATATGAAAATTGACGGCCAATGTGAAAATTCTGAAGATAGTACACAGAAAGAAAGGTAATAAACTTATAACAGACCTAAAATATAATCTATTTAATGACTGCAAATATAAATAATGTGTCCAAGTATATTCCTCCAAGAAGAATACACAATTCAGATTGTGATGGAAATGAAATCTAAATGGCCCAAATCAAAGTAGAAAACAATGCTAAGATACCAGAAGTCACAATAATCAGATACTGTTATCACTTGTGTTCTCTTTCAACTCTGATATGATGGAATCGGCCTTCCTATCCTATGCCTGCAATCATGATGGATTTCCCAGTTCTTGGAGGAACATGTAGGACAGTAGTCTTGTAGGAGATAGCCTTGCTTTGCCGCTTAATATTCTTTTGCTTTGCTAAACGTAATAAGATCATTAATGATCTCTTGTTTCTTCTTTGGATCCATAGATAGTGTTAGCAACCCAAATAAGAGAATTGCAAAATTGATGAAAAACGGTGAAATGGAAAGAACAATTTTACAAGAAGGTTTCCCCTTCCACACAAACTACAATTCTCAGAATGAATACCTTCCACTCTTATTCCCCCTTATTATCTAATTGATCCCCTCTAACTAACTAACTAACTAACTAACTAACTAACTAACTAACTGCTCTAACTGTTCTAACTACTTTCCCTAACTACTTTGCCTTCCCTTCTGTCCTAACGGCTAAACTCTGGAATGAGCTTGGATGATCAAAAGGCACGGTTCCAGAAGTTCCAGCTGACGTCCCACCAATGGCTACTTGGATTGATAGTGTACTATCTGCTGCTGGTTGTAATGGCCTTGTACTCTTGCCATACATAGCTCAGGTACAGCTCCCTTGACAATTTGGCCATGTTTTCTATGAAACATGAGCGCAAAATACCTCTCTCATAAGGGATAGGGTTCCAAGATATTGATTTTGTCATGGACTTCTTTCTTGCTAAGTATCATTGAACGTTGACACCTTTGAACTCATCATAGACTACTTCCTTGTTATCAATTGCAATCATAATAGAGTTGTTCTTCTTGACATACTCTGCTGTAAGAGTTTTTGATAAGCTGTTTGATTTGACAGCAAGATAAGTCTCTATTGCATCATAGGCGTCGTTGCAGTCTCCAAGACCATTGGGGCATATATTAAGCATCACAAACTTCAAGGTTTCATTTTTAGGAAGTCTTTGATTGATCATTGAAGAGTTAAGCAAATAGGCGAGTGAAACAAAAAATCAATGATTTTAAGGTGGTGTGGAAAAGGGTCTGATAGAAAAGGTTACCACTGTGACAATGAGGAGATGGAGTTGAGATTTAATGTTTTGGGTGCTGGTGGTGAAGTTGTCAAGTCCAAGAGATTGATTATAAGGCCTAGAATCAAGGTGTGGATAGCAAGGGCCAATACTACTGTGATACTTTGGACTAGTGTGGTTCAGCTTATGGCACTGGGGGAGTTGTGGGGGCCAAGGTTGTTGAAGGGTATGCCTTATTGTTTCAGTCACCCAGACGCCTTATAGCAACCTATAAACTTCGTCGTCATGGTTGAAGATGAAGAAGCTACAAGAGTCTGTTTGACAGACTTCCAAGAGATAGCTCCTCCAGCCAACATATAGATGTAGCCTAATGTGGAGCACCTGCAGTCCGGGCATCCCGCAAAATCAGAGTCAGAGTACCCGATGATATCTAAATTGTCTGACTTTCGAAAGGTAAACATGTAGTCCCTTGTTCTCTTCAAGTAGCGCATCACGTGCTTGACGCTGTCCAGTGCTGCAAACCCGGATTGCTTAAATATCTCCTTAGGACTCCCACTATAAAAGCTATATCAGGACGAGTACAAAGTTGAGCGTACATAAGACTCCCTAGAGTTGATGCATAAGGAGTCTTTTACATCTCTTCTTTCTCAAAGTCATTATTGGGGTACTGTTTGAGGCTTAACTTGTCTCCTTTAGCAACGAGTGTACCCCCATGCTTACTACCTTTCATGCCAAATCTATCCAAAACTGTATCGATATAGCTCTTTTGTGATAACCCAAGGATACCTCGTGAGAGATGAGGTTAGATTATCCTACTCATTGGCACCCATTAGCTGGTCTGATATTTCATACTATGAAAACCAGGTTTTTACTCAGTTTAAGTGATGATTTCTTTCATTGAGGGAAACTGGACCTTTCCTTGTACTTCATCTTAGATATGAGATGGACATGTTGGCCTTCTCTGGCTGTACTCATGGATGTGATAGCAGGGAAGTGGAGGAGCTCACTAGAATTAGGTAATCTATGTATTATATTAATATGTCAAGCATCTATTCTGTTTCTCTAGTTATCTTTTGAATGTAATTTTGGAAAATTGTATTTCTTAGATATGCTTATCCCTGGTGGAAGGAAAAAGTCATTAATTCTGAGCTTAAGAGGAAAGATGGTTTATGCCCTTTGACACCTGAGGAGACTGCTCTAATTTTGACCGCTCTAGGCATAGATCAAAGTGTTCAAATTTATATTGCTGCTGGAGAAATATATGGTGGAGAGAGAGGAATGGCCAGTTTACTATCTGGTCAGTAGAAAGACACAAAATCATGTTTCTATATGTATATGTAAATTTTTCACTTATGTTTGATTTAAGTGCAACAGGTAAGGAAGGAAACCTTGCTAGAACCTTCAGATTTGATGTATTTCCAAAACCACTCATCACAAATGGCTGCACTGGATTATCTGGTGTCCCTAGAGAGTGATATATTTATTCCAACATATGATGGGAACATGGCTAAAGTTGTGGGAGGCCATCAGAGGTATCACTACATTGCCATATGTCATCCTATCTGTCATCTTCTCAGTATCCTGGTCCTTTGATGTGTGGGGCAAATATTTTGATTTCATTTGGGCTTAAAGTATATAATGATGTTAAGTGTATGTCACTTTTTCACAAATCCTGTTAGATAATACAAGGATATTCATGACAAGAATTATAACCTTTCTGTGCATTTCATTTTATTTTGTCTATCACTGCAACACTAAGTGTGTGATAGGTAACCCTAGTTAGTTAGTTAGTTATTTAGGGAGATAATTAGGAGAAACAAGGTATGTTGCCTTTAAATAAAAGGAGAGATTAAGAGAGAGGTATCTTGTGAATTGAGTGGAAAGGGGCCTTTAGGCATTTGGGAGGTGCAGACCCTCTAAGTCTGTGGTAGTGTACTGTAATCAAGGGATTGACCATAATTTCTCAGTAATAATATACCAAGTTTCTTATCAGTGTGCTTCACAAGCAAGTCTCTTCTAATAAACTCTTTTCCTATCTAAGTTTCCTTTTCTATTTTTTCCTGATTGGTGAGTTTGGATGATGCCATTATTATTTTTTTATGATATCATACTTCCTCCTCTTCAGATACTCATGAATGATGATCTTCGTATAAAGTCTGAAATAGTAGCCTTATATCTCCCATATGTTTTCTCTGTAAGGATGTGGAAGAAATTGATTCAATGTGGTCAAAACAAACATGCAGCTAGCTACATTAGAGAACGGCTTTCATTCAACTTCACCTATACTTCCCTGTGGACTATGCTTGCTTTGTTCTATAGTGGTATGTGCAATAGAAAGCTCTGTTTCAAGAAATGAAATCAGGTAGTAGGTAACTTGCAATTAATGTTGGTGTAGGAAAAGTATATGACTTTTGATGCTTGCTACCATCAGAAACATATCCATCACAAACTATAGTGAGTGACATTTAAGAACTATTTCCTTTGCTGTCTATGCCAAATACTAAATAGTAACATCTCTAACAGCTTTATTAGCTGGCTCAGAGTTGCCCTCCTATTCTGAGAATGAAGTTAGTGAATTTTTGCAATGGGGCAGCTGTAGACCTGTAGTTTAAATAATTCTATTCTATCCATCTATGTCACTAGAGAAAGCTGATTTTAGAACTTATTACTTGATAAATAAAAGAAAGAAGTGCTTGGGAGTTTCTATTGTCCCTACAACTATTTTTTTCCTTATTTTCCTAAGTTGTCCTTTAAGGGCCCGTTTGGTGGTTAGGATAATAGAGACAGGATAGGATAAGCTATCATGTCCTGCTTTAATCTGTAGTTTGGTGAATCAGCAGGATAGGATAAGCTTATCCTGTTAGCTTACCATATCCAGTTACTTTGTGATAATTCTATCCTGAGGGTGGAGCTGGGTTAGAACCAACAAGATAGGATAAGAATATGCTTTCTCTTTTATCTCTTACCCTTAATATTGTTATTATTTAATTATGGTTTCAAACCTAATTAGTCAACCTTATTACTAATTAAAATATGTGATTTAATTAGCAATTTTTATAAAAAGTGGAAAAAAGTTAATTTTTTATAATTTGAAAAATGGACTAATATATAATTAAAAAGCCGAAAATATATATTATCAAATATTTTTTAATGTATTTATTTTTGAAAAAAAAAATTAATTTTGATATAAGGCTAATTTTATCATTTGTGGATATTTTATATCATATCGTATCATTATCTGATGCGCATCAAACATCGGACAAGATAAGAGCTATATCCTATCCTATCCTTATTCAGCTCTCATATCTTATACATCCTTATCCTATCCTGAACACCAAACGAGCCCTAATAGTTAAGTCAAACTAATAGTTTATTACCACTTAAAACCGATCTAAATTTCTTTTCTTATTTGAATTGCCACTATCTAAATTTTTTATTAACTATTGTTATATTAATTTTAATATAAAACTTTTTTAGTTATCGAACAGAGATAAATACTGTATTGGGATTTATGCAAACCTTGGTGTCTTTTAGTTTTCCTTAATTCTAAAATACCTATGAGTAAGATGAAAATGTTGCAAGAGTAGACATTAAAACGCACATGTGATATGGAGGTTATTTGTATCTTTTTTATGGTAACTGGTGAGCACTTGCTAATAAACTATTGTGGATTGTTTTTATGTTCACCTGAGAAAATTGAAATAGTGACCTCTGTTGCAACAACGTGCACCGTTATAGGATACATCTATAAAATTTCCTTTTCATAGTCTAATGAATCTCTCTTATTTAAACAAAGATTTAACCTGCTTCAGGAAAATTTGCTTGCCGAATCTATGCTGGATGGAACATTGAGATTGGATCTATGGTGGATGCAACACTGAGATTGGCCATGGGAGCTGTGTGGCATTCAGAATGTTTCCCTGCCAAGCTTGCAATCTTCCAATCACTGTTCATGGGGTTAGAGTCCTATTTTCTATGCTGCTTGCTTCATAGAAGACAAAACTAAATAAAAGAAGTAGAAACTCTTTTTTTTTGCTAAAAATAAGTTGACACTTTATTCTAGAATTCATAAACAAAGGTCTTCAAATTATTTGCCTTTTTTTTTCTCTTGGTAGTCAATCTCAGTATGATTGTAAATAATGCTCATTCATTGCATAAATCTTGCCATACGGGGAGAACCTAACCCTGTCATGTTAGCTATAACTTTGAAAGTTAGCAGTATTTTTTATCACTAACAGTTCTATGATAATAGATTCCTTTGATATATTTCAACTGTTAATTAAAATTTTAGATAGGTATAGGATTGGATTTAGATAACTAATTTTGAATCAATTGTTTAATAAATGGTATTCTATCAAAATAAGAAAGAAGTTAATTGGAGAGGAGTGACAATAGGACTTAAAAAGTGTTACAGTAATGAATTTAACCAATACATTCTCAAGCCACAATCAATTCATCTCAGTACAAAACAAGAAACCCAAGGCAAGACCCAAAACTAGAAAAGAAACCCTACAATATCTCTAAATAAAATAAAATATCCTTGAATGCTTAAAAAACAAGTATTAAAAGTATAAAATATACTCTAACTTTACTGACCAATAAAGAAAAAACTAGACATTGATGGTTTGAACTTTGACAAGAGCCATGTATAATTCTTCTTGAACCCTGAATGACCATAGTTGAACTACATCATTTTGTTGGAGTTGATTAGCTGCTGCAACTTTCATCCAAGATGACCTCAGAACATAGGTAGAGTTGGTGGCTCCTGATGATTTAGGCATGTCCCATTTAGCCAAAGTTACGTTTTTCAGTTCAAGTGATGGCTGCATCAATGGCACTTCCATGCCTTGTTTTTTATCTAAAACCTGTAATTCCTCCTCTCTCAAGAAATTACTTGCATCATTCTTGATCTGCTTCAAAGGCATAGAAAGCCGATTATGCTGTGGGCTCAAATCTGTTGTATACAGAGACTTTTGTATGACTAGAGTGATTTGATTGCCACCCATTTCATTGATCTTGTTCTTGAACTCTTGTGGCAAATCAGGTGGTACTGTGTCTGCTGCATCTTCTGAACTTTGTCTTTTGCTATTGCCACAGCCCTTTGAGTTCTTTTGTTTCTTCTTGGAAGACTCACCTGGAACCCATTCTTGATCAAGAACATCGATAAAAGCTTCATCTTCATGTGTGCGCTTCAAACCATTCCTTTTATCCATGTTGAGAACATGATCCTCCTCTTTGAAATGGGAAATATTATTGTTGATCACATCCTCGTTTCTTGAAGTGGATCCTTCAGTGGCAGAATCCAAGGAGTAGATGATGGGTTTCTTGCCTTTCTTGTTTCTTGAAATGGATCCCTCAGTGGCAGAATCCAAGGAGTAGATGATGGGTTTCTTGCCTTTCTTGTTGGAAGACTCTTGTTCAGAGAAACTATATTTTTGATCATTTAAGACTACTTCTTCATTAGCATTGTTTTTTACTGTTTTCTTTGGATGCAGATGAAACTTCAATCTTAAGGAGGCTCCTCCTTCATCATTAGCATGGTTTTTCACTGGATTCAGATATTGATCATACTTGATCTTCATGCAAGGAGTTATGGAACTTCTCTTCCGTTGTATCTTCTCCCATTCTTTGGCTGCTAAATCAACCAAGGTGTTCAAAGGAAGCCACTGTGGATCAAGTAAGGAGCGATCACTGAAGCCATCCATTCTTCACTGGAGTTGTATGTTATCGTGCATGTAATGAAGGGAACTAGTATTGTATATGTGAAGTCTAGTTGTAGAATTTATCAATGCATTACTTCCTTATATAGTTGCCAGAGGGGTAATATTGAACTTGCTCAGTAAATAGTAATCCTTATAGAACTCAAATTATCAATAAATAACATCAATATCTGATTGATATAAGATTGTGCATATCTTTACCTTTTATTTGACTGGATTTTTATTTGATTTGATTTAATTTTAATTGATACTATATTTTTATCTTTTGCATCTTTTAATCATTTTATTCAGATTTTTACGTGTAACTTAGAAGATTTTAGATTAAATTGAGAAATATTAAAGATCAGGCTTTTAAGCATTATATTACTTTTTATATTATTATATATATTATGTTTCACTTCAAATACTCTTTATCACAATTAAGATAAAGATAACATCGGTTTTTCGTAATAAAAGCTGTTTTTTGTGGTAAAAGCTGTTTTTCAATAGAATGTGATATCTTTGGGTAAACTAATTAAATTTCAAAAAGTTTATGATAAAAAAAGTTGTTTTTAGATAAGCTAAAAGTTTGAAGCTTATTAAAAAAACGTGTTAGATTATTTTAAAGCCAATAACATTCCTCCTATTTCATCCCTATAAAACTAACTTTCAAATAAATATTATTAAATTATACAAATAATTTCATACCCATTTTAGTAATTTACTATATGTAAGTGATTCTTTTACACACATCAAATGAAATAAATTATCTTATAATCGCTTTTCAGCAAATATATCCAAACATAAAACTGATCTATTATAATCGATTATAACAATAATCAATTACCTACAAAATCGATTATTGAAATAATCAATTTTTCTCAGCTGATCCAAACACATACTTATAAGTACAAGAAGTTGAGATAAATGTGTTTTATCTTTAATTTTATTTGATTTTCCTTTGACAATATGAATTGTAAGATTATTTATCTTTTAGTTTGGGATTAGCGCATATCAATCAGTCATAGTACTCAATGTTAGAGCCTATTTGATAAAACTAACGGATAGTGGATAAGCTAGCTGATAGCAGATGAGCATATAACAGATAGCGGATAGCTTATTGGTGTGGAAGCTTTTGATTAAACTAGCGGTTAAACTAGCCCATAAATATGAAATACCATAAAAGGACATGTGTTTATACCCTTTTATATAAATGTTGTTTATATATAAAAAAAAAATTATATATACGTTAGTATTATAAATATTGAACGTTACTATTATATAAAAAATGTTGATACATTATTAAATATAAAAATATATATAAATGGTAATCTTGCCGGCCTGTTTATAATACGTTATATTATCATATATAATTATATTATTATATATATGTTATATTATCAAATAAATGTTGTATTAAAATAATACATTGTATTTCATTATAATACATTATGATAAAATATTTATAAATTGAAGAGGTTAATGTGGAATTAAAATAAAATAATAAGAGGGGGAAACAATCAGATGCTATAAGCTATAAACTCAAACGCTATTTGAATATAGCGTTTCAAAAAGTCATATACTAATTATGGTTACATACTAATCCATTGTAAGTAGGGGTGGGAATAGTCGGGCCGCCCGTCAGGGACCTATGGCCTATCCTATTTAAGGCCTAGCCTATTTAATAAAATGGTCAGGTCAAGGCTTTTTAAAAAGCCTATATTGCTAAAAAGGTCATGCTAAGGTTTTAAAAAAACATATTAGGCTTGTCAGACCGGCCTATTTAACATACACATATATATAATATAATTTAATATATAATACTATAGTATATTATTTATAATGTTTATTACATTTGAAAGTAAAGGCCTATTAGCCCATTTTAAGATAAAAGTTTCCTTGCATATTTATTTGTGAAGACCTAACAACCAATTTATCGGTATAGGCCTACCAACCTCTTTATCATTACAGGCTTACAAGCTTATTTACAAGTGAATGCTTATGACCTATTTATAGGTGGAGGCATTTTTATAGGTCATATTAAAAAGTAAGCTTTTAAATAGGTTTTCAGGTAAGGCCAGATCTTAAAAATTGATCTATATCAGCCTAATAGATCAGACATAGGCCTTGAGATTGAAACACGGGATAGGGTCATGTCTGTCGGGACCTAATTCGGCCTAGCCTATTCCCACGCCTAATTGTAAGATTTGTAGTTCAATTTTTTTGCTTGTCGACAACTTTAAGTTACATGTTCCAGTCTTTTTGGTGCGGTTATTTATTTGACGTCAATTATTTTTATTATTTTTCAGTCTAAAAAAAAGTCATATAACAGACTAAGAATTCTATTAGGGCTCGTTTGGCAGTCAGGATAGGATAAGAATGGATAGGATATGAGAGCTGGATAAGGATAGGATAGGATATGAGCATGATAAGCTCTTATCCTGTTCAATGTTTGATGTGCATCAGATAATGACAGGATATGATATAAAATATCTACAAATGATAAAATTATCCTTATATCAAAATTACATTTTTTTTTCAAAAATAAATTTTAATATTACGTGGTTGTTTTATACATTTAAATTAAAAAATATTTAATAATATATATTTTCGGCTTTTTAATTATAAATTAGTCCATTTTTTTAAATTATAAAAAGTTAACTTTTTTTCACTTTTTATAAAAATTGTTAATTAAACCACATATTTTAATTAGTAATAAGGTTGACTAATTAGGTTTGAAACCATAATTAAATAATAACAATATTAAAGGTAAGAGATAAAAGAAAACATTTTCTTATCCTATCCTATTGGTTCTAACCCAGCTCCACCCTTAGGATAGAATTATAACTAAGTAACAGGATAGGATAAGCTAACAGGATAAGCTTATCCTATCCTGCTGGTTCACCAAACTATAGATTAAAACAGGACATGATAGCTTATCCTATCCTGCCTCCCTTATCCTGACCACCAAACGGGCCCTTAACAGACAGTTATAAATGCGACAAATCTAGTAATGATATTGATCACAACTAATAAATAGGAAACCATGATAAAGGAGGAGACTAAGCAATTATTATCAAATCAAAAATCAAAAATCAAAAATCAAGAATATATATCAAATCCAACATAACTACTCTCTTGCGGATTAGAGTTGGATCGGTTATTTATCATTGTTATATTAATTTTATTTGATTTTTTTTTTTTTGTAAGATTATATATCTTTTAGTTTGGGATTAACGCATAACAATCAGTGAGAGTATCCACAACTGTGACTATGATTTTTGTTTTCATGTGATCTTGAAATCAAAGATAAACAAAAATTCAATGGGTCACAGTTTGACTCAAAGAAATAAGTTCAACCCCACAGATGATGAACTCATTCAAGTTTTCCTTTACCATAAGGTTAAAGGAAAACATGTACATAACCATGCTACCATTCTTGAGTATGATTTGTATGGTGAAAAGAACCCTTGGGAGATTTGGGAAACTTTTGGAGGATCCAACTCATATGGTGGAAGAGATCTCTACTTCTTCACCAACTTGAAGAAATGTTTTCGCTTTGAGAAGAGTGGCAACAACCAAGATGGTGCATGAATACAGTCTTGACTCATCTTTGCTAAGCAATTCATTTGTAAGCATTGTGCTCCATATAGATTTTTTTTTTATGAATTGCTCCATATAGACATAATGGATATTATTAGCATTATTTATATCATTGTGTGCTATGTTACTGTCATTTTAATTTCTACTTTGAATTTTGATCTAGCTCCATGTTACAAATTTAAAATTTGTTGTTCTCTTTATCTTGCTTGCAGACGAATAATTTTGTTCTATGCAGATTTAGAAAGATTAATGAGAGATACAATCAACCAAAAACAGATACAAAAAGAACAGAACAATGAAACACCAAAGTCGTTAAACAAAAGAGGACCCTTGTTCTTGGACTTGTGGTTATCACCGAATCAGTAAGTATTATGCTTAATTTATGAATTACCATTTCAAGACTAGATTTTGTTGCTTAATTTCTTCCCAGGGTTTCTATTTTGGTTATTATTTGTTTCTATTTTTTTTTTAATAAGCAATAAATATTATTAAAAGAGTACAATAGTATCCAAACCCATAAACATGACAATCATAGAACCAAGACCAAACACAAAAGAGCAGGATATGAATTGGTTGTACTTGTTGTTGCTATCTTCTTTTTTAACCATGATATAGGTACGAAGTATCAATCACCGTTAGAAGTGTTTAATCTCCGTTGGGAAACCTGTTGGACACATAAGATGTGTTCTCCCCTCCCAACCAGGTTTTCCCCATATACAAGAGTCAGGATTCAAACCTTTGATTACTTGCTTAAAATGTCCGAGTCCCTTACCACTCGAACCAACACATATTGGGATTGTTGTTGCTATCTTTCAAACTTCTAACCTAGCCAAAATAATTTAATTTTAATTTTAAGCTTTTCTTAGATCATCATATATTGGTTAATGAGTTTTGTTGTAATGTGGTGCGATTTTATGCCTTCTAATTTTCTTTCTATATACATATCTTGGACATATTGCTTGTACTCTGTCGTTGGGTGGGCGCATCACCGTCCTTATAATTATTTAGTTTTACTTTCCTTTTTTTTTTAAATAATTTTACTTTATTTATATAGTGTATATGCGTTTAATTGGAACAATGAAAACTTTTAAAAAAAATTATAAAATCAGAATTGATTTGGTTTCAGTTTTTTTATTCAAGATGTACGTGTTTAAATATTTACTTAAATTTAGGGGCAAGACGTAGGAAAGTTAATAAATAGTTGGGCTCCTTAAGCATATTGTTAGGAATTCGATTCTTGTCGTATGTATCGTGTGCATATAGAAGAAATTGTTAGGAAAATAAAAATTCACTTCAGTGATCATTATGCCTTAAAAGAAGATTAGTCTCTGACTACCTGTTGGAATACTCTTGTGCACACCAAAAAATATTTTCTTAAATTTAATTAAATTTAAGTACATTTAACTAAACTTATAAGGGGGCATCGCACGGAGAATGATTTTTTTTTTTTTTTTACTTTGATAATATTTATATGTTTTTTAGTTTCTCTTTTTTATGGTTTTTATTAATTCGCCACATAGTTTTTTTTTTTTTTTGGTAAAGCCATATAGTTACTTTGAGTGTTAATGTATAGGATCTTGAAGTTTGTTAAAGGGTAAACAGAATAGATGTCCTGGATTTTTACTTTCCGGATGAGCAGGCATAATTGGATGGGTGATATGTTTTCTTTTTTATTTTTGGATTTAATTTTTATGCACTAACAGTATAAAATTTTTTTACACTGTCAACCATTCAGAAATTATCACATCAGTAAAAATGATTGACTTTTATCCTAACTACCTTAAAAGTCATTCAAATCATAATTTCTGATTGGTTGACAGTGTAAAAAATTTTACACTGACAGTGTATAACAATTAAACTCTTTATTTTTTTAATAATATTTTTATTTTATTTGAAATAAAAAGTAGTATACAATTAATTAAGTAGAGTCAGGTTCTACCGGGTTGTAGTTGGAGCACCACTCTTGTTAAATTTAAGTTCTAATCATAGCTAATGTTAATTTTATTGTGTTATGATATTATATTTAACTGTATTTAATGATTTTGATTATGATGGATTGTGCTAGGATTGATTTTGTAATTAGGTATAATTAATTTAACATATTTTTTTCCATTGTAATACCATAAATAGAACCATTAACCTCATGTGCTCATTCATTCACCGAGAAATGCAGTCTTTTTTACACATTTTCTCCATTTTTTCTCCAACTCTCCATCTGCAATAAAGTATCAAGAGCTTAGGCTCACAATGCATGTTTTCGGTCCCTTGCCGGTCATCTCCACTGTTTTCTGCAACCACCACTGTTTCCCGCTGCCTCGTGTAGTGCCTACGGACTCCACCATTGTTCGGCCCATTAAGAAACCAGGACACCATGCACCACTCTAGTTAAATTTAAGTTCTATTCATAGCTAATGTTGATTTTATGGTGCTATGATATTATATTTAATTGTATTTAATGCATTTGTTTATCATGGACTATATTATGATTGATTTTGTAATTAAGTCTACTTAGGATTGGGGCAAATTGAGTTAGAGTTTTAAATGAATTAGGGTTAACTTAGAATTTGAGGTGATTTAAGATTAAATATGCTTTTTTTAAAAAGAACTTTAGAAGTAACCTTGGTTAAGTTTAGATGAGATAGTTAATTTTTAAAATTGTATAAAACAACCTATAGATAATTGTATAAATTAAAAATAAATTAGAGATAAAATAAATATAAAACATGTTCCGGAATGGTACTAAATTACTTTGGGCCGAAACTGAACAAAGACCCAACAGTTCAGATCCTCCAACCCAGAGGCCAATGACCCACTCTAATAGGTCATGTAGTAACCTGCATGAGTCATGCGTCCAACCAAAATAACGAACGTGTGCCGCGCGAAATGCCAGCTTGGGCTACGTCTGGCATGCAGTCTCGCAACTCCAACCGACACTACTACAGTGGCAGGCGACTCCTGACACGTAGAGTATGAACCAGCAAAGTGATGGATGCGCTCCGCGCCCCGTCGAAAGAAATTCGCGCCCCACAGGCTCGGTCACCCTGCGTTTTGGCCTCTCGAAGGATTCCTCTCTCTATAAATAACAGAGAGTATACACAATCTTATCAGGACATTCTCCTTAGTATTCTATATTGTTATTCTTCCACTACACTTGCATATTTTGTGCTAACCTCAGCACCAGAGCGACTTTGCAGGTCATCCACATTATGTGCTCCGGCAATCAACAATAGGCGAAGGACTGTAGCCGATTCCCAAAGCCGCTAGCCCAGCACACAATCCCCCCTCTCTTGTCAACAAGAAGAGGCGTTTTAGAAGGATTTCAGGTTGACTACAAAGGAAGAATTCGACCACTCATACCCCATCCGAGATCTAGACGTCCCTCCGCCAGAAAAGGATACCACAATTTCTAACTAGAACACACGTGGACTATTCCACATTTGAATATTGGGCCATATTTGGACTATACCAGAACATTGGCTCCGTTTGTGAGAACGATAAACTTTATTCCCACCAACATGGTTACCACAAGAAAGCAGATCGCCTCAGAGATCCACAAGTTGCAAGCCGACGGGGAAGGACCTCCATCACCCCTATGGATCCTCTCGTTCAAAGGGAGGAGGCTTCCAGAAATCCACACCGCTCCCCAACTCTGGCGAGTAGGGCGCGCTTCGCCATTAGCATACATGGTGAGAGGCATGACCCACCGCTATCCCCAAAAGCTCCCAAAAGCTCATCATGAACTACTCCAAAGGATCCTAAGACATGAGCAAGCCATCAAAGCGCATGAAAGGCAGCTCTCTCAGCTAAGGCGTACGACCATGTCCAACATTTTTGACTCCTCGTTTCATGGATTCCATCGCACCCCTAGGCATCCTTCGCGAAGTATTACACAGTCGACCTCTCGCAGAGAGACAAGTGCAAGCACTCGGACCACCGAGAGTAATTGGCAAACCACAAAGGAGCTACACCAATAGCGACCTCCACTTGTGCCTCAACTACCCTTGCAACTGCATCCCTATTCAGAGGAAGTTATGGCTTTACAAATCCCAATAGACTAAAAACCGCCAACCAATGTAGAATCATATGGCGGGTCCTCCGACCAGCAAGAACACGCCTACTCTTTCCTACAGGCAATGCGCTTTGTAGGAGCTCACGACCACTTGATGGTATAAGCGTTCCCGCTAACCATGAAAAGGGTAGCCCTCCGATGGTTTACCTCCATGCTGCCAAATCCATTCGTCCGTTGGGCGAACGTAGAGACGAAGTTCTTGGCGCACTTCACCACCAGCAAACGACAACCTAGATCCACCCGCAACTTGGCTTCCTTTTCATGGACGAAACACTGCGTGATTCCTGGACTAGTACAACCAGGCAGCCTTGCAGGTGCAAAATTTGGACTCTAAGGTATCCTCCACCTCTTTGTGGCTAGTCTCCAACTCGGACCTTGCGCCAATTCCTTGGCGAAACGAGAACCCGAGGACATGAATGACCTGAGAACCAAGGTCCTAAAGTGCATCAACTTGGAGGAATTTGCCAAAGCTTGAACCGTGTTGGATAAACCGGTACGGAAAAGGAAAGATAGCTAGGGTTAGCCAAGAATAGGGGGACAAACGCCCATAAAAAAATGATCAGCACCAAAGGTCATCCGACGCAAGAATGGATCCAACCACGAAAAAGATTAAAAGGAAAAAGAAACATGAGTTCAGCACGCAATTCCCTTTTCAGATAGGTGTCGATGTGTCGACCAAGCCCTGACAACCAGCAAAAGAATAGGAGTATTCCAACACTCCACAAAATCCTCCATGGAAATCCCAAACCCCTGGACCTAGAGAAACTCTCATGCTTTATGGTGATGCCTATGAGAGATGAGAAAGACAGAACTAGAAGCATTTATGAACAGTCAAAGACCCCCGACCGCGATCCAAAGAACGCGACAGAACGATACTCTAACAAAAAATAGTCGGGAATCCCCTATGGGACAAGCTAGCAAACGACTCTCACCCCAACGCATTTCATCAAAATTCCAAAACTAGAAGACAAGACGTAAGCACAAGCATCAAAGGTAACCGTACAAGAGACACACGCTCGTCCAGAGACGAGATGGTGCAAGCAATAAACTTGCCCAGCCTCAAACATCAATTGAAATCTACAAAAGAACAACAATATGAGGATATTAAATCGATAGGCGAAATGTGGGAGATGCAACCCACTTTATGAGCTTCCAATGGTCGCGGATAAAGTCAAACCTTACTTAGACCAACCATAAGGGGGATGTCCAGACCAACCAATGGAGCATCAACAGTAAGACCAAACAAAGGCCACTCCCCACAGCTATAGGGGCCTTATCAGACCCCTATATGTTCATTGTTGAATCCATAGACCATTCTTGGATTCACGTTAGAACAATGGTCGACCATATCCGAGAAGCTCAACACCTCGCACTACGATTCTCCGAGTTGGGGGAATCTATGGTACCTTTTCATGAACAACGCTAGGTTGAATACGCCGACCACCGCTCATCACATAAAATCAGTGAGAGACCACAGAGGAGACTACCCGCACTTTGGGTTTGGTATACTACAAACTTGGCAAAAAAGAATACAACAAAATGCACAAAAGACATTTCATTAGTTACAAAAGGTTCACAGAATTTTGCATTCGAAGGTACATTCGAGAAATCGACACAAAAAGAAAAAAGGAAAAGTGGGATCATCCATCTTAGTTCGAGTTCCCGTCAGAGCCATCATCAGTTGAACCTTCATCAGTAGAAGGAGCTTATTGCCACTGTTCCTCGCATTGTCTGTGTTGATCCCGAGCCTCGCTAAGATCTGCCCGAGTAGTGTCCAGCTCTTGGCGAACTTTCCTGAGGCAAAGATGGAGATCGACCAACTACCGAGTAGCCTTGGCTCGCTCCTCCTGAAGATGACATATAGAAGAATCTTTCTCGGCATAGAGAGCTTCTAACTTCCCCTGCGGGATTCTCAGCTCCTCCTCTTTTTGAGCTACCAGGACACGAAAGATATGCTGATCTTCAACTCGTTAGCGGGCAAACAAGAGTCCAGGATCGTCCCTAGCAAACATTTTCCCAGGATCGATAGAACCAGAGGAGAGGAAGGCGGACTCGCCCGAACAGCCTTCCCCACCTTGTCCTGATCATCGTTAGGAAATAACCACAAACGAAGTAACTCAACAGAAAGAAAAGAACAGACTTGCCCGCTCGATCCCTAGACCGTCATTCGAGAAGAACACATCTCAAAGGTGGATAGGCTCGATCACCTCCAGCCAATCCATTGTTGTGCAGGCGGCTTCCCGCCCTTCGGTGTCCGATTGGTAATTAGAAACATGGAAAGAAGAACCCCTCCGACGATAATGAATCGACTGCCAATATAGAATAAAGAGCGGCCCCTCACCTGACCCACCATAGAAAGGAACTCTTCCTTTTGAGCCGAACAAACTCAGTGTCAAACCCTGGGATCACCTCTATGAGACGAAGAAACAAGTCCTTCCCTGACATCACCCATCCATACCGCGTGTGAGAAGCTTCCCCTGAATCTGTCAAATGCCCCACGCGAAACATCCATAAGAAAGCTGAAAGGGAACATGGAAGACGCTGCGTAGAGCAAAACCACCAAAAGACAACCTCATACATGTAAAACGATCGGTTACCATCCATCTGGGAGCGCTCACCACACGCGCTCATCCTCCTTTGGAGCCACCACTGAAATCCCTTCCCGGGCATCCTCTCGGAAGATCCCCTTAATAGTGTCGCCTGCACATGCGTTGGAACAGGAACCCAGTACATTTTGATCAACAAAAAGGTGTTGATAGGCATCCGGAGGCTGGGGGAATGCCTCTGTATCATCAAGATCGAACGTCCCCACGAATAACAAGTCAGAGGAGCTATACGTGGGCCCCTCACCAAAAGAAGAGGAGGAATCCACTGTCTTCCCTAGCGAATCCAGAGCCCAGCGACAGGAGACGTTCGTCCCTCATCAGAAGCCCTAAAGGAACCAATCGCATCTTTCCTGGCCCGCAACATTGCCCAGAATGAACACACGGAACCTACCCTCCACAGAGCCACACAGAAACAGCCAGAGGTAGCACTAAAACAGAAGCTCCACTTCTGGAGGAGGATCCACTGGAAGACAAATCAACACAAGAGGAGGGGGTGAAAGACAATGAAAAATGTAGAAGAATAACAGCAAAAGAGCATACGAGTTTGCGTAAGCACAGAATGAAGAGTGGCAACAAGCAGAAAACCATCCTCATCAGGAATTTATAGGCAACAAAGATCAACTCAAACGGCGGGATGACGAACTGACACCATGATGACGCTTGTCGTGGGATTTGAACGTGCCATAATGACGATCCTTCGCAATTGTCCTTCTAGAGGAGCGAATTGTTCCGACTATTAGGAAGGCGACATGTCTTACCCTCGAGCAATGAAAATGGCATGCACAACGATGACGTCCCATCAAGACGAACAATTGGTTAAGGAAAAGACACGTCAAGGGGAGAGACACACACCTAGGGATGTAAATTTTATCTGTACCCGCGGATAATATCCACAATGGATAGAAAATGGATACCTTAATGGGTACCCACAAGTAAATTAAATGGATATTTTCTCTACCCGTTTTAACCGTTTATTAATGGGGCGGGGGCGGGTAGCATAGTATCCATACTCGCGGGTACCTACTAAAAATGTTAGAGTGTTTACATTTAAAAATATTACACCAATAGATTGAAATGATGCTCATGTGTGAATGGATTAATTTAGACACGCTTAGGGATTAATTTACTATTTAATATTTTAAATTTTAATTTAATGACATATATGATTTATACTGTTTACATATCATATTGTTTAGTATATTTAATATAATATTTTTCAAACATAAGAACTTCTCCTACCATCAAGGAACTCAAATGCAGAATTAGTTTGAATTTTATGTCTGAATAAAAAAATTTGTGAGGTGTTGAATATCCATGGATATCATGGATACCCGCAAATATTGATAAATTTGTTTAAAACCCACAAGATAAATACCCACACGAATATGGAGCGGGGACGGATATGAAGTTCATCCAACGAGGTGGGTAGTGAGGGGCTACTACCCATACCCACCCCGCCCCATTTACATACCGAGACACACCTCTCCAAGAAACAAGACATATTCCAAAAAACTGGGGCAAAACCCAGATGAAGCGGGCCTCCCCAACGACCAGATGAGATGCACCGCAATTCCGAAGACCGGTCAAGTACCAAAAATATAGCTTAGCACTCCTCACACGACGAGCACCGACCTAGGGGCAACTGCTTCGGAATGGTACCAAATTATTTTGGGCTGAAACTGAACAAAAGCCCAACGGTTCAGATCCTCCAACCCAAAGGCCAACAGCCCACACAAATAGGCCAAGCAATGACCCTCATGAATCGTGCGCTCGACCAAAAGAACTACTGTTTGTCGCGTAATATGCGAAACGCCTGCTCGGGCTGCATCTGGCACGCAGTCTAGCAATGCCAATCGACATTGCTATAGTGGTAGGTAGCTTTCAACATGCAGAGTATGAACCAGCAAACTGATGGTTGCTTCACGCCCCACATGCCCAATCTTCTCGTGTTTTGGCCTCTCAAAGGATTCCCCTCTCTATAAATAACAGGGAGTATACACAATCATATCAAGACCTTCTCTTTAGCATTCTATATTGATATTCTCCCACTACACTTCCATACCATGTGCTAACCTCAGTGCCAGAGTGTCTTTCAGGTCATCCACATTGTGTGCTCGGACAATCAACAACAGGGGAAGAACTGTAGTGGATCACCGAAGCCACTGGCCAAGCACACAATCCCCCTCTCTTGTCAACAAGTAAAGGCATTTCAAAAGGATTCCAGACTGACTAGAAAGGAAGAAACCGACTACCCATACCCCCATCTAAGAT
This sequence comes from Ammopiptanthus mongolicus, assembly GCA_039655645.1. NCBI lineage: Eukaryota > Viridiplantae > Streptophyta > Magnoliopsida > Fabales > Fabaceae > Ammopiptanthus > Ammopiptanthus mongolicus. The sequence goes on from CM077347.1 coordinate 88,882,177, forward strand.
CCAAACGTCCCTCCAACATAAAAGGATACCACAATTTCTAACTACAAGATAAGTTGACTATTCTTTGGTCCACATTTGAATATTACCGGAACAAAACATATTACGCCATATAAGATAATGATTGGGTAAATGATTGGGATAATATAGAAACACTTTTCACACATTGATTAGTCCAAGTCATAGTGTTACTGCCAAAGAAATCATCATTAAGTACTTTCAAAAGTACTTTCCTACTTTATTTTTTCTTATCAAGTTTTAGTTCCTGGGTATGCCAATCTAATCCTAAATCTACACCATCCTTTCAATAACACAATTCTATCTTGTTTTTGTAATTCTTCTTGTTAAATTTAATTGTCAGTGTATCTTCATTTTGTTATCATAGACCTTTATCAATAATTGATAGATTATTTCATTTAATAATATATATATATATATATATATATATATATAGATTATTTAATTGGAATTGATGTTTACCAATTTTATATGTTTTAAGCAAGGGTGAGGAAAACTTTAAAAGAGGAATTTACTAAATAAAATGAATGGATTACATCTTAAAGAATTCCAAACATGAAATTTAAATTGCAAATCAATTTCATATTTTGTAGATTCAAAATACAATCTATATGATGATTACATAACCTCCTAACATTGTTCTCTAACATTCTTATTTTGTGGGCAGATAAGAATGTTGGGTTAAGAAAATATATTCATAAAGAAACAAGAAACCAACTTTTAAGTATGGAAATTGCTTTTTGCAACCCCTGATTTTTCTAATATAACCCCCCCTTTTTAAACTTTTTTATCCAAAATATCCTTTCTTTTTAAATATTTTTTTTCCTAAACCCTCTTCACAATTTTCCACCACTGTATCTCCACCATTTTCTTCCCTAAACCCGCTTATATAGGATCTCCATAACTCGTATCATTTATTGAAGCAGTACCAGTCGATTCCCTAAATATCTAGATAAATAAAAAGGGAGTAAATTAAAGGAAGGATAAAACAATAAAAAAATTTAAGACAGAATGAACAGAAGCTAAATAAGAACTGAAGTCTGCTTCTCTCATTTCCTGACTCAATCACGATTGCATATTATTTCTTCAATATGTTTAAGCATAGGTACCCAAAGACTAAAATTAAGAACAAGGGTCAGAAGTTTAAATGAAATGCATCAATAATTCCTGTGTATGAATCCATAAGTGCCACCGTTGAAGAAGTGTCCCCGCATGAAGAAAAAGAAAGAGATCTAGGAAGATGGTGGAGAGGAAAAAAGGAATAGCCTGAGAAAACAAAAAAACTTATAAAAAAAGTTATGCTGTTTTTATGTTGTTTTATTTTATTTGGGATATTTTGGGTAAAAAAAGTTAAAAAAAAAGGGAAAGGACTTTATTTAAAAAAAAAAAAAACAGGGACCATAAAAAACAACTCCCTTTAAGTAGAGATGAGAGGACCCAAGTGGTTTAATCTTTAAACTACCTTTAGAACTAAGTCCACCTATGAGGAACAAGATGTTGGTGATGGTGATCTCACTATTATTCGACTGGAGTTATTTTCGTTGGAGTTGAAAAAAAATAATCTAGGGCACTTGATCCGAGACCAGGAGGAAGACATCCCCATGCTTGCCAACACATTTTATAAGGATTTGTTATTGGAGAGGATTGATAGTATGTACTTCTGTAAATAGTATATCGGGTGACAAATATTTTTTAAATTGCGCATTATTCTCTTAAAGTTTAATGTATTTTTACTTTTTTTATATGAAATTATTTTATACTGTACAATTTTCTACCTTATGGAAAAATATGCAAACTTGTATTTTATGTTAAATTTAATTGTGATGGTCTGTACGGATGTAGAAGTTGAGTGTTGGTGAATTATAAAGAAAGAAATCACATGCTTTTCAAGTATATATTTTCACAATTAAAATTGATAGTATAAACAGACTTAAAAACAACATGATCATCAAGTAACAGAACAGCATAATTTGAATTTCCCCATTAACAAACAATTTTTTATGCAAAAATGCAACCAAATGTCCAAAATGGATTTTACAAACTCATAATGATTAAGTATACCTTTGGATCCGAGGCAGAAATGCTCCAACGTGCATTTACACCATGAAAGCTAAGTTCCACCGTGAAAGCTAAGAGATATAGCTTCTCAGTGGACATGATTTTCTTCCGCATCCAAACACACTATAACTAATAAGTCCTAGCAGGCTTGGAGAGGAAGCTAAGAATTAAATTACTTCTTGTCAGTGTGAGGATAAGTAAAATCAGTTTTTATCAACAAAATATCATTATATACGCACACGACACACGCACACAAGAGAGAGAAAGAGTTATCATACACCTCATTTCAAGGGCAAGTACAGGTTTAGCAAAAGAAAGATGGAAGTCATGGAACTGCAAGAATATCAAAAGCACATCTAAATTAATGCAGCAAAATCATCTAAATGAATGGAAGATTAGAAACATCAAGAATCTCAATTTTATCAGATCACCTAAACTTTGAAAACTCATATTAGTCAGGTTTGAGTATAAGGCGTCACAATATCATCAAAGAAAAATTGTCATGCTATGTTTGGCATGACTCACACAAGTGTCTAATACATGTCTGACACATATAAGGCTCATCTTTTGAAGTGTCTGTACAGAACAAACATTGCAAAACATGCAAACTTCAAATTAATCATATACACTGTACTTTGTCGTACATAAAGGATGCAAATTTATAGGTTTGACATTCTATGGAAAAAAGCCAGCTACAGAGCTCCCAAATCCCCGAAAGAGAGGGGGGGAGTAGTTATACTGGGTGTATGCAGGCATAAAACGAGTATCCACCATATAGTTTGAGTAAAATTTTAGGTTTGCTTCTACAACATATAAGCAACATGATTAATTAAAATTTTAATATAATGAGGTTAATCATCATTCATCAGTGTCCCTATAAATATCCATATTGGTCAAATTAACTCAGCTTCGTGAACAAGGTAGCATCAAATCATTAAGCTAATACTTAAAACTAAACTGCCATGTTAAGGAAATAAAGAATGTATAGTAAGATTCAGATTATCTCAAAGGGATACAAAAAGGACCAATATGTGTTCAATGTAAGAAATTCAATCATGTAAAAGTTACCACATCTTGGATAATGGGATTATTATAGTGAGGCAGTAAAAAGCAAAAGCAAAATCATCAAATCATAGCTTAAGGACAGAAGCATGCCATATGATATTACACTATCTGATATGATCCAGAGGGGTATATACTTGGGAGAATAAAGGGCAAGCCAAAGGAAGGAAGAATAAAGGGAAGATAAAGCAGGGCAGTTAGAACAGTAAGATTAGTTAGAGGGGATCAATTAGATTAGTTAGCTTAAATTGGAGGGAAAGGGTAAACCCTTTCTCCCTTTTCTGTTCAGATTCAATCAACAAAATAGATTTGTTTTTTCTCTCTCTATTTCTACAACTTTCATAATTCCCTTTCATGGGTTTGTAACACTATCAATCATGAAAAAAGTGAAAAAACTAAACTCAACACTTTTCAGAAGGAACCTGAAATAAGAGAACGATACCATACCAGTGCATGCAAGACACAGCACAACATATCATAACATGAAGATATGGCATAGCATATTAACAAAAATTCAGTATATTTACTCAATTGAATTAAGTGTGTAAAATACAATAAGATATGTGGTCTGAAGACCTTTATGTGTAGAGATCTGTAAGCAAATTAGAGCTAAACTGGAAACAAAGAATCAAATTTAACGGCACTAAAAAATAGTTAACAGAGAATCTACAGATACGTCACAAAATCCTCACCAGAAGTTCAGAACCCTTAGCCCCCCTTTGCTAATGCCAACTCCAATTTAATAATTCATCAGGTTCCAGAGCTTTCATCCAGCAAAGCTAGTTAAGGAAGTCTACAACAGAGTGAGTTCTTGTGTATTTTCCATAGACTGTTTAAGAATATACTCAGCTCTCCTCTTCTTATCATCTCTCTCGTCTTCTCGTCCAGCCAAAGACGCATTTCTCAAAGCACCCTTATTCCGTTGTCTAGTATCCAACGACTCGCCAATAAGCTTCTTCCCGGTTCTAAACTTGAAATGAACGGTAGGCCTCGCGGCAGGAAGAATCGTTTTGTTCCCTTCCGATCCATCATCAAATAAACCACCCCCTTCAGCATCTCAATTGCAGGAGCAAATGCCTCCAACAAAGAAACACGGTTCGCGTCAACAGCTTCGTCCGGAAGCTTAGAGTGCAAAGCAACCGGAGAAACAACATCTTTATTCGCAGGCATCACATTCTTATCAAGAACCACATCAGCATGTTGTTGTTGTTGTTGTTGTCCATGTGAGGCGGCAGCGGCGGAAGCAGATGATGTTTCTGCCGAACCGTTATTACAAGACAACAACAACCGTTTCTGCAAGCTCAATAAAGACCTTTCGGCCTTCCTACGTTGCCGTGCCTGTTCGATCTTATCCTCACGAGGATCGGAAGTCCTCTCATTCCACACGGGCGTGTGAATGTAAGTGTGAGGATCAGGCAAAGCAGGTAACCAATTAGGTATATGCTTAGACGGTGGCGTTTCACCTAATTGCACGAAACTAGGTATGTTTCTCCGGTAACGGATCACCGGAAAATGCGGAATCGGTTGAGAAAACGGAACCTCATCAACTAAATTAACATAATTAACAAGTTCTCTAACTATGCTAGAACCTATAAGGCATTGTTGACTTTGACTACTATGTATATCTTGTAACCCTAGAATGAAATCGAAGAGGGTGCATTGGGATCTACCGGAGAGGTTGGCGTAGAAGTGTGCTGTTTTACCTAAGTCAATGAGGTAACGGATTGTGACGTCAGAGAAGGCGTGGAGGGCGGAGTCGTTGACGGCGTGAAAACCGGCGGATTGGCAGAGGTGAGCGACGGCGAGGTTGGAGACGGCGCGGCCGAAGTCGTTGGGGGAAGCTCTTCCTCCATGGCTCATGTTAGGGTTTGGGAAAGTGAAGTGAGAGAGTGGGATTTGCAGAGAGAATAAAAGGATGGAACAAGAGTATGAAATGAAAGAAGAAAGGAAGGAGAGTGAGGTGGATTAAGCAAGAATTAATCAGAAGCTGTATCCAACTCCTTTGGCTGGTAAGAGTCACAGCAACCAGCACATCAATGCAAATTTTTTTTTCAATCACTCTTGTTAAGGAAACGGGGTGGGCCCAGTGTAGGTAATGTCTCTCCCATAACCATTCCCATCAAAATTCATGGATATTTATATCGATAGAGGGTATTGATAAATATCCGTGACTATTTAAGATTCTAAAATAAAAAAAAAAAAAATTATATAATATAATATATTAATATATTATATGTATTTAAATTTTTTTATTATTATGGATTTAATCACTAAAAAGTATGAAATAATAAAGAAAATAAAATTTATTTCATCTTAAAGTAATAGAAATTGTGATAATAATATATATTATATATTTAATAAAAAATATTTATTATGAATATGCGAGTATCCGTGGGACGGATATTATGATCCTCATCCTCATCCAATAGGTATCCATTTACTATCAACTGCTGGTAATCAATACGGGTATCCGCGGATGCGGATAATTTTATCATCCATATTAAAAAATTAATAAGCAATAAATTTTTTTTGTACATATAAATAATAAGTTTTTATTGAAAATTATATACACTATTTTTAATATATTAAATATAATAAATTTTAAAGCAACTCCAATAGAGTTTGTTAACAAGTTCTTAAAGTTAATGAAAGTTCTTAGTGGGTTGCATCATTAGAGTAATATGATGTGGATGACTGATATGTAAAGATGGTTGCTTTTATAAGCAATTGATTCTTATTTAATGACCACCAATAGAAAAAAGAGATGGAGCCACAATATTTAGCAACTCAAACACAAATGAATTAATATTTTAAATTGAAAAAAAAATGTGAATAAAGATGTGAGATAACTTGTGGAACCCATCTAGTATACTTTTAAGAGTTACATCATTGGAGTATAGAGTTGTTTAAAGTAGTATAAAGTAAAATGTGGTGAAATGACATAGTAAGGCCTATAAAAAGTGAAGTTAAGCATCTTCAATGGGTTGCACCATAAAACTTTCCTTTTTTATTTTTTAACCAATGCCCTGTAGACATGGTTAAAGTTTTTAGTGGGTTGGACCATTAGAACAATATGATGAGGATGACACATGTAGGGAAGGTTGCTTCCATAAGCAACTGATTCTTATATAAGGACCACCAATAGAAAATAGAGATAGAACCACAATATTTAGCAACTCAATCACAAATGAATTAATATTTTAAATTGAAACAAAAAATAAATGTAAATAATATGTGGGATAACTTATGGAACCCATTTAGCGAACTTTTAAGCGTTATATAATTGGAGTATAGAGTTGTTTAAAGTAGTATAAAATAAAAAGTGATGAAGTGACATGATAAGATCCATAAAAGGTGAAGTTAAGCAACTCCAATATGTTGCACCATGGATATGCTCTTAGGGCCTTGTTAAAATGAATCATTAAAATGAAAGTTTGTATTGAAAAGCTAAGTGCAACACTTTTCATTATATTAAATACATCATTTTTCAAAAGTACTAGATCTTGTATCCATGCGATGCATGGGAGTAGTACGTTTGAGGAGATTTTGCATTCCTATCATGGTTGTTTTGTTTTGATTTTTTAAATTTGAGAACACCGACATAATGAAAATAGTGAAAATTTAATATTGTGACAACCATTCAAGTATTTCATTATGAAAAATTAGCAATTAGCAATAAAAAACAATGGTGGAAATTTTGAGATACAATACTGAAGTGTGAATAAAGGGAAATGCTATTGAAGAGATTATTTATTTAAAGCATATAATTGAATGCTATCATACTAATATTTATTACATATATTGATACAGCCGATTGTTATAAACAAACTTCGACATCAAACTGTAACATCATATTGCTGTGATTATTGTATTTTTCAATCCATCTTAAATAACATGTAAAGCACAAAACCACACGAAAAACATTAAAACTGAGAATATCTTAGATTAATAGTTAAATCATCTTCCATACATTTTTCAATTAATCTTTTTCCTGCTTAATTACTTTTAGCACATATTGTTGACGCTATATCCACAACAATATCCATGTTCTGAGTCACTAATTCTCCTTGCTGCAGTAAGTCCATTAGTTTCTCCATCTACATCAAATGCTACCTTCTCACCCAATTCATAATAATTTCATTAAGACCATTACGGAAATCAGGCAATAGATCATGTGTGATAGACATATATTAATTTCTCAATGTAATTGAATCAATATAAAGTTGCAAAAATAAAACCATCCCATTGACTACAAAGTTATCGTCTAGGACTAAAAGAAGCAACAACACAATCAACATCCTACAAAGAAATCATTTGAAAAAGGATTTGAATTAGAATGACAAAAAAATAATGATAATATAATAAGAAATAAGTTAGAAGATATAATAATAATAGTAATGAATAAATTAGAATGCTATAGTTATTTTTTATAACCCACCAAACCATACCGTAACATTTTTACAATTTTTTAACATAATGGTGAGTCCCGAAACAATTGAAATCTCGTGGAGTCTCACCACCTTGTTGTTATTAAGGTTCATCACTACCAATGCACGATTTGCAAATCATTAAGTGTTATCAATGAAGTAGGATCACTCTTTCCCCAAAAAATTACAATAATGATAAAAAAAAGTTCTTCTATTGGATTTAACTATAAATTAAAGTGTACCACTATTAACATAAAAGACAATTACAAAAAAGGGAGGTTTTATTATAATATAATACTAATCACATATCCTTATGCCAAGAGAAACTTCAAACGAAATCCAATATTTGTGATGTTAAATAGGTAAAGGTTGAGACATGAGATCCTCTACACTCCAAAAGAGCTAAATGGGGATTAATAAAATCTCAAAATAGTTTCAAGCTCCATTTCATCAAAACTGCATCCCAGATGCATGAGTAAGAACTGATTTAACAAAAGAATCAAATGATAAAGAGCCAAATACAGGAGTTTACCAAAAAGTTCAGAACCGATGGAGTATAGTTTGTTTTTCTAAATATTACCCTATGTTAACCTGCTACCATTAGAATATTTGAATACCTGTTGCACAGATTAGAAATAGCAATTGAAATGCAAGAAAATAAGTTCTACAAACATTAGAGATAAAGACTGTATATAAAATGTGACTGCTCAAGTAAGAAGAAAATATAGCATTGTATAAATATATGCTTTGCAAAAGACTTAAAAAGAGATATAATTCAAAGATTAAAACTGACATTGTTTGGTACCTTCAGATACTAAACACAATATAAATACAGCTAAAAGAAGACGACGATAAACGTACTTTAAACTAATAAGTCAATGGAGATTTTTCACCTAAAAGCCAAAAAGAGACATGGTTTCTAATTCTACTGGAAAGCATAAATACATCTAAGTAATTTAGTATTGAAATTTTCACGAAACAAAGAGCAACATTTGTACTTGAAGTTTGGAAACAAAGGCCTAAACATCACTCACTCCTCCATAATCACATAAATATACTTGCAGCTAATTAGCAATATAATTTATTAAACTTCTGCTCCAGGTGAAGACGCTTAAGCTGGAGATATAAAGATAACTCATTTTATTTTCTCATACATAATAATAGTTCAGATATAATATTTTGATGAGTTTAATTGCTATACACTATTAGTGTAAAGTTTTTTACACAATCAACCAATCAAAAGTCATGGTTTGAATGACTTTTAAGGTAGTTAGGATAAGACTCAATCATTTTCACTGATGTAGCAATTTCTGATTGGTTGACAGTATAAAAAAATATTTACACTATCAATACATAACAATTAAATCCATATTTTGATGGATGTAAGAAATAAGAATACATTTTGTGGCTAACATAATCTTAGTCAATCCTTGTTACCACTGCCAAAGGCCAAAGTGGACTCAATTGTCCAGCAGTTAAGATATTTACTTAGTCAAAATCTTTCAATTGATCAAAAGCAAATCATAGCTAACATGATCTGGCATGTTTGGGCAACATAATCCATATCACATAATCTTGATAAGTAATTTATAGCGAACATAATCGTGATCAGAAGTAATTCATAGCTAACATAATCTTGATCAAAAGTAATTCATAGCTGACAATCCATATCACAAACAAAATAGAAACATTGATTCAATATTCAGTTATCAAACAATAAATATGCAAATCAGTATCACTTAAAAATCAACATCATAACAGTCAAAGAACAAAGTGTAACTTTCAAAGAACAATAACTATAATTGTGTGTTATGCTAGGATATTTCGTATCTAAGAACAATGTTACCCAATAAACATTCTCATAATGTTATTAGAGGCATCTTTTCTCTAACTTCAGTTACTTTGTTCTTCTCTTTCTCCTTGGTGATGTTGAACAGATTAAAGCTTGAATGGTTTATCGCCATTTGCAAGAACTGCATGTAAAAAAGAAAAGTTGCCATACCAGCGGGATGCCAGCTGTGCCACAGCTTGAGGTAAACTCCAGTGAATGAAAAGCTGATTTGTCACAGATAGTTGTTCTTGGTTTGTCTATCTTGCTCTTTCAGTATTGGTTTAAGAAATGGCAAGCAGTTATGGGAGAACTTGATAGCAACCATAGAAAAATAAATGTGAGATGAAGGAGAGAGAAAAGAGAGGGGAAGCAGTTATGGGAGGGAGTGACACTGTTTGAGGGAGTGAAAATTCTATCTTACTTTTCTTTCTTCAAATAATTAGCAATGTCATTAATATGTTGTCAGAGTAAAATTTGGAAAAATTTGTGTACACCAAAACCTGGTATTGCCATTATAAATTGTTTTAGATTCTCTCCTCAACACTATAGTTTATTTAACAGCATAATTATAGTATTCCCCTGTTCTTGGTGAAAATCGGGTTTACTACATTCCCTTGTATAACGAATTGCATAAGAGCATGAGTTATTATTTCACTTGGATAGATGAAACCATTGTATAACATTTTTTCATGTTTGCAAACCTATAACTTACACTGAAAATTTTGGAAAAATACGTCTCAAATGATTTATATGAGATTTCTTCAACAAATCTGTGTTTAGGATTAGATGCATATATTAATATTTTTTATCTATTCTTAATCTTGTTGGCATTCATTAATTTCATGCATAATAGACTCTAAGCTTGAAACATAACAAAATTGTTAGTACAAATTAAAGAAAGACTTCTCCAGAATAACATATTTGGGAATGTCATACCAAAATGAAACACGTGTTAATTGCATTGCATTCTTTACCTTGTCAGCCAAAGATGTCTAGTGGTACAACTGGATTATGATTTAGGATTTTTAGTTTCAACCTCTACTTGCACCAAACTGTACAGGTAGTTAAATCTGGATGTATTGGAGGAATATTTAGATTCCAATCTCTACCACGAAAATCAAATTGGTATAAAGTGAGAATATATGGTATATGATCCCAATATATTAAGGTTTAGGAACATATACAAAGTCACAGTACTTAAGAAAAAGTTAAAACTTACGAATTTTATGCAGTTAGATCGAAACCTGTGAATAGAAAACAAAACGAATCACAACCCAATGATACTGGTCTCATAATCAAATCCTTGTCTAAAAGTTCTGTAAGAAAAAGAGACGTCCTATACATCACATTGTCAATATACACCATTCATTAAATGGATGAATTCAGACTTGCAAGAAATATTTAGGCCTCCACTTTCTGAGGACCTTTTAATTGAGCATTACATTTCAGTGGAACAAATAAGTATTTTCAATTTCAACCATCATAATTGAAATGCATGGTTTTATATATAAAGGAAATTACTTGTTGAAATCTGAGTGTGTCAAGGTCTACTGCTGAGACAAATAAAAGAAATTACTCAAATTATATATACACACACACACACACACACACACCAACAGAACTCAACATAAAAAAGGATGGAATGACATGTAAATGAACATTACATGAACATTATATATTAGGCCACACACACACACACACACCAACAGAACTCAACATAAAAAAGGATGGAATGACATGTAAATGAACATTATATATTAGGCCATAAAATACAGGCACACAATCCAGTTAAAGCTATAAATCTTTTTCCCTTTTAACTATGAGAAGTGCATTATTAAAATCTTTTTCAAACCTCCCTACTCAAGCAAAAGGGATGCATTTCTTTGTGCATATGAACATACATGACACAAAAGAAAATACAGAATAAGATGATAAAGTCATGCTAAATAGAATTACCATTAGAGGAACTGCAACTAACCCAGAGAACATCACTGCCTGGGTCAAACTGAACACAGAATTACATTGGAGGAGTACCCAACTGCGCCTTTGTAAAGTAGAGCCTGACATAATCCATAAAGTTCAAATTAAAAAAACACAAAAAAGAAAGAAACATGTATTGCAAGTTTAAAAAAAACAACTAACAGCTATGGATTGGAAAGAAGGCAATTTAGAAATACAGAATAATATTATCGAGGGGGGTTAATAAAAAATTGAAACATGAGAGCCACCGAACCAAACCAATCAATCTTTGGTTTTGAATTTTTAACTTTAAACTAAACATTAAGAATCAGGAAGCATGGAATGCAAGATCGAAAAACTAAATATAGAAAGTCATTATTTAGAATTGAATCTAATCCCAAAAAGCTTTAAAATTGAGTCAAGTACACGCAAACAAAACTCGACCCCATTAACGAAAACTTGAAAAGTGAAATAATGGAAAAGAAGCGAGAGAATTACTCGACTTCGAAAGGATTAAAGGTCCCTTGAACAGAGAAATCGACGATGCCGTTTGAAGAATGCAATATTCTCCAGTGTCTGAACAGGTCCCGAGCCCTGAGATAACTCAACTCCACTCCATGATTCGAAGCAAACGCTCTTTCCACAATCAGAGTCGTCGGAGATCCATAAACAACCGTCGCTACCGCCATCACCATCACGACCACCACATAGATGAGAATAGCAGCCGCCATTCGTGATGGTTGGTTAGTTAGGTATGTATTTATATATGTATATGTATATATGTATGTGGAAGAAGAAGAATAAAAATGGAACTGAATGGAGACACAAACAAAATACTGCTAATGGCTCAAGGAATTAATGAACAACAAACATAAGAAGAAAGAGTAAAAAAGGGTTGTGGTTGAGGTTGTTGTGCTATATATCATAATTCCGGAATGGGAGAAAGAGAGAAGACAACAGAGGGAAGCAGAGCAGGTAAAAAAAGAAGAAGAAGAAGAAGAATCCCTCTTTTGAGTACCTATAAGGAAGGAGTAACGATCAACTATTGAACGGTCTCTCATCATTTCGCCTCGATTCCCAACCGAAGTAGACGAAGAGCCAGAAGCAAGAACCCTTGGTTTAGCCTTTTCAATGACGCCTTCAAAAAATAATTACATAATAATTGATATAAATTGCGTAGTTAAATGACCCTTTTTACCCCCAACACTATATTCAGTAAAGGTTGCCATTTTTAAAAAAATAAAATAAAAATCATTAACACAAGTGATTTTACTACATTACCCCAGCCACTACTCTTCTTTTAAATATAAAGATATGATCATTATTATAACATAATAATTATAAAGACATTAAAAATATGCTAAAAATCATTAAAAAAAATTAAAATATTTCTTTTATAGTATAAGTATGATAATTATTTTGTATACTATATTTTTATTCTATTTTTCTCAATTGCATTGAAAAATAATATTTTGTAATATTTGATATAGCAATAATGTTTTGAGAATTATGATATATATTCCTATATATATAGATCATAAACCGAGGAAATTTCTAAAATTTCATAAAAAAATTCCAGAATTTTTAATGCTAACCAAACATATTTGTTTTTAAAATAATCAATAACACCATTCCTGATAATAACATTCATGGATTCCTGAAAATATGATTCCCACATATATAATTTTAAACGTTGAAATAAATATCTCATTTGTTTATTCAAATGACGAAGTTGAGATAGATAGGAATTCCAGCCTTTCCCTTTAAAAAACTATGTCCATCTTCTATCTTGCTTTTCCTTTTAATAACTTGGCAGTCTAATGGTCTCAACTTTAGAGGCATCCATTGATGCATACCTTTTAAGTAAATTACCACCAATTAACACTTTCAAATGATCAGTTCAATTGTAATGTTTTTTTTTTTGTAATCAGGAGGGGCACCTATTGCATTAAAATACTAGGATAAAAAGAAACTAACAAAAAAAAAAAAAAACATGAAATAACGAGTCTTTACAACCAACCGAAGGATGAAACAAAATATGTGATCCCAAGGCTGAAACATACAGCAGCTTTACTCTCCCTTTGGACATAACCATCAACATTGAATTTTAGTCATCCCAACCAATTAGAACCTGTTTATAAAAGGCAGGCCTGGATTCAATGCAGTCAGTGAATCCTAAAGTCTCTGTAGTCAAAACAATGCTAGTCATTGAACATGTTTCTCTTAGAATCTCATCCCTTGATTGCTTTATCAAAAAAAATGTTAAAAAATATAAGTAGGAGAGAGATAAAAATAGTGAATGCAGGGAATGCTCGTCCTAATACTTGAGGCCTCCTTTGCCTGCCACAATGCTAAACTAAAGAGCAGTAGCATTTTATAATGCATGATCCAAACAAAAATCGTAACCGGTAAATCATATTATAATAATGTTCACGGTAAACCTTAATTTTGGTCCCTGAAAGTGTGAGACAATGTCAGCTCAATCCCTAAAAGAAGTTAAATTATGAAAAATTCATTCAATATTAATTTTGTTAGTCAAATTAGCTCCTGTCAGCACTCCAATCAGGGACCAACTTGACTAACGAAATTAGCATTAAGGGACTAACTTGATTAACAAAATTAATATTGAGGGATTATTTCATAATTTAACTCCTTTCAGGGACTGAACTGATAGTGTCTCATACTTTCAAAGACCAGAATGATGATTTACTCTAATCTTCAAGTTCCAACTCAAAACAACAATTAGTATTACTTCAGTTTTGTGAGAGCAACAAAAGAAACCATCCCAACCTGCAACAATTTGGAAAAACATAACAGTAAGTTAAACTCTATTGGGTAGCATAACACACAATACTGACAAATCCAAAAGATTATTTTATGAAAACATCCAAATAATTAAAACAAATTAGCATAGTTTATTAATAATAAACAGGGCTTGAAGTTTTTTTCTTTTATAGTTCAATTTGCTGGCTGCTAGCTTTTTATATCAGAAGAAAGTAACTCATTAAGAAGTATACCACAAACATCTTGAATCTAGACAAAATGGAGATGCAAAATTATGAACATAGTTAAAACATGAATAGTAACTAAGCAGTCTCAAGCTTCAGTTTTGTAAAAACTATGAAAACTAGCGAATAGTGGATAAGCTAGCTGATAGCGGATGAACTTAAAATGGATAGTGGATAAGGTAACTGATAGCGGATAGAGGATAAGCTGGCTTATTGGGGTGGAAATATTTGGTAAAACTAGCGATTAAACTAGCTGATAAATATAAAATGATATAAAAGGACGAACAAAATTCTGCTGTTCTAGAAAATGGAGTCTCGATGTCCCCTATCAATCAAAGGCTGTGGATGTGCATAAGTGTTAATGAGTTATGATTTTATTTTATTAAGTGACAAATTGTCATTGGTGGAAGATAGAGAATATGATAGTAAAGTGAGACTGAAGATTTTCATCCTAAAAGGACATGTGTCTATATTTTTTTATATAAATGTTGTTTATACATAAAAAATATTATATATATGTTAGTAATATAAATGTTGAACGTTACTATTATATAAAAAGTGTTGATACATTGTTATATATAAAAAAAATTATATAAATGATAATCTTACTTGTTTATAATATATTATTTTATCATATAAAATTATATTATAATATATATGTTATATTATTAAATAAAAGTTGTACTAAAATAATATTTTGTATTTTATTATAATACGTTATAATAAAATATTTATAAATTGAAGATGGTAAAGATGGAGAATTAAAATATTTATAATATGTTATATTATCGTATAATATTTTATTATAAATTAAAGAGGATTGATATGAAATTAAAATAAAATAATAAGGATAAAAAAAAAAAACAAAAAAATTCAATGTTATAAATTATAAACTCAAACATTACTTAAAATAACGTCCAAATAAAATACTATAAATTCGTAAAAAAATACGAATGATAAATGATAAATAGGCATATCAAATAAGATTAGTAATCCATCGGCTGTGCTATCCCTGTGTTAGGCTAACAAACCTCAGCATGCAAACAATACCAGTTTCCTAAGCCTATTGTGATCACAACATTTGGCAATAATTGAACATTTTCAAATATGTTCATGAATAATTGGACTTCAATCCTGACATACGAACAGCTAATTTTTCCCACAGACAGCCGCGTGGATCGATGTATGTGAGAGCAAGAACATAAGGAGACAACTAGAACATACTAGTAAAAGAAAGAAAAAAGCTACTCTAAAATAAGTAAAAAAAAAATAAATAAAAAAATAAATATGTATTTATTTTTAATTATTTTAAATGGATTGATATTTTAATATATTTTAATTAATTAATGATAAATAAATTTTTACTTTTTCACTTTATATATTTACTTAATTTAGAGAAAAATTAAAAAATAGAAATTATCAACAAGAACTGAAGCATTAACAAAAGGATAGACTTAAATCTATGGTTTAAATTAAACAGACTTAAAAAACAACGTGATCAGCGTAAAATTAATGTAACACTTGGCAGTACCATAAGCCCTTTTCCAGCCAAATTTTTACAGCATCATTTCAGCAATTTTTTAGGCAAGAAAACAGCAACCATCCCAACAAAAGCTCCTTATGATATATGAAGCACCTTAGAGGCCTATTTATATATTTGATGTAAACATCTAATTTCGTCAGGACATTTATTTTTATTTATTTTTTATTAAAAATTAAAAATTATAAAAATAAATAAAAATTATTAAAAATAATAATAAACAAATGTTTGGCTTCTATTTTTTTTTTTGGCTGTGTGTAACGGGTTTGTTGAGTAAACAGAAGAAACAAAAAGTCTTACATACGTTATATCTCAAGGGAAATAGAAAGGTGTTGCCTTTTGGTTTTTGCCCTTTCTCCGTAACAGCTATGTGAAAATTATGGAGGGCTTTAGTAGGAATTATAATTGCCAATAAATCCAGAATTCAATCAGTTACACAAAGAATTTAGCATAAAAAGGAAGGGTCTAACTTTACAACGGATGCTCCATGAAATCTAAAGTGTAACTGAAGAGAGACAACAGATAAATTCCAATTATAAAGAGAGGCAGATAAATGTGAATGAATGGAATCATTTTTTTTTCTTTAACTGATCATAATTCGTGAGTTAAGAGGATCAACTGTTGAGTTTAAAAGGGAGAAAAACGTGAAAGAAAAAAGGGGGGCATCCAGAAGCATTTTTTATGACGCAGTTTTTTTCTTCACCTTCTCCAAACTCATACAAGGACTGCCAGCCACCAGTAACACACGCCCTTGCTCCGCCGTAGCTCCTCCGCGTGCAGCACCAGGAGCAGCCGTGACCGCCGCCAGATTCTCCGCCCAGCCAAGCCCAGTCTTGGACCAGATCTGCTCCTAGCTCCGCCGCTTTCAACTTGTGCAGAACCGCACGCTCGCGCCACCGTCGCGCTGCCGCTCCACCGCGCGCTGCCGCCATCATCCACCGCCGTATAGCCCTGTTCCCTCTTCTTTTCACGATCCTTTAAGTCTCAGGTCTCTAATGTTTTGACTTTGTTTTGCAATATAAACTTAAACGTGTTTTTTTGTTTTCGTACGTTAACTTCTTTTAGTTTTAGTTCTTTACAGCAACTTTCTTTTTATTTATTTATTTATTTATTTATTTTTGATTGTATGTAATGTATAGCCTTTTAATACTTAGCTTATTTGATCAAATATTGCTTATTTTCTAAAAACACAAATATTTCTTCACAACAATATACCAACTTAACTAGAATATGTTTTATTAAATTACATACATTCTTAACCTTTAAAAATAAAATAAAAACTAAAATTAATCTCTTTAAAATAAAAGGATTAGCTGAGATGTGACATCTTGTTAATCCCTAGTTTTAGGACACCTGAGTTGTGACAACTTGGTGATCCTAAGCTTTTAAAAATAAAAAAACTAAAAATTAATCTCTTTCAAAATAAAAGGGTTAGCTGAGATGTGACATCTTGTTAACCCCTAGTTGTAGGACACCTGAGTTGGGACAACTTGGTGATCCTAAGCCTTTAAAAATAAAATAAAACTAAATTAAATAAAAAAATTAACTGAGATGAGACATTTGTTAATCCTTGTTTTTTCAGGACACCTGAGTTGTGACAGCTAGGTGATCCTGAAATCTTTTAATTAATTTTATTTCAAACAAAAATATTTAAAATCAATCGAACCCACAAACATATTTTTTTAAAAAAACTACGTACCTTTGAATTCTTCATCGCACCTGAAGATATATAGGAGAAGGGACCTTCCCGATCAAGCCCAAAAACAAATTTTAATAAAAGAGGTAATTTTTAGATTTTTTTTTAATAAAAGGGGTAAAATAAATATTTGAAAGGTAACATAAAATTTTGCACAGTTAACTAAAGGTAACCATTTTTAAAATGGATGTTGTAGGGTGCTAATACCTTCCCTACACATAATTGACTCCGGAACTATAAATCTGGTTTCAAAGACCATTTTTTAAAAAGGGTTTTTTCAATGTTTTTCCTAATAAATAAACTTTGATGACGACTCTATTTTTGTAACTAATTAATTTTGGTTCGTCGCTCCCGTCGCGATGTTGTTGCGACACTTGAAGCTAGAAAAACCACTGCTTCAATAAACCTTCAGGCTTCAAAAGCACATTCTCCTATCTTTTATGAACTGATCTGCACTTCCCTTGATGAATTCTTGCCATGTTTTGAACGTACGTAGGGACTCTTAGGATGGATTTCCAGCACGCTTCAGGTCCAAAAACTATAAAAAAAAAAAAAAATATGTTTGCACTTTATGTTAGAATGTAAAAAGCTAAGAATCCGAATCACTTGCATTTAGTAAGATACACATTCATACATTCATTAAGTATTGTATATTAAATTAACTTTTATTTATTGATCCAACGAGTTGAATGCAAGGATCCATTTTCAAAAGCTTGCCACCTTTAACCTCCACTCCTATTATCTTGGGATCTTTTCCATACATGCTCAACAGCTAAAGTTATTGACTTGATCAAACTTGATTGGAACCAACTTCCCCCAAGAAAGAAGCTCATTGTTTTGGAGCTGCAATTAGTTAATCTGTGCCATTGTTCCAATTGGATTACACCAGCCCATGTATTTGTCTCACAGACTATGGGTCACCGGCCCAACTTCATATTTTTTTTATTGAAGCCCAACTTCATATTTTTTTATTGAAGCCCAACTTCATATTTTTGGAGCACCAACACTAACAAGAATGATTTAAGATTCACATCAAATTCCAATGACAAGACCTTGAAAAACCAATCATCATTAATACGACTCTAATCATCACGGGCTCAAGTCTATTGCTCATTTGTCTTATAGTATAGAATTTGGCATCTTTAAAGTGATAAAATAAAGATGTATCTATTTTTAGATCATTTTTTGTGGGTTAAGATCTCTATGTATTTATCACATCAAAGATAGATGCATCCTTACTTTCTCACTTTAAAAGACTCAAATCTTATATGATGTACATATTAATTAATGCACCTTATAACAATTTTATAGTACTATCATGTATTTTATTTTGTGAAACATAATTATTAATTAGACCCTATTGATTTACAAATATTCAAATAGTGGTGGACATTATTTTCAAGGTAACACCATTAGGTCTCACTATAATTATATTTTTTCTCCTCCACGCATTTCTTTCAAGCTTCTCAATCTCTCCTGCACCCATCTATACCATTACAAAATGAGCAAACATTAACTAGTATTTCGTATATTGAGTGTTTACTCACTTTATATATTTAAGTAATAAAATTATGCATAATTAATTATGAATTTTAAATACATCATTTTGATTAGTGACTAATGGTTGCCCCAAGAATTATTATAATAATCCATATAATAGATACTAAAAAACTAATTATTAAAGTTTACTAAAATAATAACAAACTTTAAATATAATCATCAATTACATCTCACGGATGTTAATTAACCATTGATTTAATATTGTTGAGTTACTAAAAAATAAAAAATTATTTATTATTAGTTATTTGATATTATACATTAAAAAAGTTTTTGAGGATTAATCCTTGGTTTTTTGTTTAAAATAAGGATTTAATTGTTATACGCTGACAGTGTAAAGTTTTTTTACACTATCGACCAATCAGAAATCGCTACATCAATAAAAATTATTGACACTTATTCTAACTACCTTAAGGGCCAATTTGTTACAGATTATGAAAAAATTTATTTTCATATTAAATAATTTAGAGATTATATGAAAATCATTTTTTCATAATCTATAATAAACATATCTTCTCTCTCTTCTATAGAATCAGATTTTAGTGAGAAACTAAATGGAATAGCTTCTTATTTTAGCCATAAAAATGATTTTTTTTTAAAAAATGATTTCCTAAAAAATCTTAAACAAACACAATTAAAACCACTGAAAATAATTTTTAACTTAGAAAAATGATTTTCATCATCAAATAATCTTAAATAAACGCACTCTAAAGGTCATTCAAACCATGATTTCTAATTGGTTGACAGTGTAAAAAACTTTACACTGACAATGTATAGCAATTGAACTCTTAAAATAAAGTTAATTTTTTTAATTTGAAAAATAAAATATTCAATTTGAAAATGATATAATCCAAGTTGGAATCATTTGGTTTTAGGATCTTCCTTGAGCTATTTACGTGATTACTAGAGAATAAGTAAGAGACTAAGCTATTCAAGAAATAAAAGAACAATAAGAGTTCGAAAATTAAATCACAAAACTAATAACTCATAAAATAAAAGAAGTAAATGATAACAATACTCAAATGAAAAATAGAAAATGGAAAGGGGAGGAGATAGAAGGGAAGGCGCCACAAAGATCCATTGAATTGGATAATTGATGAGCCAAAGGAGGATTCGCCATAAGGATTAGCAATCCTTGATAAGAATTAAGAGTTCTAATCCAAGAACTATGAGAGGGCAATGACCTCACAAGAAAACTCAAGTATGAGTAATTCAAATATTATTCAAAGGTTCTTTCTCAAGTGATTACAAGAGGTATTTATAGAAAAGAGCAACTAAGGTTTCCAAGCCCACCAAGAGAGGGAGGCGCCGTGTCCACCTTAGGGAAGAAGCTTGGTGCAATTAATAATTGCACATAATCCCTCCTTGATGTTAGGAGAATATTCCTAAGACTCCCTAATTCCATAATTTGGACCAAATGCGTGATCCTCCTTTTTAGAAAAAGGGGGTACGGCTATCCTAGGGAATTTAATCCCAAATACCTATTGTTCCTAGATGCACAAGTACCATAAAGGTGTCCAAGTGCATCATTATTACAAAAGAGGAAAGTCTAGCAATTATTACATAACCATGGGGTAAAAGGGCACAAGGCCAAACCAATGACTAAGCTAGATTAATTAAACTTACTAATGCCTACTCCACTAGCTCAATTAAGAAAATGTTCATAGTGATTGGATGATATTCTATTGGTGGCTTGAAGTGCATGATCAATCCGATTTCCTTCTCAAGTTCTTCTTCCATCTTCAAGGCTTGAGTCAATCCTTCCTTCTCAAGTTCTTCTTGTAACTTCAAGGCTTTAGTCTTGCTCCTTGTGTGGGGCCCAACTTGCATGATAGCATGATCCTCATCATCCCCTCCCTCTTCAAAAGAATTTGTCCTCTAATTTGAAAGTTCATCATCATCTACATCAAAGGGAGATAAGTCACTAACATTGAAAGTTGCACCAACACCAAATTCACCGGACAAGTCAACTTTGTAAGCATTATCATTGATTCGTTCCAACACTTTGAATGGTCCATCCCCCCTTGGAAGGAGTTTGGATTTTCTTTGTGATGAGAATCGTTCCTTTCGAAAGTGGATCCAAACCAAGTCACCCGGTTTGAAATCACTTTCTTTCTATGCTTGTTGGCTTGTCTAGCATATTGTTCCATTTTAAGTTCAATTTGGGATTTAACCTTAGCATGCATTTTCTTAACAAATTCGGGCTTAGTAACTCCATCCTTATGGATTAAAGAGGTGGTGTTAGGCAAAGGAAGCAAGTCTAGAGGGGTCAAAGGATTAAACCCATAAACAACCTCAAAAGGAGAAGATTGAGTAGTAGAATGAGGACTTCGGTTGTATGCAAATTCAACATAAGGCAAATAGTCCTCCCAAGACTTAATATTTTTGTTAAGAATGGTTCTAAGGAGGGTGCCAAGAGTCCTATTCACTACTTCCGTTTGTCCATCCGTTTGAGGATGACAAGTTGTTGAAAAGATGAGTTTAGTACCGAGTTTACTCCAAAGAGTCCTCCAAAAATGGCTTAAAAATTTGGTGTCTCTATCTGAGACAATGCTTTTTGGAATGCCATGGAATCTCACAACCTTTTTAAATAACAATTCGGCCACTACATAAGCATCATCTACCTTGTGGCATAGAATGAAATGAGCCATTTTAGAAAATCTATCCATGACCACAAAAATAGAATCCTTTCCCCTCTTGGTCCTAGGTAATCCAACAATGAAGTCCATGGATAAGTCTTCCCAAGGAGAAGAGGGAATAGGAAGAGGAGTGTAGAGACCATGAGGCATAAGCTTTGACTTGGCTCTTTTGCAAACAATACAAGTGGAGCAAAGCTTATGCACATCATGTTTCATTTTAGGCCAAAAGAAGTGCTCATGTAAAATGTCTAATGTCTTTTGCACTCCAAAATGACCCATCAATCCACCCAAGTGGGCTTCTCTCACAAGCAGTTCCCTCATGGATCCTCTAGGCACACAAAGTCTCTTTTCTTTAAACAAACTAGAACGTGATCCCGTGCGATGCATGAATGTTTTATGTGTGGGGAATAATATTTTTAATTTTTAATTACTCTAAAAATCAATATATATCTGAAGTTGAAAGGAAAAAAATACAATTAGAAGAGTAAAAATATATTACTTTTAGTACAATTAAAGCATGAAATATGAAAAAAAAAAAGAAGGAATTTTTGTAATTAATAATGCAAACAAATTGTTAAATTATTGACCATTTTGTTTTCATGAGATAAATGTAATTTAGATTGCTTAATATATAAAAAAATAGTTTCGTACAAAAAAAATTCATAAGTAAATAAATATATACTAAAATATCTAATATTTGAAATATGCGTACAGAATTATAAACACTATGAGTTTTGAATTAAAAAAATAATACTAATACTAATTGTAATATCATTAATATTTATTATTTCTAAAATATAATGACCCAATAACAATTTATCAAGTTTGTTTAAATTTGCAGATTTCAACGAACCCGTTCATTAACAGTCACTTCCATTGATTTTTTAAGAATAGTAATACTAATTATATAATAATAATAATAATAATAATAATATTAATAATAATAATAATAATAATAATAATAATAATAATAATTAATTCAAATGAAGCTATAAGGGCATAAAAAATTGAATAAAACATTTTTTCATGTTTTATTATGTTGTTATACGTATAAACCGACTAATAAAAATAAGTGTAATAATATTGATGATGGTGGTGTTAATATTAAAAAATCTTAAGAATTACCAATCTAAATATTACTATTAATAATTTTTCAGAAAATTAAACTCATAATTCACAAAAGTAGTATTTAACTGCATGCCCGTGAGAGTATTTTTGAAGGCAATGCCGCATTAGTTCTCCAAAATTAAACAATTCTTAATGTTTTTTTAAAGCTGCTAGTATATTGCAGAATTGTAAAAAAATGTGAGTCACGCCTCTTTCATTCTTGCCATAATTACAGCTATATGGATTCATTAAAAGAATATAACTCTTACGTGATACACGTCTGCAGGGAAGATATTCCACCTCATGCTAAATTGTTTTGGTCCACCACTCAAGTTTGTCATGTCTTCCGGGAAGTACCCCAAGCAAATTGAATAGGGTGGAAATGATATTTGGATTTTTCAGACCACCACAAATCATTAGAAAAGGTGTGGAAACAGAGCCAATGTAGGGTAGTTTTCTTTCATATCCTGTAGGGTATACTTCCACTTCCAACTCGGATGATGTTAACTGCACCTATTCGTAAATGTCAGGTCAAACATTATTACCATGTAATTAATTATTAAGAACATAGGGACACAACATCAATTTCACATTTAATTTACATTAGAAGGTCAGAGAAATGCAACTTCCCATAAAAACTGAGTTTCAAAATAGAAGACAAACACTTCATGAGATATGCCCGACTCGATTGACTTTTATTGTTACTCTTACGTTTGAGAGGATGGAGTGGGTTGGTTTTTTTTTCTTTTTGCCGTGAAGTGGAGTGGGATGGTTAGTAATAGAGTAAGATAGTTAAAAAGACTTAACCCATTGTTTGGGAGTTTAATAAATAATGGAGTGCGATGGTTTAGGATGGTACTCCAAACCACTCCATCCGACCCAAACCCCTAATTTTTATACCCTCTAAATTGAGATGTTGAGATTTCCTTGTTAAACTTCCAAACAATGGTGTGATATACTTCTATCATACGAATCCACTCCATCACTAACCACTTCATTACTAACCATTCCACTCCATTTCCTTCAAAACTCCGAAACATAGCCTAAGTGTAATGTATCCCAAATAAAAATAAAGCTTTACAATTTATTCCATAAACACATCTCATTAGGTGCAAAAGCATCAAATCATGAGATATGGCCCGCTCGGTTGTCTTTATTTTAACAATAAGTGTAATGTAATCCAAATAAAAATAAAGCTTTACAATTTTTTCCATAAACACATCTCATTAGGTGCAAAAGCATCAAATCATTTAGGATTCAAATATCGTCATGTCTAATTGATCAAGGGAGCTACTGTCTAATTGATCAAGGGAGCTACTGTACCTCTCAAGAAATATCCATACCTAATCGATGACCCTTTTCCAACTTGCACATCTCCAATGGTGGAGCCACTTATTGCAACAAATACATCCTTATCAACATCAGGATCCATGTAAAAATGATCATTAGAGTTTGATGCCTAGACACTAAACATGATAAGGAAGAAGATTAGTCAATATATTTCAAGGCAAATGGCAAAACTGTAAATACAGAACATTATTCTATTTTTATACAAGTTTAATTGTAAACTACTCATAACACAAATAAATGAGCAATGAATTATAGTAATTAATAAGAGACTTAGCTAGATAATCTACCAAAAAATGCTTACATTGCCAGAGACATTGTTTTTGCCACGATCAAGAATGCTGCACAGCAGGAAGAAAACAATTACAATCGGGCGTGCTGGCACCCTTGCAGTCTACCAGGTAGTTCCAAGGGTTGAAATATTTTCTAAATATTGCAATTGTTGGTAAATTTTTTAACACCATCAAGCAAAAGTGCAAAACAAATTATTTAACAGCATTTCAGTTTACATTGGAATCATATTAGATTATGATAATTCAGTTGCAATCAATTGCCATGATACAATAAAACAACAAAAAACAATATATAATTAAAAAATCACCACTAAACTTTACATCGGAGCATTCATTGACATAGTAAACCAACAATCAGTGTCTGGATGGTTTAAAAAGTATAAAATAAATCATATCCTGCTTTGATGAAAGAAAATTCTCGGGCTGCCAAAAAGTGAAGAAACTATTAAATATCAAAGAAATTTAAAAAACAATATATAAAGTCAATAGTTATACGAAAAACAAAACTAAGCACTCACCTAGTAAAAAATTACTACTACAATATTATAAAACCTTGCCAAATTTGCCACACCATAAAACATTTTACCTCCATTCCACTATCATTTCATACATACGAAGCACGCTCCCATTTTGGGTATGTTAATCCAACTATGTTTACCTTTAAATTACACAAAAAGAAATAAAACAGTATTCATTCCATTAAATGTGTATATATACTTCATCTGATATAGAAAATCATGGGACAAAAAAAGATAAAAAAAATTAATGCATTCAATCAAAACAAACACAGCTCAGTAGATATGTATATATATTTCATCGGATATAGAACATGGTAACAAAAAAAATTTCTTTCAAAATTCTTAGTCAACAAATGGAACCAAAAATTGTGATTCTGTTCGAGAAATTAGTCACCAAACCCAGTATAAATACTTCAAGTAACATAAACCACACACACAAAAAAAAGGAAAATACTTCAGGTAAATACACATAAATCTTTACAAAATAATGAAAAAAAAAAACAAGCATACCTTGAAATGTGAAAGATGATGCCACATGGTGCGATTAAAATTAAATGAAACAAAAACCCAGACCACACAAGAAGATGAAATATTAGCGACCCCAGCAGCAAACATCACTTGTTTAGAGTGGTAAGAAAATAGAAAAAAAAAATATATAAAAAACCAAAAGAAGAATAAGAGGGTCCATACTCCATACATTAGGCAAAAAATCAATGAAAGACAACTCGCCAAACGAAAACGCACCATGTCCCTTGCTTATTCGATCTGACATGAAATCAGAAGCCATGTTAAAAAAGAAGAACAATAAATGAAACCATGAGTCCGATAGTAAATAGGAGATGAGGAAATTAAGAACAGAAATAATACATAACTCATGGATTGCAAGGGAGTCCAAAAATATGAATCCTATGTTTTAGGAGAAAGGGAAACAAAAACCAGTGAGAAAGGGAGAGGAACAGGAACAATCTGAAACCCAAAAAAATGAAAAATGGGAAAACAACCAACAATAGAAAAGCAAAAGACAACCCCATAACCATTTCTGCGAAGCAAAGCACACCCAAGAAATATATTGTCGAAGCTACGATGCCAAGGATGTGAAATGGTGGAGAAAATGATTAAGCGTTAATTACAAATAAAAACTCCTATCAACGATTAAAACACACCGAAAACCTACTGATAAAAAAAACATACCAAAAACCTTGCACAACAATAACTAAAAACAAACGGTGGAGACTCTCTCTCTGGGCTATAGTTCGATTCCATAGTAATTAAAAGTTAATGAAATCCCACTCCCCAATTAATGGCCCAATATTGAATTCCAAATTTTAAAAATATGAGAAGAAAATATTTTGATGAGTATCCAAAGACAATTAATACATTTAACAAAAAAAATTATTTTTTTACACAAGTGATTTTACAAAACTGTCCCAACCACTACTCTTCTTTTATATATAAAGATAACCATTATGCCTAGAGTATCCATTTTGGGACATTTTTTCGCATGCCACAAACATTTGAGAGAAGTCCTCATCCTTTTCATACAAGTCCTTAATGTGATCAAAGCCAAGCAATTTTGTTTCAAGTGTGGCCATTAATGCATGTCTCCTTGAGAAAGCATCGGCCACAACATTAGCTTTCCCTTGCTTGTGTTTAATCACATATGGGAATTGCTCGATGAACTCTACCCACTTAGCATGCCTCTTGTTGAGTTTACTTTGGCCTTTCAAATGTTTTAAGGACTCATGATCACTATGAATGACAAAGTCCTTAGGTAATAAGTAATGTTGCCAAGTTCGTAAAGCTCTAACAAGTGCATACAATTCCTTGCCATAAGTGGAGTAATTCAAAACAGCTCCATTGAGTTTTTCACTAAAATATGCAATGGGGTGTCCATTTTGCAATAAAACAGCCCCTATGCCTATGTTTGAAGCATCACACTCAATTTCAAAACTATTTTGAAAGTTAGGCAAAGCAAGGATGAGTGCATTAGTGAGTCTATGCTTGAGGGTTTGGAAAACATTTTCTTGGGCCTCTCCCCATTTGAATGGGACATTCTTTTTGATAATTTCATTGAGAGGGGCAGCCAAGGTGCTAAAATCTTTCACAAACCGTCTATAAAAACCAGCCAACCCATGAAAACTTCTTATTTCACTCACGGTTTTGGGTGTTGGCCACTCACTAATTGCCTTAACTTTCTCTTGATCCACTTTGACCCCACTAGCACTTACAACAAAGCCTAGGAACACCACTTCACTTTGGCAAAATGTACATTTTTCTAAGTTGGCATACAACTTTTCATGCCTTAAAGTTTTCAAAACAGATTGCAAATGAGTGATGTGGTCCTCTAGACACTTGCTATACACTAGAATGTCATCAAAGTAGACAACAACAAATTTTCCAAGAAAGTTCCTCAAGACATGGTTCATGAGCCTCATAAATGTACTTGGGGCATTTGTGAGCCCAAATGGCATCACTAACCATTCATAGAGTCCAAACTTGGTTATGAAATCCGTTTTCCATTCATCCCCTTCCTTGATTCTAATTTGATGGTAGCCACTTTTCAAGTCAATTTTGGAAAAATATGTGGCTCTATGCAATTCATCAAGCATGTCATCAAGTCTAGGGATGGGATGTCTATACTTTATGGTGATGTTATTGATTGCCCTACAATCTTTGCACATCCTCCAAGTACCATCCTTTTTAGGTACTAGGATAACCGGCATGGCACATGCACTCAAACTTTCCCTCACCCAACCTTTTTCAAGCAAATCCTCAACTGGTTTTTCAATTTCTTTAGTTTCTTGAGGATTCGCCCTATAGGCCGGCCTATTTGGAATAGAAGCACTAGGGATTAAATCCATTTGGTGCTCAATTCCCCTCAAAGGAGGTAGGCCGTGGGGTATGTCATTGGGGAAGACATCACCAAAGTCATCCAAGAGTTTAGAAATGCAAGAAGGAATAAAAGAAGATAGTTGAGTTTTCAAAGTGTTTTCATTGAAATATAAAATGTACATAGGCTTCCTTGCCAAGAAAGCCTTCCTTACTTCACTCATTTTCATGAATAAACTCTCAACTTTTCTCTCTACTTTCCTTTCTTTTTCCTTTTTACTCACTCTCGGCTCTTCTCTCTTTTCTTTCTCAATTTTATGTGGCACACTCTCTTTTACTTCTTGCTCTCTTTTCAACCTTAATTTGACTTGGTCCTCACAAACTTCCTTTGGGGAAAGTGGAACAAGTGTTATTTTAAGGTTGTTGTGCTCAAACACAAATTTGTTTGATAATCCATGGTGAGTCACATTCCTATCATATTGCCAAGGCCTTCCAAGTAGAACATGGCCGGCCTCCATAGGAACTACATCACATAGGACATCATCCTTGTACTTTCTAATTGAGAAGTTAACCAAAACTTGTTGATTAACCAACAACTCACCATCTTCACTCAACCATTGAAGTTTATAAGGCTTCGGGTGAGGAATTGTTTTTAGGCCAAGTTTGTTGATTAATCGTTAACTAGCAACATTGGTACAACTTCCCCCATTAATAATCAAAGAGAAAACTTTGCTTTGAATCAAACATCTTGTGTGAAAAGTGTTTTCTCTTTGAGTATTGTTGTCTCTCCAATGCACTCCCAAAAGTCTTCTTACCATAAGTAAATCACCTTCTTGAGGAGTGACCTCAATGTCACTATCATCCTCTTAAGAAGATTCTCCACTTGATAAGTTGCATTTTCTTTTAAAATCATTGTTCTCTTGTTTGGGCATTGGGAGGCAATATGGCCATTACCCAAACATTTGAAGCATTTGGTGTTTCTACTCCTTGGAGAATTAGAAAATGAAGGAGTGGAATCACCAAATTTAGGTACAAAATCCTTTTTACCATGAGTGGGGGTAAAGGCCGTGGCCTCCTTATGTTTGGAAAAGGTTCCCTCCCTCTTGGCTTTGTCCCTCCAACTCGAAGTAGGATAGTTGGAGGAGGAAAACTTGGGTTTCTTTCTTTTAAGTTGTTGTTCCACCTTTAGAGCTTGATGGACCAAGTCTTCCATTTGCACATAACTTTGCAATTCAACCACATCTTGGATTTCTGGATTTAGGCCATGTAGGAACCTAGCCATAGCAGCCTCCTTATCTTCTTTTACGTTGGCCCTAATCACAGCTACTTCCATCTCCTTATAGTACTCATCAACACTCCTCGACCCTTGGGAAAGTTTTTGGAGCTTATTGTGAAGGTCTCTATGGTAATGGGAAGGTACAAATATTTTTCTCATCACACTCTTCATCACCCTCCAAGTAACTATGGGATCTTCGTCATACCTCCTTCTCTCCTTTTGTAATTGATCCCACCATACTAGAGCATAATCTAGGAATTCTAAAGAGGCTATCTTCACCTTCTTTTCCTCACTATAGTTGTGACATGAGAAGATTTGTTCAATCTTCATCTCCCACTCTAAGTCGGCTTCGGGGTCATTTCTCCCATGGAAAGTAGGTATTTTAATTTTTACTCCCTCCATCCTATCTTCTCTAGGTCTCCTCCTTGGTTCCCTTCTAGGTCTCCTATAGTGACTTTCTCCCTCACTCTCATAGGGAAACTCTTGTTCAGATTGGGGAGGTGGTCTTATGAGTCCTTGGACTTGTTGTCCTAACCTCTCCAATTGTCTAGTGATATCCGCCATTTGAACTTGTAAAATGGCTGTTCTAGGTGAATGGGGGGTGGAATCTCTTTCAGGTGGTTCTTCCATGATACCTCACAAGTGTTTATCTCTCTATTGGCTTTTCTCACAAAATGTATTTTTCACTCTAGCCTTTTCTCTTTTAAATTCCTCTCAAAAGTCCTTGTAAAAGAACTTGCAAGATTCAATTGATGTATGCAATGCTAATATAAGTGTAAGAATCCTAATTTAGCCAACCAATTCAGAATTTGAAGAAAGGAAAACTACAATGACAAAACTAGAGAATTAAAGAAGACAAGCAAAAAAAATTAAAGAAAGAAAGCACACTCAAAAGGAAGCTGATGTGACAAGACTCAAATACTTGTTCATAAACAAAGTTTTGAGCTTAATTAAGCTAAAGTCCAGCCGTTAAGTAAACCAACTTTGAGAAAGGCTAAAGCTTTTAGAAATGATTTTGTGGCCTTTATGCAATTTACCCCAAATTGTCTCTATGGGCTTAGGTCCCTGTATTTTATACTAATCAAAGTATATTGACTCTTTTGATTTTAACTTAGGGACCTTACTTTTTAATTGGCCACAAACAAATAATTCCAATGCAAGAAACACTCAATTCCAATTTGGTAAGGAGTGAACAAATCAAATAGCCTTTCCAAGTATGAACATGATGAACACAATGGGGGATTGAGAGCATGCTGCCCAAAATTTTATTTTCCCAATTAAAGTGTCTAGTTCACTACTTGAAATTGTAAATAACTTGGTTTACTTGAATCCACTTTGAAGGACCTTTCAATCAAGGTGCAACATAACAATTTTCAAACTCTTAATGATGCTCATCAAGATCAAGTGGCTCAAAACTTAAGAACAAAAGAAAAGAAAGAAAGAAGGATAACGCAACTAGGAAAAAGAAATGGCCCAAGGAGCTAGCTCTGATACCACATGATATGATCCAAGTTCGAATCATTTAATTTTAGGATCTTCCTTGAGCTATTTGCGTGATTACTAGAGAATAAGTAAGAGATTAAAGCTATTCAAGAAATAAAAGGACAATAAGAATTCGAAAATTAAATCACAAAACTAATAACTCATAAAATAAAAGAAGTAAATGATAACAATACTCAAATGAAAAATAGAAAATGGAAAGGGGAGGAGATGAAAGGGAAGGCGCCACAAAGATCCATTGAATTGGATAATTGATGAGCCAAAGGAGGATTCGCCACAAGGATTAGCAATCCTTGATAAGAATCAAGAGTTCTAATCCAAGAACTATGAGAGGGCAATGGCCTCACAAGAAAACTCAAGTATGAGTAATTCAAATTTTATTCAAAGGTTCTTTCTCAAGTGATTACAAGAGGTATTTATAGAAAAAAGCAACTAGGGTTTCCAAGCCCACCAAGAGAGGGAGGCACCGCGTGCACCTTAGGGAAGAAGCTTGGTGCAATTAATAATTGCACATAATCCCTCCTTGACGTTAGGAGAATATTCCTAAGACTCCCTAATTCCATAATTTGGACCAAATGCATGATCCTCCTTTTTAGAAAAAGGGGTACGGCTATCCTAGGGAATTTAATCCCAAATACCTATTGTTCCTAGATGAACAAGTACCACAAAGGTGTCCAAGTGCATCATTATTACAAGAGAGGAAAGTCTAGCAATTATTACATAACCATGGGGTAAAAGGGCACAAGGCCAAACCAATGACTAAGCTAGATTAATTAAACTAACTAATGCCTACTCCACTAGCTCAATTAAGAAAATGTTCATAGTGATTGGATCATCTTCTAGTGGTGGCTTGAAGTGCATGATCAATCCGATTTCCTTCTCAAGTTCTTCTTCCATCTTCAAGGCTTTAGTCAATCCTTCCTTCTCAAGTTCTTCTTGTAACTTCAAGGCTTTAGTCTTGCTCCTTGTTTGGACCCCAACTTGCATGATAGCATGATCCTCATCAGAAAATCTTATAAAAAGGAATATAATTCATATAAATATTATTTTTTTCAATCTACAAAATATATTGACTTTCCTCAAATATATGATTTTTATTATGTAAAAAATGATTTTTCATTATATTTTTATTAACTCATTTATCTCAACAACTTCAAAATAAATATCATAAATATGACAAAAAAATTGATGTTTAAACAAACATATTTGTATAAGACAAAATATAAATTTGTCAAATTATGATATACAAATTAAATGAGTATAATTTGACAAATTGTATGACTAATTTTATGATTTATATATATTTATTTTAATCTATAAAATAATTAATATATCTTATTTTCATTATGTAACAAAAATATATATATATAATACTCTTGCTTACTCGATTAATTAATTTATTGAGTCTATGATTTAGTTGATTCTTTGTAAAGTTCTTACTTCAAATTATTTTTTCTATGCATGACAAAGAATATTATAATATGAACATATTTTATATATATATATATATATATATATATATATATATATATATATATATATATATATATATTACCTAAATATATTTTTATAAGTTTATATATTAAGTATTTACATGATGATAATTTTACTCCCAACCCTATCACCATTTCAAAGATAGAGAGAGATTTATCTTCATTCTTGTACTCAAATATGTCTATGTCATCGACATTTTGTTATCTTTATTAACAAGAATTATTATAATAATCCATATATTTTATTGATAATAATTGAAAGCATGATGTTTGTTTAGAAGTTAGTGAGTTAAATAACTCAAAAAAGAAATAAGAATATAATCATTTTTCCTATAATAGATACACATATAATATCCACCATTAGTTAGAGTGTATACTCAAAGACCAGAATGATGATTTACTCTAATGTTCAAGTTCGAACCCAAAACAACAATTAGTATTACTTCAGTTTTGTGAGAGCAACAAAAGAAACCATCTCAACCTACAACAACTTGGAAAAACATAACAGTAAGTTAAACTCTATTGGGTAGCATAACACACACAATACTGACAAATCCAAAAGATTATTTTATGAAAAACCCAAATAATTCAAAAAAATTAGCATAGTTTATTAATAATAAACAGGGGTTGAATTATTTTTCCTTTTATAGTTCAATTTGCTAGCTGCTAGCTTTTTATATCAGAAGAAAGCAACTCATTAAGAAGTATACCACAAACATCTTGAATCTAAACTTAGACAAAATGGAGATGCAAAATTATGAACATAGTTAAAACATGAATAGTAACTAAGCATTCTCAAGCTTCAGTTTTGTAAAAACTATGAATCTGTTTGATAAAACTGGCGGATAGCGGATGAACTTATAATGGATAGCGGATGAGGTAACTGATATCGGATAGAGGATAAGCTAGCTTATTGGTGTGGAAGTCTTTGGTAAAACTAGCGGTTAAACTAGCTGATAAATATGAAATGATATAAAAGGACGAACAAAATTCTGCTGTTCTAGAAAATGGTGTCTCGATGTCTCCTACCAATCAAAGACTGAGGATGTACATAAGTGTTAATGAATTATGATTTTATTTTATTAAGTGGCAAATTGTCATTGGTGGGAGACAGATAATGTGATAGTAAAGTGAGACAGAAGATTTTCATCATAAAGGGACATGTGTCTATACTTTTTTATATAAATGTTGTTTATACATAAAAAAAATTATATATATGTTAGTAATATAAATGTTGAACGTTACTATTATATAAAAAAGTGTTGATACATTATTATATATAAAAAAATTATATAAATGATAATTTTACCTGTTTATAATACGTTATTTGATCATATAAAATTATATTATAATATATATGTTATAAAAGTTATATTAAAATAATACATTGTATTTTATTATAATACGTTATAATAAAATATTTATAAATTAAAGAGGGTAAAGGTGGAATTAAAATATTTATGATACGTTATATTATCATATAATATTTTATTATAAATTGAAAAAGATTGATGTGAAATTAAAATAAAATAATAAGGGTAAAAGAGAGGAAGAAAATTCGATGTTATAAGCTATAAGATCAAACGTTACTTGAAATAATATCTAAACAAAACACTATAAGTTTATAAAAAAAAACTAATCGTTAATTATAAATACGTATATCAAATATTACTACTAATCCATCGGTGGGCAATCCCTGTGTTAGGCTAACAACCTCGGCATGCAAACAATACCAGTTTCCTAAGCCGGTTGTGATCACAACATTTGGCAATAATTGAACATTTTCAAATATGTTCATGAATAATTGGACTTCAATCCTGACATACGAACAACTAATTCTTCCCACAGACTGCCGCGTGGATCGATGTATATGAGAGCACGAACACAATGAGACAACTAGAACATACAAGTAAAAGAAAGAAAAACTCCTCTAAAATAAGTAAAAATATAAAATGAGAAAATAAGTGTGTATTTATCTTTAAGTATTTTAAGTGGGTTGAGATCTCAACACACTTTAATTAATCAATGATAAATAAATCCTTATTTTCTTATTTTATACATTTACTCATTTTAGAGGAGTAAATTAAAGAATATAAATTATCAACAAGAACTGAAGCATTAACAAAAGGATAGACTTAAATCTATGGTATAAATTAAACAGACTTAAAAAACAACGTGATCAGCGTAAAATTAATGTAACACATGCCAGTACCATATGCCATTTTCCAGCCAAATTTTTACAGCATCATTGCAGCAAATATTTAGGCAAGAAAACAGCAACCATCCCAACAAAAGCAGCTTATGAAATATGAAGCACCTAGAGGCCTATTTATATACTTGAAGCTAGAAAAACCACTGCTTCAATAAACCTTCGGGCTTCAAAAGCACATTCTCCTATCTTTTATGAACTTGATCTGCACTTCCCCTAATGAATTCTTGTCATGTTTTGAATGTACGTAGGGACTCTTAGGATGGATTTCCAGCACGTTTCACGTCCAAAAACTATAAAAAAAAAGTTCATGTTTGCACTTTATTCTGTTTGAATGTAAAAAACTGAGAATTCGAATCACTTGTCTTCAATAAGACACACATTCACACATTCATTAAGTATTGTACTATATTAGATTAACTTTTATTCATTGATCCAACGACCACCTTTAACCTCCACTCCTATTTATCTTGGGATCTTCTCTATACATGCTCAACAGCTAAAGTTATTGACTTGATTAAACTTGATTGGAACCAACTTCCCCCCAAGAAAGAAGCTCATTGTTTTGGAGCTGCAATTAATTAATCTGTGCCATTTTTCCAATCGGATTACACCAGCCCATGTATTTATCTCCCAGCCTATGGGTCCTCCTTTTATATTAATTTTTGTATGTTTGTACTTCAACCGTGAGTTTTTTAAATAGACTTCGTATATTTTTTAAGATATATAAGGTTGACCCGGAAAAAAAATGAAAAATGGGTTATACTATTTTTATAATAATGTATGATGCATGATAAAAAATTGTTACTTAAAAAATGTATCATATTTTAAAGGTCATTGTCATTGAAGTTTTATTACACGAAAATAACCATGTAACTTTGTGTGTCTTTACAAGGATCTTTCCTATACAACTTAGGCTTACACTATATTAAAAAATAATTTTAACTATAGCTCATGGAGTGGGGGATCTTTAGTTAAAAATTCGGGGGAACCACTGGTCATTAATCAAAATGATATATTTAAAATTCATAAGTAATCATGTGTTAGCATATGGATCATCAATGAGCTGGAGCTAACTGATTTGTTTACTTGCTTGGTATAAGCTATTTGTTTGTTGTAACTGAAAGTGATATCAGCTAACATTGGTAGTTAGTTATTTCTGTTTTATAACTAATTTTGTTTGTGCACAAGTGATATAGAAGTCTTTCTTGATTAAGAGAAGCAAGGCAGTTCTCTATATAAGCAAGGTGCTAAGGAGAATAGGATAGTTTTCAATTTACTGAAATTCCTGGAATATAGTTATCTGTTGTAATCAGTATAAGCTTGAATAAGATTGACTCAACGTGGATGTAGGAGTTCTAGAATCTCTAGCTCTGAACCACGATAATCTGGTGTTAATCTTCTTCCCTTCTCTCTTTTAAGTTTCTTATAAGTTTCTCAGTTTAGCTTTTCAGCATTGCAGTGTGTGTGTGTGTTCTTGGATTTGCAATCTGTCCAAAGACAGAGAAATCTTTACATCATGTATAATTTTATTACTTAAATATGTAAAAGTGAGTAAATATTCAATATATGAAATACTAGTTGATGCTTGCTCATCTTGTAATGGTGCAGATGCGTGCAGGAGAGATTGAGAATCTTGAAACTGATGCGTGGAGGAAGAAAAAACATAATTATAATGAGAACTAATAGTGTTAACTTGAAAATAATGTTCGTTTAATACAGTTATTCCACTATTTGAATATTTGTAAATCAATAGGTCTAATAATTATGTATCACAAAATAAAATATATGATAGTGTTATAAAATTGTTATAAGGTACATTAATTAATATGTACATAATATAAGATTTGACTCTTCTAAAGTGAGAAAGTAAGAGTGCATCCATCTTTGATTTGATAAATACATAAAGATCTTAATCCATAAAAAATAATCTAAAGATAGATATATATTTACTTTCCCACTTTAAAGGAATCAAATTCCATAGGATAAGCCAAATGAGCAATAGACTAACCCGTGATGATTGGAGTAGTATTGGTATCAATGATGATTGATTTTTCAAGGTCTTGTAATTGGAATTTGATGCGGATCTTACATCATCCTTGTTAGGGTTGGTACTCCAAAAATATGAAGTTGGGCCGAAAACTACATCCTTTTTTTAGATCTTTTATCTTGTGTAAACATCTAATTTGGTTCCTGGTCATATCAACTTAGTCTCTCACATTATTAATATTCCAAAATGATCCTTAAAATTGCAGAAAGTTAATTAGATTCGTCCTTTCTTTAATATTTGCATGGATTAAAATGATATTAAGTTGGTAATGTCAGGGATGTATTTGAAACTAAGTGAATAATATCAGGGATGCATTTGCTACATTTTGGAATTCTAAGGATCATTTTGAAATATTGATAATGTGAGAGACTAAATTAATACGATCCTATAATTTCAGAGACCAAATTGGATGTTTACTCCTGATGTCTTCTTGTATGGATAGTATTTTACAGTGAAGTAGTGTCGGAGGTCAATGAGTCTATATGCACGGTTTTTTTATCATATACAAACTTGTACATGTTAAAAAATCAATGATAATAATTTTCTCTTGAAAAATATTACATTCAATATATTAAAAAATTTAAAGTGTGATTTCTCATAAAATTTTTCTATATATGGATTCCTTAATATGTATAAATTTGTATATGATAGAAAAACTCATATAAATATCCATTACGCTTGACAAAATAGCAATGCCTATGTAAAATGATTGAGTGGCGGTGAAAAATGGATTAAATGACTTTCATTTATGATGATTTCGATGATTTTAGGTATTTTTCTGGACAGTTGCCCTTAAAGCATTTGGAAAGCCAGAAATGGCAGCTGCACGGAAACATCCGAACAATAAAAGTTTTTCTTTGACTGACCGAACAATAGAAGTTAGGAGAGGAAAGTTCTTGCATATACAAGGAGGATATGACAAAATTATTAAAGTAGCGTTTGAGTTTTATTTTAATACTATAAAAAATATGAGTATAGAAATATAAGTTTTTGATGTGTGATATAAGTTTTTGAAAATTATTTCCGGATATAAAAAATGTCTTCAAATACAATTAGTAAATAAAAGTAAAAAATTCTATTCTCAAGTGGAGATAAGAACGAGATTCTCAAAAATATAATATTCCTGATAATAAAATATTTTACTAAACAAATGTCACCGGTCTTAATTTTCTCACCTTATTAATTAATTCCCCTACCCTTTTTAAATTTTTTTTCTCTAAGTACCCCTCTCCCTCGTTTTTCCTGCCCACCCTTTTCCTTCTTCCCTTATTTATCTCCATTCTGCCATATGTTAGACCCGTGGGTAATAGAAACAAAGAGTTTTAATTGTATGTTTAGTCCTCCAATTTTTTTAATTATGTTCATCCCTCAAAATTTTAATTACATTTTTTGTCTCTCAACTTTTTCAATTGTGAAATTTTTATCCCTCAAAAAATTCAATTGCACTTTTCATCCCTCAAATTTGTGAATTTGTGAAATTGTGAAATTAGTTCTTTTAGGGATCAAAATAAAAGGCTTTCATTGTATAATTTTGAAAAATTGAGGGATAAAAAGTATAATTAAAATTTTTAAGGGACAAAAATCACACAATTGAAAAAATTGAGAAACAAAAAGTACAATTAAGCCAAACAAAGACGAAGAATTAATTTTGTATTTATCCGTGGTCAACATTACATGAAGTTAAGATCAAGTTAACAAGGTGAAGACTTCATTTTGTATTTCTCCGTGGAAATTAAGATCAAGACTAGCAAGTTAACAAGGTATGAATATAGCAGTCCTTTTCTTTGGGAGACTTGACGAAGTTTTATCCGCGTTTCTCTTGGGGTGATTTTGGAGCCACGAAACCATTTTGATGCCTTACCCATTTATTGATTCTATCTGATGATTATGGAATCAACAATTTTATCAAATGTATGGAAAACCATATCATATTTTCTATTTTAAGTTTGAACCCTCAAATCTGTTTTCTAAAACAAATTCGAGCAAATATCAAAAGCGAAAAAGAGAAAAAAATTTAAATAGGGATGGGGAAATTAATTAGTGGGGTGGGAAAACTAAAAGCCAATTATTAAAGTTTA
Organism: Ammopiptanthus mongolicus; assembly: GCA_039655645.1. NCBI lineage: Eukaryota > Viridiplantae > Streptophyta > Magnoliopsida > Fabales > Fabaceae > Ammopiptanthus > Ammopiptanthus mongolicus. The sequence continues at coordinate 88,920,669 of CM077347.1, forward strand.
CTAAAATAATAACAAACTTTAAATATAATCATCAATTACATCTCACAGATGTTAATTAACCATTGATTTAATATTGTTGAGTTACTAAAAAATAAAAAATTATTTATTATTAGTTATTTGATATTTATAGATTAAAGAAGTTTTTAAGGATTAATCCTTGATTTTTTGTTTAAAATAAGGATTTAATTGCTATACACTGACAGTGTAAAACTTTTTTACACAATCGACCAATCAGAAATCGCTACATCAATAAAAATTATTGACTCTTATACTAACTACCTTAAAAGTCATTCAAACCATGATTTCTGATTGGTTGACAGTGTAAAAAATTTACACTGACATTAATTAAACTCTAAAAATAAAGTTAATTTTTTTAATTTCAAAAATAAAATATTCAATTTGAAAATCTTATAAAAAGGAATATAATTCATATAAATATTATTTTTTTCAATCTACTAAATATATTTACTTTCCTCAAATATATGATTTTTATTATGTAAAAAATGATTTTTCATTATATTTTTATTAACTCATTTATCTCAACAACTTCTAACTAAATATCATAAATATGACAAAAAAATTGATGTTTAAACAAACATATTTGTATCAGACAAAATATAAATTTGTCAAATTATGATATACAAATTAAATGAGTATAATTTGACATATTGTATGACTAATTTTATGATTTATATATATTTATTTTAATCTAAAAAATAATTAATATATCTTATTTTCATTATGTAACAAAAAATATATATATAATACTCTTGTTTACTCGATTAATTAATTTATTGAGTCTATGATTTAGTTGATTCTTAGTAAAGTTCTTACTTCAAATTATTTTTTCTATGCATGACAAAGAATATTGTAATATGAACATATTATATATATATATATATTGTTTTACCTAAATATATTTTTATAAGTTTATATATCAAGTATTTACATGACGATAATTTTACTCCCAACCCTATCACCATTTCAAAGATAGAGAGTGATTTGTCTTCATTCTTGTACTCAAATATGTCTATTTAATCGACATTTTATTATATTTATTAACAAGATTTATTATAATAATTCATGTATTTTATTGATAATAATTGAAAGCACGATGTTTGTTTAGAAGTTAGTGAGTTAAATAACTCAAAAAAGAAATAAGAATATAATCATTTTTTCTATAATAGATACACATATAATATCCACCATTAGTTAGAGTGAAGACTCAAAAAATTATGTATTTGAACAAAGTAAATATATATAGTATATTGAAAAAATAAATACCTTTATGAATTATATGAAAAAAATGGAAACATTTAATTTAATGATATTTGTCTTCAAATGAAACACATGCCGAGATGTAAGGAAAAAAAGGGGAAAAGGTATGGTGTTGCCATGTGTGACAATATTCTGAGTGAGTGCACCAATGATTGACATATTTCCATTTTGAAAACTTTATATATAGAATTATGTATAGAATATAGATAAAGATATAGATTTATGAAAAATGTTTTGTTGAGATACGTAAAACCTATTTGAGTGATTTTTATGTTTCGAAAGGGATTGATCTTCGGATACCTTATATGCACCAAAAATAACGTCACTGGGAAACAGGCACGAAAAAAGTAGTGCCTACTTGGCAACTGCAAGTTGCGAATTCTTAATCAAGTAGGTAGGGTACTAGTGTGGTGTGCAAGAAAAACTAGACTCCATTTTACTCTTTATAAATACCACACCCCTTAAGTTCATTGAAGCACAAAAAAAAAAAAAAAGTCCTGAATAATTTCTGAGTTGATATTGCATATTAGAAGGGATGGGGATTTGGGAAATATGGTCAAAACTAGGCTCATTCATGGCAAGCATTATGTTTGTGTATGCCATGTATGAGCAGTTCTTCCCACCTCATCTTCGTTCCTATGTTAGAAAATACACTCAAAAATTCACAAGCCTTATGCACCCTTATATCCAAATTACCTTCCATGAGCTCTCAGGTGAACGCCTCAAGCGCAGTGAAGCTTACACTGCAATCCAAACCTACCTAAGTGCAAACTCCTCTCAAAAAGCCAGAAGGCTTAAAGCTGAAGTTGTCAAAGATAGCCAAACCCCACTAGTGCTAAGCATGGATGACAATGAAGAGATCACAGATGAGTTCCAAGGTGTCAAAGTTTGGTGGGTTTCAAACCACACCACCCCTAAATCACAGTCATTTTCATGGTACCCTACTTCAGATGAGAAAAGGTACTTAACTCTCACTTTTCACAAACGTTACCGTGATCTCATTACTGGCTCTTACATCCAACATGTGTTGGAAGAAGGTAAAGCAATTACAACTAGGAACAGGCAACTGAAGCTGTATACCAATAATCCTAGCAATGATTGGTATGGATACAAACGTACCAAGTGGAGCCATATAACTTTTGAGCACCCTGCAAGGTTTGAAACCTTGGCAATGGATCCAAAGAAGAAGGAAGAGATTGTAAATGACCTTATTAAGTTCAAAACAGGAAAAGAGTACTATGCCAAGGTTGGGAAGGCATGGAAAAGAGGGTATTTGCTATATGGTCCACCAGGAACAGGTAAGTCTACAATGATAGCTGCTATTGCTAATTTCATGAACTATGATGTGTATGATCTTGAATTGACAGCAGTCAAGGAAAACACGGCGCTCAAAAAACTACTGATCGAAACAACAAGTAAATCTATCATAGTGATTGAAGATATTGATTGCTCACTTGATCTTACTGGCCAAAGGAAGAAGAAAAAACAAAAAGATGAGGATGACAAACCCAAAGATCCTGTTAAGAAAGCTGAAGAAGAGGAGAATAAAGATAGCAAGGTAACTCTATCTGGGCTATTGAATTTTATTGATGGGATTTGGTCAGCATGTGGAGGAGAGAGGATAATCATTTTCACAACTAACTTTGTGGACAAGCTTGATCCTGCTCTCATTAGGAGAGGAAGGATGGACAAGCACATAGAATTGTCCTATTGTAGCTATGAAGCTTTCAAGGTGCTTGCCAATAACTACTTGGATCTTGACTCCCACAGTTTGTTTCCCATTATTGAGAAACTGTTGGGAGAGACCAATATGACACCAGCTGATGTTGCTGAGAATCTGATGCCTAAATCAATTACTGAAGATTTGGAGACATGCTTGCAGAATTTGATTAAATCTCTGGAGGAGGCCAAGAAGAAGGCAGAGGAGGAAGCAAAGAAAAAGGCTGAGGATGAAGAAACACAGATGAAGGCAGAGAAAGAAAAGGAACAGTTGGCTCAAGAGGGAGAGGTGAAAGATAATGACAAATCTGTAGAAGGGGTGAAAGAGAATGGTACCATCCATTTGGATTAGGAATAATTTCAATAATATGTATGTGTGTTTTGAATCTCTTTTTGCAAAATAATTGTTGGGTTATGGTGTTCACTGCTTTTCTTTTGTTTCTAGAGTAACAAATTGAATTGACGATTCATGGCTCATGGCTCATGACATCCGTTCAACAAAATTATGCATGACCAATGGTTCCCCCAAATTTTTAACTCAAGATCCCCCACTGCATAGTGTAAGCCTAAGTTGTATAGAAAAGATCTTTCTAAAGACACACAAAGTTACAAACATGGTTATTTTCGTGTAATGAAACTTCAATGACAATGACCTTTAAAATATGATACATTTTTTAAGTAACATTTTTCTATCATGCATCATGCATTATTATAAAAATAGTATAACCCATTTTTCATTTCTTTTTTCTATTCAACCTTATATATCTTAAAAATTATACGACGTTTATTTAAAAAACTCACGGTCGAAGTACAAACACAAATTAATATAAAAGGAGAAAGGAGAAAACTACATCCTTTTTTGGATCTTATGTCTTCTTATTTATTTTTTTGTAGTATTTTACAGTCAAGTAGAGCCAGAGGTCAATGAGTCCAATATATATATTTACATATATAGATATATATACACACGGAATGACTGAAGTGATAGGAGTATGTTATTGTGAAAAATGAGAGAAGTAAATCTGAACTTTTTGATCGTACATGAATGGTCAAGATTAGAGCCTTTTTGATAAAATTAACTGTTAGCGGATAAGCTAGCTGATAGCAAATAGCGGATAGCGGATAAACTAGCTTATTTTGTGTGGAAGTGTTTGGTAAAACTAGTGGTTGAACTAGTTGAAAAATATAAAATGACATAAAAGGACATCTTCATTAATGATTTTACATAAAAGAGAGAGAAGAGGATAAATGTAAAATTAAATTAAGATAATAACGCTTTAAGCTATAAGCTCGTTTGAAAAAAAACGTTATAAGCTCATGAAAAAACGCTATAAGCTAGTGACAGATGCGCTTGCCAAACGAGACTACTTTCTCGTCTGCTATAAGCTCGCATAAGGGGCGTGCCAAACAGGCTCTTAAAATATAAAGTCATATGGCTTTTTTAAGTGATCACATAACCGCGAACTAACTTCTAAGAATGACCATCCATGTATGGTTTTATGACACAGCTTTGTTCCTCTCACTCTCACAATAACACATTCCTGTCACTTGAGTCGCCCTATATATATATATTAGACGATGGACCCGTGCGATGCAGGGGTAAATAATGTATGAGAAGTATATTTATGTCAAGAAGAACAAAATCACCTACAACAACAACGGTAACATTTATCCCATTGTAATAAATAATCCAAGATTGGCAACTACTTTCTAAATTCAAAAGTAATCTTTTAAAACCAACTCAATGGGTTGGTTCGGGTCATTGGGTTGGGTTGATTTTAAAAGAAGTATATCCATGACCTATGGGTTGGGTGCTGGGTCTGAAGATTGTAAACCCGAGCAACCCAACCCAACCCGCTGAATTTAGGGAACTTGTAACTAATGCATATTCCAACAATTTAATGGAAATTATACTCCAACTATCCTTTGTATTCCAAGTTTTCAATCATGCTTTTGTTATTGGAAGTCCAATAAAGTGGTGTTTTTTTTCTACTTTTTTGTTCTTTTTTTCATTTTTTTTTTCTTTTTTATGATAAAAGAATATTTTACTAATAAACCCAATACCCGACCCAACCCAACCCGTATGAGGTCGGGTTGGGTTGGTTTGGGTTACGTTAAAATTTTTTACTGAATTGACATAAAGCAACGCAGATGTATTTAATTGGGTTGGGTCTTTAAATGCACCAAAACCTACCCACGTCTACCCCTAGTTTTGGAGCCGTGAAACCATTTTGATGCCTTACCCATTTATTAATTCCATCTGATAATTATGGAATCAACAATTTTATCAAATGTATGGAAAACCATATCATATTTTCTGTTTTAAGTTTGAACACTCAAATCTAGCTTTTTTTTGGTTTTAAAAGCTATTTCAAAGGAGAAGCTAGGAATAAGAGCTTTAAAATTAAAAGCTAAAGTTGTTTGGTAATTTTATTTTTTTTAACTTAAAAACTACTTTTAAGCTAAAAGTTGTTTGACCTAATTTTTTATACAACTTTTAAGCTTTTGGTTTTATGTAAGATTAAAATATAAGGTATCAAATTGAATAAATATTCAATTTGGTCCTTGAAATGTAGGCTCGTATCAACTTAGTCCCCCATATTATTAATATTTCAAAATAATCTCTGGAATTGCAGAAAGTTAATCAGATTTGTCCCTCTGTTGGTATTTGCATGAACTATAATGACATTAAGTTGGTAATGTCAGGGATGTATTTGAAACTAAGTGAATAATGTCTGGGATGCATTTGCTACATTTTGCAATTACAAGGATCATTTTGGAATATTAATAATGTGGAGGACTGAGTTGATACGACCCAACAATTTTAAGGATCAAATTGGGTATTTACTCGTATCAAATTATATAAGTGGTAATGAGGGAAAACTGCAACTCTTTGTGATAATTTCAAACCTAATTAAACTTAATAGCATAATTCTTCCTTGAACATATATATAAAAATTGCAAACTCGAACCACTTCTGAACTAACAAATCACATACCAACACTAAAAACTAAAAAATTTACAAAGAAAACCAATCAGGCAAAGCATACACACCAAAATTTTCAATAGGGCAGGAACATAAACTGAACTAAAAACCTAATTACGAATCAGAGACAAAAGGGGGTAAATAAGAGAGTGCATGAACAAAAGATGGGAATAAAAAAGGGGAAATTGGGTGAAATGATATGAATACTCGACATTGGAGGATATGTGTGGTGGCCATGTGAAAGCGGAAGCAGGGACATTGAAGGTGGCATCAGAGAAAGGAATATCGTCATCGATCAAGCCATAATCGAAAAGCCAACTGGTGTTTTCCGGGGAAACCATTGCTTGCACGGTGGGATAGTGGTGGCTTGGTGTCGATAGTTGTGTTGTGTTGCAAAGGGACCTTAGGGTATGCGTAGACGGGAAACGAAAAAAGTGGGAAACGTAACGAAAGAAAAAAATTAATAAAAATTAGTCTTTTGGCACAGATGGGAATCGAATGGGGTCTTAATGAGCTAAAAGCTCCGCACATGCTATAGAAAAGCTCCTCTGGATGCCTTTTATTAAAGCTCCTTCTCTGTAATAAAATTAAGCTACTTCATTTTTTGTAGAGGTTTTAATTGATATATGTTTGGCCCAGCTTCTCCTTTTAAAGAGAAGAGACGTTAAAAAAAAAAGCCGGGTCAAACACACTCTAAAACAAATTCAAGTTCGCCACTACCTCTTCTCGCCGTCAAGCCGGACTGGGTGTGGTTGGGTGGATTTGGGGGTGGGTTAGGGAGGGCCGTGTATAGGAACTTTAGGGCCTAATTAAGGCGAAATTTTAAAGAGACTTAATATTATATAAATTATCATTCAAATATTAATTTTCTAGATTTTTGAACTGCGAAATCATTTATCCAAATTTTATAATGAAACAATTCTAACATTTTCACTCTATAGATGATAAGATAGCTAATTCATTCAATCTATCTTGTAACATTGTTTTTAGCCTTTCACGGTTCACTTTGTCTTCAAAAGAATACGAAAGATGAGGAGAAAAAGAGAAAAAAATGAGAGCCCAAAAAATTTGAACTAAAAATATTAAAATTTTATAATATATAGATAGTAAAATAACAATTAAATTTTTTAAATGTAAAAAACTAATTAAATTTAATAAAATTACCTCCAACAACTATTTTTTTTTTAACAGTTGCATTCCCATTTCCCACTTGCTAGTTATGCAGATTACCTTCAATGACAATTAACTATAACACTCTACACGGAAGAGTAATAAAGGAAATAAGGCATAAAGGCAGGACCTTGAAAGTTGAAATGTAACTAATGTTTTGCCTTGCAGAATGCAGATTGCACTACTTGTGATTGATTTTCGATCTCAATTAATAACGCATGCAATGTACGCGGAATTAGGCCTTATTACTCAACCATCTGTCAAGCCAATAGCCATCGATATATATCGTGAAAAGTAAAAGAGAGAGAGAGAGGCCTAAGGCGGTGTGGCCTTAACGGCCTTGCACTCTACACGGCCTTAGAGATAGGCGGGGGTGAAGAATGGAGAAGAAAGGGAAGAGGGGGAGGGGTGGGGAGGAAAAACCAGAGGGGGGAAAGGACAGGTATTTAGAGAAAAAGTGAAAAAATTTAAATAGAGGTGACGAAATTATTTAGTGGGGTGGAAAAATTAAAAGATCAATTATTGAAGTTTACTAAAATAATCACAAACTTTAAATATAATCATCAATTACATCTCACCCCATTTTTAATGTTAATTAACCACTGATTTAGTATTGTTGAGTTACTAAAAAATAAAAAATTATTTATTATTAGTTATTTGATATTTATACATTAAAAAAGTTTTTGAGGATTAATCTTAGGCTTTTTTGTTTACCAAATAAAGTTAATTTTTTTAATTTGAAAAATAAAATATTCAATTTGAAAATCTTATATAAAGGAATACAATTCATATAAGTATTACTTTGTTCCATCTACTAAATTACTTTGCTCAAATATATGATTTTTTTAGTATCAAACTCTAACAAAAAATGGATATAAAACATATAACAATTATGTAAAAATGATTTTTCATTATATTTTTTTAAGTCATTTAGCTTAACAAATTCTAAATAAATATCATAAATATGACAAAATTTTGATGGTTAAACAAGCATATTTGAGTATAAGACAAAATTTCTCATTTGCCAAGGTTTGAATCCTGGAGCTCCAACTCCTTGTCTCCTTGTACCCTTACCTCAAACAAGTTGAGCTACCCCCACCCCCAGGATTTATATATGTTTGCTTTAATCTAAAAAATATTTAATATTCGTTATGTAACAATATATATATATATATATATATATATATATATATATATATATATATATATATGTATGTATGTATGTATGTATGTGTGTGTGTGTGTAATACTCTTGTTTACTCGATCAGTTATTTTATTGATTCTATGATTTAGTTGACTCTTAGCAAAGTTCTTACTTCAAATAATTTTGTCTATGCAACTAAACTTATTTTTATAAGTTTATATATTAAGTATTTATGGGATGTTAATTTTACTACCAACCTCTATCACCATTTCAAAGATAGAGAGAGATTTATTTTCATTCTTGTACTTAAATATGTCAATCTAATAGATATTTTATTATCTTTATTAACAAGAACTATTATAATAATTCATATATTTTATAGATAATAATTGAAAGCCTAATATTTGTTTAGAATTTAGTGAGCTAAATTACTCAAAATAGAAAAAAGAATATTATCATTTTTCACATAATAAATACACATATAATATCAGCCATTTATTACAGTGTATAATCAAAAAATCATCTATTTGAGCAAAGTAAAAATATATAGTAGATGTTTACCAAAAAAAAATATATAGTAGATTGAAAAATAAATACATATATGAATTATATTTCTTTTCATAATATTTTCAAATTTTATGTTTTATTTTTCAAACTAAAAAATCAACTTTAGTTTGTAAATAAGAAAGTCTAAGATTAACCGTCAAATTATTTTTAGATAATAGTAATTTCTTTTGAAGCAATAATAGTAATTAAGGTATTAGAATTTCGAATTGGTATATTAACTGTTTTGGAAACAAATTTATTATAATTGCGTTCTGAAACATGTTTTGAAAATAAATTCAATAACGTAATAAATATGTTTAATGCTATTTGGAAAGATTACCAAATTTATTAATTATTTTTCCGTGCATTGGTATATTGATTGTTGGTCATGGATATATATTCACTCCAACATGCTGACAATTTAATTTAATTTAAATTGCTAACATGCTTCTAATTGGTATTGGTTTGGCAGGTTTAAATCACTTATTGATTTTTCAACATTCAAAATTAGATTTTGTCAAAAAACCATTCAAAATTAGATTCTTAATTCTTGTATGAGTCAAAAAATAACTTATTGTTAATGCATTGATTTAATTTTAAATTTGGAAATTTATTGATTAATTTTTTAATTATGAAAATAAAAAACTAAAAAAATTGGAAGATTAAATGATATTTGCCTTCAAATGAACCACATCGCGACATGTAAGCAAAAAAAGAAGGGAAAGACTATGGTATAAGCAAGTGTGAGAATATCCTTTGAGTGAGTGCACTAATGATTGATTTTCAAATTTTATATTGTATTTTTCAAACTAAAAATCAACTTTATTTTGTAAACAAGAAAATCCAAAATTAATCTTTAAATTTTTTTAATATATAAATATTAAATAACTAATTATAAATAATTTGTCATTTTTTAATAACTTAACGGTGTTAAGTCAATGATTAATCAACATTAAAAATTAGGGTGAGTTGTAATTCATGATGATGTTTTAGGTTTACTGTATTTTGATAAACTTCAAGGTGGTGAAGTATATTCACTCAAAAATAAAAAAAAAATAATAATTCACACACTACCTTTTTATACCACTTTCATATTGTTAATGGCTTAATTGCACTTTTGATTCCTCAAGTATCATAATTATATAATTTTGGTCCCTCAGATTCTAATTATACCAATTGGATTCTCCAAATATCACGATTGTGAAATTAACGTCACCTGGAAACTGGCACCAAAAAAAAGTAGTGCCTACTTAGCAACTGCAAGTTGCGACTATTCTTAATCTAGTAGGTAGTGTACTAATGTGGTGTGCAAGAAAACTAACGACGCCATTTTACTCCTTATAAATACCACACCCCTTACGTTCATTGAAGTACTAACAAAAAAAAGACCTGAATAATTTCTGAGAAAATATTGCATATTAGAAGGGATGGGGATTTGGGAAATGTGGTCAAAACTAGGCTCATTCATGGCAAGCATTATGTTTGTGTATGCCATGTATGAGCAGTTCTTCCCACATCATCTTCGTTTCTATGTTAGAAAATACACTCAAAAATTTACAAACCGTATGCACCCTTTTATCCATATTACCTTCCACGAGCTCTCAGGTGAACGCCTCAAGCGTAGTGAAGCTTACACTGCCATCCAAACATACCTTAGTGCAAACTCTTCTCAAAGAGCCAGAAGGCTTAAAGCTGAAGTGGTCAAAGATAGCCAAACCCCAATAGTGCTTAGCATGGATGACAATGAAGAGATCACAGATGAGTTCCAAGGGGTTAAGCTTTGGTGGGTTTCAAACCACACCACCCCTCAAACACAATCATGTTCATGGCACCCTACTTCAGATGAGAAAAGGTACTTAACTCTCACTTTTCACAAACGTTACCGTGATATCATTACTGGCTCTTACATCCAACATGTGTTGGAAGAAGGCAAAGCAATTACAACGAGGAACAGGCAACGGAAGTTGTATACCAATAATCCTAGCAATGATTGGTATGGATACAAAAGTACCAAGTGGAGCCATATAATTTTTGAGCACCCAGCAAGGTTTGAAACCTTGGCAATGGATCCAAAGAAGAAGGAAGAGATTGTAAATGACCTTATTAAGTTCAAAACAGGAAAAGAGTACTATGCCAAGGTTGGGAAGGCTTGGAAAAGAGGGTATTTGCTATATGGTCCACCAGGAACTGGTAAGTCTACAATGATAGCTGCTATTGCTAATTTCATGAACTATGATGTGTATGATCTTGAATTGACAGCAGTCAAGGAAAACACAGGGCTCAAAAAACTATTGATTGAAACAACAAGTAAATCTATCATAGTGATTGAAGACATTGATTGCTCACTTGATCTTACTGGCCAAAGGAAGAAGAAAAAACAAAAGTATGAGGATGACAAACCCAAAGATCCTATTCAGAAAGCTGAAGAAGAGAATAAAGATAGCAAGGTAACTCTATCTGGGCTATTGAATTTTATTGATGGGATTTGGTCAGCATGTGGAGGAGAGAGGATAATCATTTTCACAACTAACTTTGTGGACAAACTTGATCCTGCTCTCATTAGGAGAGGAAGGATGGACATGCACATAGAATTGTCCTATTGTAGCTATGAAGCTTTCAAGGTGCTTGCCAATAACTACTTGGATCTTGATTCCCACAGTTTGTTTCCCATTATTGAGAAACTGTTGGGAGAGACCAATATGACACCAGCTGATGTTGCTGAGAATCTGATGCCTAAATCAGTTACTGAAGATTCAAAGACTTGCTTGCATAATTTAATTAAATCTCTTGAGATGACCAAGGAGGAGGCCAAGAAGAAGGCAGAGGAGGAAGCAAAGAAAAAGGCTGAGGATGAAGAAACGCAGATGAAGGCAGAGAAAGAAAAGGAACAGTTGGCTCAAGAGGGAGAGGTGAAAGATAATGATAAATCTGTAGAAGGGGTGAAATAGAATGTTACCATCCATTTGGATTAGGAATAATTTCAATATATGTATGCTTTTAATCTCTTTTTGCAAAATAATTGTTGGCTTATGCTGTTCAAATATAGTTTTCACTGCTTTTCTTTTGTTTCTAGAGCAACAAATTGAATTGATGATTCATAGCTCATGTTTAGATTTGATAAACATCCTTTTCTTTAGATGCTTTGGTCTTAATTACATATAGAAGCCGTTACATATTTTCTCACAATGGGAAACATAGTAGTACTTTTTTTCCCTAAGCTTAAATTTGAGCATCATGCTTTGAGGGGACGTTTGGAAAAGCTTATAAAGAGCTTATTTAGACTTATAAAAATGATAAAAATCAAATTAAGAGATGCTAAGAGGAATTTCTCTTCGACCCCTTAAAATTTATAGCCTTTAGTATTGAAGCCAAGTGCCAATGACTTCATTCTGCAAAGTTTCTCCATTTCTTTCTCTCATGTCAAATCTACATGCACAATAACTTAAAGGATATGTACATATTTTTTTAACAAATAAGAATTGTATTTATAACATCTAAGAAAATAGAGAATTTGACTTTATTATTTCAGTTTCTTAATATATATATTATACAAAAATCCTCTTAAATTAAACTTCCTTTTATTATTCTATACAACAAAGTGTACAAAATGCAAAAAAAAAGTATAAAATATTAATTTGTCTAGTAATAAAACATTTTAAATTATTCTATTTTGTTTGGTAACTTGATAGTAAAATTAATGTGTTTCATGCAATTCAATTTATTTTCAATAGGGGTAGCTATGATACTTGATGGATTAGGTATACATTTATTACCAAATTACTGAAAGCAAAAACGGGCAAGAACATGAGTTGACATGCACAACAAACTGATAAGGGTGGTATTGGTTTTGGTTTTGGTTTTGGTTTTGGTTCTGAGATTTTGACCGACCTACTGATTGGCTTAACATTAACAATAAAACCATCCTAGACCTGATATAGCTATACTGGCCCGCCCCAAAAGGAAAACAAGAAATTTCATATTTATCTATTATTCATAAATAAATAATAGCATTTTCGGCTGAAATGACTCAACAATAAGCACTAGACCTAGAATGGGCTAAACAAGATTCTAATGCCAAAATAAAACTCTTTACATATAAAATGTTGCTATGAGAGAACTAAGTCAGAGTGATGTTTTTCCACATCTTCAAATATTAGTTGCAATTTACGTTCTGATTCAAGTCCTCTCTAGTTCTCAGCCTTTTCTCTTCCATTTGGTGGGGTCAGCAGAACTCCAAGTTATTTCTTAGATAATAAAGCAAAGCCCTCGTTCAGGTTTGAGGAGAAAAGATCCTTAAATTTACAAGTGGTACAAATCCCAAATATTGTTGAAATGAAGAAATGATTTCTTCACCTATGAAAAATCTAAAACCTATGAAACTATAGCAGTAGTGCCAATTACTATTCTTTTGTTCAGGAGTTATGTTCTAGTAACCAGAAGCAGAAAAACTACAAACTGATGGCAATAGATTCATCATAAACTGCCACTGAACATTTTATACTACATGAAAAAACTGAAGCATTTCTAATGATTCTTAGAGCTCTAAACATAAACTAAGTTGCTCAAATTATCAAGGACAAACAGCTCAGTTTTTTTGCGAATTAGACCAGTCTAGGCCAGATTCAAACAGCTCAAACGCTTTGCAAACTACACCAGTCTAGGCCAGATTTAAGCAACAACATACAGTTTAGTCTCTTATAGTTTATCTAAACAAACTGAATGACAATACCTGATAAAATTCAGCTGCTTTCTGTGTGGGTGCCATATGAACCTAGATAGTAGACATATTTACATTATGCACACCAAGACAAACAGCTTTTAAATACATACAAGTTGCAGCCTAAATCATCATATATATCAAAAACTTTATTCTCAATCATATCAGAGATAAGGAATTGTACTAGCAGTCCATATGTGCGAGTCTTGTTTGTCTTGTCGTCTTGAATATATGTCACTGCATTGTCTCTATAAACAGGTGGAAGGCATTCATCATCATATTGGAATGGAACTTCCACCACCTGCATCAGAATTCCCTGTTCAATATACAATCCGTTTGCGTACCCAAATTCCATTTGATACTATATATGGAGACAATTTATTACATGCTCTGATGCAAACAATGAAGCAAGACCAAGATGGATGAACACAAGTCCTTGCTGTATATATTGAAATGACATGGAAAACAAAATTAAAATCAATGATTACAGCATGAAATAACCAAAAGTCTGGACAAAAACTGTTTCAAACTATGATTCTGTGATAAAACTAAACAAGTTACTTTGGAAGCTATACCCATCCAGGTGTAAGAGTTGTCGCCGGGCAGGAAGTTCTTGCTGGGTGAATCTAGAATCTACAAAACAAAAATAAAAATTTAATGATTTACATTACCTAGACAAATGCTATAGAAGACACAGACTCTAAAAAGTAAGAACACAAAGAGAAGACAATAATAGAACTATCAGAATCAATTACTACATGAAAATGCCTCAAGTTCTCAACTATGAAGCACCGACACTTCAAAATAGCCGTGTTCACATATGGGATACTTATGAACACTTTCAGATATATTTAGCTGTATTATACAAATTTTCACTTTTATTTTTTGAATTTTAATATCAATATATAAATGCAAATATCACAATAAATTAAGACAAATGATAGTTTTTTTTTTTATATTTACAATTAAATTTTAAAACATTAAAAAGACAGCCGGTGCACAAGGCTCCCCCACTTGGTGAGGTCCGGGAATGGTAGATGTATGCAGCCTTATCCCCGCAAGCGGAGAGGTTGTTTCCAAAATTTGAACTCGTGACCTCTAGGTCACAAGACCTTACCATTGCGCCAAAGCTCACCCTTTTTTTTCTTTTGTGTTAATTTTATACTAATCGTGTATATTCTACCATAGCCGTGTCATGTTTTATAACTTTGAATATTTATCATATCCATTTGTCCTGCTTCCTCGGTTCTCAAGATTTTACAATAGAATTTGCATTTGAACAATTGACATAAAAAAAAAAACAGCACTGAGGATGGATGATGATAACCAAGATAAGAAGAATGAAACAGCACATGGCAATTACAATCAAAATTTAGAAGCAGTGTTTGATGATGATGATGATGAAAAAGCAGCAGATGAGAATTAGGAATTGGCAAGTCCTGAAGGGTTTTTTGAGCAAACCTTGGTACCGAACCCCACAATTGTCTCACCAGCATTTCATCAAGCACATGGAGTGCATCACAGCAACACCCTTAACAACAACTTTGCAAATTCGGGTACTTTGCGAAGATGGGTCGAGCCGAGCTTCTTGAACAGAAGAATCGAATCGCCTATCACGAAGAGTGGAGCTGTGAGGAGGAATAGAACACAAAAACCGTGGAGCTGTGGCGAAGCGTGGAGGCAAGGCAGAAGCGCAGGTAAGTGAAGAAATAGGAAACTACAACTGATATTTCCCGTTCATTTTTTGTTTTTTACTTTGCTTCTATAGGTTTTAGTTTCTTATACCTTATATTCACTTTTTAATGTTCTTCTTTTCCCTCGATTCCTTATTCACAACATCAGTTTTAAAATTAACATGAGAGATGAAATATAATATATAAGATCAAAATAAAAAAATAAATATTTTATTTTTTTTTATTTTGGTCCTATATATTATATTATGTCTTTTATATTGATCTTTTCTGACAATTTCTTCTTGACGGCGTCAATTTTAGGTAGGGGAGTTCATCGGTTCAGATTAATCCGGTGAACGCGAAGATCCGATCCAAACCAATAAATTGGTTCTGATTTTTTTAGTGTCCGGATCCAAACCAAACCAAACACGATAATAATTGGTTTGATTCTCTGATTCAAGAATTTTGGAATTGAAACGATTATTATATTTTAATAATATATATTTTTTAAATTTTAAATTTTTAAATTTTAAATTTTTTATATTAATATATTTTTATATTTTTTATATATATATATATATATATTAATATTATAATAGTTTTCGCATCCGATCCAAATCAAACCAACCCGTCTTTGGTTTGGATTTTCTAGAAAAAAAACTGTAGATCCGAACCAATTGATTTTGATTGATTCAGATTTTTTTCTATGTAAATCCAAACCAAACCGACCTGTAAACACCCCTAGTTTTAGGACTACCATTGAAGACGGAACATAACGTATATAACTAAAATAAAAAAAATTAAAACAAATAGGACCAAAGTGAAAAATAAAAAAAACGTACACAGCCAATCAACCTATTTTGCCTATATTTTATCATATATGTTATTTTAAAAATAATATCAATATTTTTGTTGGTGAGTAAAAAAAATAATATCAATATAAATAAATATATTATCATGTAAGAAAGGTTTTGTTTTAAGTTATGAAAAGACATTCCGCGAATTACATTATCAGGAATATTATTACTGATTATTTTGGACCTATTTGATTAACATTTAATCTTTTTTTGATCAAATGATTAACATTTAATCTTCGATGCTTTTTAAAATTTGTCTAACTCACAATAATTCAAGTGATACCAAAAAGAACAAAAGTGGAAGTTAATGGTTGAGTTACAAAGAAAAAAAAAACAAAATACAATCAGGATATTTAAATCTTATTACTTGGTTCTATCACCAACTTCCAAATTCTAATCATGCTAAGCCAATTCAGAAACACACACGTGTAAACAATTTCTACTTTGATTCGTGCTCCACAGTACCACCCCATCCATGAGGACAAAATGTTACTATATACTTTGAGGATTCACAGCTCACCAATGGAGGAGGTGTGTCATAAACATAGCTATAATAATTGGGACAAGCTTCCTTAAATATGTTTGAGTACAAGTCTGGCTTGCACTTCTCTGGGATACCACATTCATTTCTACAACAGAACCTATCAATATTAAAAGCCAACCAAGCACTTTTGCAACCCACAACTTCTCCCTTTGTATTCAATACCTCAAGCTCATTAGGGCACAAGCTTTTGAGATCCTTCAAGCAACCTTTAATGGTAAATTTGGGGTTTATGATCCATGGGGTGACAGAAACAGGGATGTTGTACCCTTCAACAAGGCTATCATCATAGGAGTGAGGGAAACCTTTGGAAGCTAGAGTCATTTCAACTAGTGTAGCCGGAGGAGTACCTTTGAATCCTTTGCAAGCTAATCTTCCATCACAATCCCCAGTTTCACATGCAGGTTTCGCTTTTGAACTAAAATTGCAACCTGTTCTAGCCCAAATCCTACCACTCCATGCCCATGGTGATTCAATGCGCTTGGTTTTGCCTGAAGCAAGGTAGAATCCACCATTACCTATGACTGGTTGGTCAGTGTTTGGTGCAGTTGCTGGCCATATTGGAAAGGGGCATTTGTTGTGCACGTAAAATGTAACTTGATCTGCCTCTTCGTTCCCTGCATTATATAGTTTTCATATTTCAAAAATTTTGCAATATAGTATATAAACATTAAAAACAAATTTTCAATATTGTTCTTTTTAATTTGTTTCCTAGCGTGCTCATGATTGATGTCTCAGGGAAAAATAGAAATTTTATAATTTTTAATTAAAAGGATATTTCATTCCATTGGCTCCACCCCAATTTGGAAGGGCAAGAATTTTGGGATTTGGAGAAAGATTGGAATGGAATGGTTCCCTCTTCATTCAATTAATTTCCTTTACTAAAAAACTCCCAAACAATAGAATATTATTTTATCCCTCTCAATTCCATTTATTTCCCATCCACTCCATCCATTTAAACATACCTTAATAATATGGAAAAAAAATTCATAACAAAGAAAAAAGATACTTTAAGTATTTAAAAGGTAAGGGAATGGTGGCTACTATAGATATATACAGTAATTACCATAGAAAATGGAAGGCAGGATTATAAAGAAAACTAAAACGACAACAGCCTCAGGCGGCTGCATCCGAATCTGCACGCAATTTGGTAAATGATTGCTAGCAATATATGTAATATGAAGATTAATTTAAAGGGCCGACATGATGTGAACTTGGCGATTATGTGGCAAACAATTATGTGAAAATTATTAATTTTAAGATGTACTCCCTCTGCACCTATATATAAGCAAAAAAACCTAACTTCACACATAATAAAAAAATTAATTATATTAGTTTAATTGTCTTGATTTATGTAAAAAATAAGTTATAGTTACTAAACTACCCTTTCTTAGGAGTGTATAATGCTCTTGAAAATTATGTCTTAAGAGTGTATAATAAGCTCTTAGAAAAATAAAAAAACAATTAATCAAAAGATATTTTTGACACAATGATATTAAATAGGATTGATTTGATTGACTTTTGATTATATTTGAGTTCAAAAAATTTAGGCACTTTTTTACTTATGTATAGGTCCAAAGAAAGTATTGTTATGCATCCACATACATTAGGAAGGAATTAGGAATTAGAAATAAGTTTGCAAATTAAGTTGTTTTTTACCTTTCTATTATTTTTTTCAAATTTTAAATCAGATCCAATTTAACTCCATCCAATTCCAACCCGTCTAGCCATAAAAAAGATTTGAACACATGGCGGAACAAAAGGCCAATTCAGGATTTAATAGATTGGACCAATCCGATTTTCATACCGTTGGTTAAAATAAAGCAATGAGAGTTTGATACAGCTCTGATTTTGAAATAAAATTGGAAGGAAAATTGATCAAAATTGTATTTAATTGATACAACTCAGTTACATACATCAAAGTACTGAGCTGAAACAAAAATCACAGAATTACTACCAAATGCGGTACTGTTGTACTTAATTGATGAGTCTTAAATAGGACACAAAAAATTCCTCTAATCAGGCCCAAAACACAGCCTTATATACAACAGGTTGGGATGGAGGCGTGACAGATTGAGGACTTATATCTTAAATTGAGAATGTTTTGGCACCTAAATAAAGGGGAAATAAAATTATTAAACTAATACCAAACGTATAATATAATCGTTAGAATGAATGTATAAAGAATAAAAACTTATTAACTCTTTAGTGCAGTTATAAATCTGGTCAACGCATCAGCAAAATCTCCTCATCAGTTAACTATTTTTATTTTCTAATTTCAAAAATAATTATAATACAAATAATTACAAAACTGTCATATTATTTTCATACTATTTGTTATTTCTAACGATTTATAGAGAAAACAATCAAAAAATTATTTTTGATGTTTTATGCACAATTTTTTAAATATAAGAAACATAACAAAAAAATATGACAATTTCATAATTATTTACATTATAATTTAATTATTTATAAAAATAAGAAATTAAGTCAGGAAACTGAAAATAAAATAAATGGATGCTAACGTTTGTATTTCATTTGAAATGGAAGTTGACCCAATGAAAAAAAACATCCCCGTACTTTGATGATGTTTTTATCACATTTATATCGGAAAGAGACACTAATTCATTAAATAAACATGGAATGTATGTCTCATGGCCAGTCCCAAATGGTAAAGACGGCGACGCCGCTCCACAAGGCGATGGAATATGAGACAGGTCAAGGCGGAGATGCCACCAATGACGGTGGCGCCGTCTACACCAAAGAGCATTATTTTCTGACGGTTACTTGAGAATTATGCAAACATCAAATCTTTGCTCCTCTATAAAAGCACGAGACTCCTCGCAGAATCTCCCGTCACAATATCTTATTTTTTCTTCAAAAATAATGATACCAGTAATAATAATAATAAAAATAAATATTTAATAAATTCTGCTCAGTTAAAAGAATTGTCATTCTCATTGATTTTGAAAATCTCTGAAGTCTGACATGTGAATTGTTTCTAAATTCATCACAGCAGAATCAGAAAACTAAAAAAAGAACGAAAATAAAAAAAAATTAGAAAACTACAAAACAAAGGTTTTAACACAACAAAAGCAGTAGCTCTCATCTAGAATGAAATTTCAGCTCATAATATTGAATCAGAATAGCGTATACTTCAACAGAGCAACTGCTACATATAATTAAGTCATAATTTAAATATAAAAAAATCGGTCAAAAAAAGTTGAACAAAAAAACAAAAATTCACACATAGAGATCAGAAATTGGTACAAAGTTGTCGGTCACGGTGATTCAGAAATGGAACAATGTAAAAGTAAAACTCATCATGTCTCTATGATTAAGATTCAAGCAGATTTTTTCAGGAAAAAAACAACTTAAAAATAAACGTTAGAGGTAATAATCAGAGACTTAAATACAAAGAATCATGGAAGAGATCCAATCATATTGTTGCAGTTTTTTTTTTTCCCTCATCATATGATAGATACACATAAAATATCAGAATCAGAATAAGATGAAAGAAAACGAACAAGGTTTGATGAAAGAAAACCGCCGAAGGAGGTGACACTGTGAGGAGGAGTCAAAGGCGCCCCGATTTATAAGCATGTTTTGTCGGTGGCAAAGGTAGAAACCCTAAATCGAAAGAAGATGGGAAATGGGAAATGGGAAATGGGCTGGATCCATATCATCGTGGGACGTATTTGTATTTTTTAATCCATGTATGTAATTTTAAATGATTTGAGTAAAAATTTAAATTGGTCCTTCATAACAAAAAAATTATAATAATAGTTTGATTTTTGAAAAATGAAAAATATCTATTTGTTTCTTAAGAATATAAAAAAATGATGATTAAATTGATCCTTTTTAGAATAATTTTTAGAAAGATTTTTACACGTATTTTAAATTCTTGAGGATTAAATGGATAGTTTTTATTTCTTAATGATTAAAATATCATCATGATTTTTTATTCACGACCAATTTGGGTCTATACTTATCATTCTTTACAAGATTCTCCTTCACAAATCCGGATATCAGTTTCGGACATCTTAAACAAGTTGTTAGAGGTTTGAATCTTATTTCTTGTGTAAGCAAAAAATATGGTTGAGAGGCAAGCACCCACCTTGTGTATCTAATAGGTTCCGACGAAGATTAATCACTGCTAACAATGATAAATACTTTTTTTTAATGAAACGGTGATAAATACTTCGTATCTATATGATCATTAAAAAAAATATAAATATGACCAATGAGTTGACAGTGCCAGCTACAGTGCGCTGCACGGACTTTATTTCCAAATATAAAAAAGGTGAATTCTCTAATATTTAGGTGATCCAATCAGTGAGAATCATTTGACTTGACTCACTGACATGATCCATTTAATTAAAGTGACTCATTCTGATTGGATAGGATAACTTTTATCCCAAAATTATTGGAGGTACCAGAAAAGACACTATAAAAAGGAAGATTCTATGGTACCCCTTGGGTACCATACCCTTGCTTATGTGGCCCAATCAGATTGTGAGAACTTAGTTCCATGTGATATTCACATGATTCAATTAATTGAGGTGGCACATTCTAATTGGACATAAGGTATCCAAACCCTTTATTTTCCAAGAGTATCATAGCAACGCCCATATAAAAAACGTGATTGTCCTTATAATCTATACTATAATATTATAATATAAATCCGGTCCAAGGCGGGGTTTTTTACCAAACTAAGTTACTTTTTAGAACTATATATCAAATTGATTTGGTTCCCAAACTATTTACCAAAATACTCCTGTTTTGAATAAAAAAATATTTTTTGAGTGACCAGCGCCACTCCTTTACACGTGGCATCCTCTGGTTGGGTGCCATTTATTTTACCCGAAATTTAAAAAAAAAAAATTTGCATGCAACGCCACGTGGAGCCACTCACCCGAGGGTGCCACGTGACTAACCCCCCCGTCCCCCATTCCCCCAACACCCATCCCCAGCCTCCCTCCCCCCAATATCTCTTATTTTACTCTCCCTTAACCCAACATTCATATCTTTCTTCACACATCTCACTTCTCCTTCTACCACACTCTTCAACATTTTTTATTTTATTATTACTCTTTAATATTTAGTAAGCGATTTATATTAATATTTACTTTACTATTACGATTTAGTGTTGTGTAATTTATATTAATGTTGTTATAATTTTTATCATGTTTATTAATATTTTGTAGTTTAGATTAATATTATGATAATTTTTTTTGTCTTTATTTATTGTTATAATCACTCATATCTTGCTTCACGCATCTCACTTCTCCTTCTACTATACTATTCAACATTATTTATTTTACTATAACTTTCATCTCACTTCTCATTCTATTACACTCTTCAATATTATTTATTTTACTATTACTCTTTAATATTTAGGTATACAGTTTAATTATAATTGTTATTAGTATTATTATACTAATATTATTATTTGTTTTTTATTTTATTTATTATTATTATTATTAATGTTATTATTATTTTTTGTAAGTAAAATTATTATTGTTGTCATGATTAATAATTTTTACTTTGTAGAACTTAAAAAGCAGAAAAACCCTTACATCAGTACGTTTCAGCCTATCAAATATTGCTCGATAATGAGACAAATCGTGATATTGCCTTGAAATATTTATATCGCGCTGCCACCTGTTATTAAAATATTTATTACAACAAAGTATATACATCAATATTATCATAAAATGCATAGGAAAATTATTTCACCTTGTTCCATACGGTGTCTGAGGAGGTCTAGCATCATTTCGGAGCCTAGGTGCTACTTTTGGAAACCGTGCCCATGCCGACATCTGAATCAATGCAGTAAAGCCGGCCATCTCTTTGAGTTCATAATTAGTGGCATTACATAATTCACGATATAAATAGCTTAACACAGCGATGCCCCAACTATGTTGTGCAGTTATGTTAAAATCTTCTAACAATGTTAGAAACCTTAACGGGACGAACGAACCAGAGTGATCAACCAACATCACTCCACCGAATAACCTCAAAATGTACGGTCTAGTACAACGTTTAGCCACTTCCGGGTCACCCAGTGCGTATTGATCGACATTTCCGAATGATTCATTGAGCCATCTCATCCTCAGTCGATGACCGTGAAAATCATTCGAAGGTGGGACAATCCTAACATATTGCCCACATACTGAGCCCAATTTTTACGATTTTTGCCTATTACTACAGTTCCGTTAACACGCAAATCTGTCAAAATTGCAACATCCTCCAATGTGATGGTGCACTCTCCAACTGGCATATGGAATGTGTGGGTCTCTGGCCTCCATCGTTCCACTAATGCACTTATTAGTGAATGATTAACTCGAAATAAAGATAACTCAGCAATTCCCAAAAATTCGGCTTGCTCAAGATACCCTGCAATGGCGGGGGGTATGTTCACACCTCCATCATGAAATTGTTGGGCACGTCTACAAATAAGAACTCGATCTTCGTCACCGTTCCATACATGTTGGGAAACATGAGTAGTTTGCTCACCCAACACTGATGTAATTACCGGGCCAGGATTAATCTCATCTGCCATCATACCTAATAAAAGAACAATAATCTTAACATTAATGCATAACACTAAAAAAAACAATAATCAAAACATTAATGTTCATTACACAATAATAATAAAGTTAAAAAAAGCAATAATAACATTAGAAACAACAGTAATAATAACAAAAGACTATTGATACGATTAATATAGTAATTCTACTAAAATAATAATGATAATAATAATAATAATAATAACAATAATAATATAGGATTAAACAGAAGTTAAAATATTAATTACAAAATAGTAGAATAAATAATATTGGACAGTGTAATAGAACGGAGACTGAGATATGTTGTATACCTACAATTAATATTAGTCATGACAACAATAATAATTTTACTTACAAAAAATAATAATAACATTAATAATAATAATAATAATAATAATAATAATAAATAAATAAAATCAAAACAAATAATAATATTAGTATAATAATACTAATAACAATTATAATTAAATTTTATTTCTAAATATTAAATAGTAATAATAAAATAAATAATGTTGAAGAGTGTAATAGAAGGAGAAGTGAGATGAAAGTTATAGTAAAATAAATAATGTTGAATAGTATACTAGAATGAGAAGTGAGATGTGTGAAGCAAGATATGAGTGATTATAATAATAAATAAAGACAAAAAAAAATTATCATAACATTAATCTAAACTAAACAATATTAATAAACATAACAAGAATTATAACAACATTAATATAAATTACACAACACTAAATCGTAATAGTAAAGTAAATATTAATATAAATCGCTTACTAAATATTAAAGAGTAATAATAAAATAAAAAATGTTGAAAAGTGTGGTAGAAGGAGAAGTGAGATGTGTGAAGAAAGATATGAATGTTGGGTTAAGGGAGAGTAAAATATGAGATATTGGGGGGATGGACTCTGGGGATGGATGTTGGGGGAATGGGGGACGGGGGGTTATATATAGGGGAGGGGGAGGGGTAGGTAAAAGGAGTAGCCAATGAGGGCGCCACGTGGCGCTGCATGCAAATTTTTTTTTTTAATTTCAGGTAAAATAAATGGCACCCAAAAAATAAATGGCACCCAACCAGAGGGTGCCACGTACAAAGGAGTGGCGCTGGTCACTCAAAAAATATTTTTTTATTCAAAACAAGAGTATTTTGATAAATAGTTTGAGAACCAAATCAATTTGATATATAGTTCTAAAAAGTAATTTAGTTTGATAAAAAAGCCGATAGCTAAAGTACGCTACACTAATTTTATTTCCAAATGTAAAAAAACAACATTATCGCTATTATCCTTATAATAATATTTATAATAATAATAATGCTAACTTGTATCTTTATGTCATTGATTAAAAAGTAAAAAATGATAAATTTTTATGAGTAAAAGAACTATTTAATAGAGCGCATAAAAAAAAAATGAAGTATTTAATATCTCAAAAAATAATATATTTAATTTCTCAATAAAAATTATCATCATATCTTGAATCTTTAACCAAGTGTTATTAAAATATTGATTAGGAAGACGCTTATAATTATAATAAAATCCTCCTTTTTATAGTGACTCATGCGGATTTTTTCCCTAGCTCTATACTTTTTATTATTATAATTAAACTAGTCCAATGCGGCTACAGTGCGCTACACTAAAAAACTCAATTATCATTATCATATTTATAATACTAATAATAATAATTATTATAATTATAATTATAATAAAATCCTCCTTCTTACAGTGATTTTTGCGGATTTTTCCTAAATTAAGAAAGTTTCTAGAACATTCTGGGTTAGGGATCAGCTGGGTAAAAATATTTTCCGCTGGGCATAAATTTATCTCCAACTGTAGAATGAGAATGCCTTGCATTACTATTCTTCTCTTAGCCCGTTAGCCATAAGAGGTCCATTTATCTCAACCGTAGGATCAAACCTCCTTTGTGCTTTGCTGTTTGTTTGACACACCCGAGTCTAGCCCGCATTGCTAACATGCCAAAGTCACTTGGATGACATCCAAAACACCAAAGAGCATCTTTAGTGGATGCAAAAAAAAAAAAATATTATTAAAATATGTCACATATAATTTTGGGTTTCATAAATTTAAAATGGGTTTCTTATTTAAGAAATCTAAAAAGAGAGTTTCGTAGCATTTAAATATTATTTTTTTAGCATTTGATAATGTAAATGTGAGAGAGAGAATATGGGATATTGAAGAGAGAGAAGTTAAGGAACTTAACAATAGAAACCTCCGTTAGAGTGAAAATTGAGTGAGTGTCATAAATTTGAATTGATACACATAGATCCATTTCAAAACTTAAAATAGGTTGCTTAAAATTTTGTCATCGAAGATGCTCTATAAGAGGACGTGGTTTTAGGTGTCCCTTTTTTTCTTCATTTTTTTAATATTCTCCATCTTCCCAAAATCTCATCCTCTCACTCTCTCTCTCACCACCACCCAGCAACACCTTCACATCCTCTCACTCTTTCATATGTTTCCTATTTGCTAAGATTTGTAACATTACCGGTACAAAATGAGAAATGGCATAAAAATAAAATGTCTTTTTAATGGATTTAATTGATAAATGAGATAATTTATTGTTGATTGGTAATGTAAAATATCTTTATATTGATAGTGCATAACAATTAAACTCTTTTGTAATTATTAATGAAAATTAAAAATAAAAACAGAAAATGTTTTCACAAATTGGGTGCGTTTGGTTTGAAAAAACCTTTTTTTATTTTTTGTTTTCTTTTTTCATTAATAATTGTAAAAACGACACATTATTTTTTTATATTACTTTTTAAAAAAATCATATAAAAAATAATAAAAACAACAAACAAACCTTAATTTTTTAGACTAACCAACACTCCTACTGAAGTTCAGCCAACTCAATTCCAAAGATCTGTCGAAACAATTAAAACTTCATATTGTTGGAAATAATTTAGATTAGTTATTATTGATAGAGTTAGTTAGTAAAGTGGTTAGATGGTAGTTAGTTTGTTAGTGAAGAATAGCTATCATAGTGTGCATTATAAATAGACTTAGTGTTATGATTAGTGGTGTACAAGTGAAGTGAATAAAATTTCATTCAAGTGTATCTCTTCTATATTTCTCCTTCTTCTCAATATTCTTTCTCGTATGTGCTTGTGTTTCAACATGGTATCAAGAGCTTTCGATCAAGGGACCTGTGAGTGGTCCATGGCTGTCGTGCTTTGGCTTGATGAGTTTCTTCCAATTTCTTTGCCAATTCTTGATGGCAAGAATATCGATCAATGGAGGGCAAGGATGACGGTGCTCTTTAGGTTTCAGGATGTGCTTGAAATCGTGGATGATGGTGTTCTTGATGATAATGACAGTGCAGCAAACAAGAGAGACTCTAAGGCTCTCTTTCTCATCAAGCAATGTGTGGATTTTGCTCACTTTGAGAAGACCTCATCTGCCAACACAGCAAAAGAAGCTTGGGAAATCTTGAACAAAGCCTATGGAGGTCAACGCTCATCTCAAGGTAGTAGCGCTAGGCCGAAGATTATTGGCTACAAGATGATGATGGTTCGAGAATTTCAAGAACTGGGTTTGAAGAGTGTAAGTTGATGAAGAATAAAAATGTGGTGTTGGAGAAAGAGAAGAAGAAGCCCTCCAAGGGTATTGTTGCCAGAGCTGCTGATTTGGAGGAGTCAAATCTTGAGGTGGATATTATGTGTGAACCCCTTGTTGTAGTAGTAACGCAAGATGATGTTGGTTTATTTTATGAAAGGAAAGAGATGATGATGAAGAAGAATAAGGGAGAGAAGATTATTAGTTCTCCCTCAAAGAAGTCTTGTGAGGTTTATGCTGATCAACCAATGGGTGGTGATAAGGTTGCAGCTCAGAAACCTGGTCCATTAACCCGCAAGTGCAATCTTTGTGACAAAACTTTCAGCAATGGCAAAGCATTGGGTGGCCACAGAAGATCTCACTTTCAAGCTGCCAAAAGGAATTCACAAAAGAAGGGTTTCCCTTCCAAGCATGCACTGAAGAAGATAAAATTCTATGTAAGTGGTTCATTGAAGTTGGGAAACAAAAATGATGGGGATGGTGATTGTTGTGATAGTGATAAGGTGAATAGAGGAAAGGGTTCATCTGGATTTAGGGATGAAAAAATTGCTTGCAGTGAAGTATGTGATGGTAGTGATGTTGGTGGCAGCTCATATTCATTATGCTTCAAAATATAGGATCCAAGAAAATGTGTTCTTGAGAGATATACTAGCTATTGTGTTTTTGCTAATCTGAATTAAGGGGGTGTGTTGGAGTATAATTCAGATTAGGTAATTCAATTAGTGTTAGTTAGTGTTAGTTAAGGATTTGTTAGTTAGTTAAGTTGTTGTAACTAATAAATGATCAATAGTCCAGGTGAGAATTAAATGTGTAGAGCAATATAAATAGTAGGTGCATATGTGCAAGTGTGTAGAGTGATTAAAAATGAATAATAGTGAAAGTGTGATCAATAAAACAAAGTATTTTCTTCTTCCTCTCAATATTTCTCTCAATATTTTCTTCTTCCTCTCAAAATTTCTTTAGAGTGCTCTTTCTTCTTCTTCTCTATTACTCTCTATGTGTGTGCTAGTGTTTGTGTTTCAACATGGTATCTAGACCTACACGATTAGGGACTTATGATGGTGTGTCCATGGCTGTCGCGATTTTGAGTGAGAATTTCCCAGCCTCTTTGCCGGTTCTTGATGGCAAGAACTTCAACCATTGGGTTGTGAAGATGCGAGTGATCTTCGATTTCCATGATGTGCTGAAAATTGTGCTAGAAGGAATTCAAGATGTGAAAGATAATGCTTCCAAGAAGAGAGATTGCGAGGCTCTCTTCATCCTTCATCAATGTGTGGATGACAAGAATTTTGATTTGATTTCTTTGGCTAAGAGTGCTAAAGAAGCTTGGAAAACCTTAAATAAAGCCTATGGAGGTGCTGATAAAGTGAAGAAGGTAGAGAAGCCTTATGATCAGCAAGTAGGTTTGCAAGAGTTGGAGAAAGAACAAACCTCCGCCGACCCAATCGCCCGCAATGGCGGTGGCGTCTCCGAGTTGGAACCCGCATGCAACAACAATGTTGAGATGACGGTGGTTGATGAAGGTAACGTGAAAGAGGGAAGTGTGAAGGGATTGTGCCCAAAGAGGAGGAAAGTGTTGGGTTCTGAAGTTTCTGCAAAGCCAAGGAGTGGAACGGCCTGGTGTAGTGTGGTCAAAGAAAAATGGATGGGTGATTCAAGAATTTCAAGATTTGGATTTGATAAAATTCAGGTTGGTAGTGCGAACTAGTTCAAGAATTTCAAGATTGATTATGTGTCTATTTTTATGATGGTTGGAGTGTCATGCTTCAAAATATGGGATCCAGGAAAGGAAGATTCTATGGTACCCCTTGGTACCCCTTGGGTACCATACCCTTGCCTATGTGGCCCAATCAAATGGTGAGAACTTAGCCCATGTGATATTTACATGACTCAATTAATTGAGGTGACGCATTCTGATTGGACATAGGGTACCTAAACCCT
The DNA here is from genome assembly GCA_039655645.1 of Ammopiptanthus mongolicus. Taxonomy (NCBI): domain Eukaryota; kingdom Viridiplantae; phylum Streptophyta; class Magnoliopsida; order Fabales; family Fabaceae; genus Ammopiptanthus; species Ammopiptanthus mongolicus. Next base: position 88,949,385 of record CM077347.1, read on the forward strand.
TTAAATTTCAAGGGTACCATAGTAACGCCCTCCAGGAAAATGTGTTCTTGAGAGATATACTAGCTATTGTGTTTTTAGCTAATCTGAATTAAGAGGGTGTGTTGGAAATAATTTAGATTAGTTAGTATTGATAGAGTTAGTTAGTAAATTGGTTAGATGGTAGTTAATTTATTAGTGAAGAATAGCTATTATAGTGTGCATTATAAATAGACTTAGTGTTGTGATTAGTGATGTACAAGTGAAGTAAATAAAATTTCATTCAAGGGTATCTCTTTTATATTTCTCCTTCTTCTTAATATTTTCTCTACTATGTGCTTCTGTTTCAACACATATAACAATACAAAAGTTTACAATTTACAACAGCAAACATGAAGAAACAAAATACAAGATATCCTAATCGTTACTAATCGATTTATGCAAATGGCGTAATTTCATTTGGAATCCAACCAAATGAAAGGTGAAAATATTTTTCATTATGTTTGGACGAGTGATGATGATAAGAAGGAAAAGAAAATGAAGGGCAGCAGGGGAAAGTTCCTGGAGTAAAGATCCTCTCCATTTCCCAAAACAAATGGAGGCTCCATTACTATAATTTTGGGTGTATAAAGATAAATATTTTTAAAATAAGTGATATTTATTAGATTTTTATGTGCTTTATATTTCCAAAATTATAGTAATGGAGCCCTCCATTTCTTTTGAGAAATGTAGAGGATCTTTACTCAAGATCCCGTGTGTGGATTTTAAAAATGAATGGAAAGGGAAAGAAACTCACGGAGATTTGTTCCTTATTTCTTTATCTTAAATAATAACCACTTTCAGTTTCTCAATTTTGTGGTAGAAGGAGGGAACTAAATTTTTTTAAGTTAAAACTAAATCTATTATATTTTGTTCTATTTCTCTATATTTAACTCTCAAAAAAGATAATGAACTTTAGTTTGGTTTTTTTACTAATCTTTTTAACAAAGTAAAGAGTAACTTTGTTTTGACGGATCCCTCTTTTACCAACTTATTTTCACTTATTAAGTTTTGTTTTATCAATATAAAACATCCAAACACATATAGGAGTTAATTAAGAAGTATATAACATTTAAAGGAACAAAATTTATATTAATATTAAACTAGAAATGAAAGGAAGAAATATGTTATTTGTTTTTTCAAGCAGCTACAGTTGACTAATGCCAACCAATTGGAACCTTTGACCTCATGCAGTACCCTTTATTACGCAATAATCAATAAAGAGTACACAATTTGATTGCAATTGCAACTTATCAAACGGTGCCTTAAAGATTAAGTGCTTACTTGATTCTATCACCAACTTCCAATCATGCCAAGCCCATACAGAAATACGGATAAAGAACTGTTGTCCCATTTTGATGAACCACACTTTGTTTCCACTAATAATATCTTGTCACATAAGTTGAAATTTCTTGTTATTGATGGGAACATGATATGATATATCAAAATAGGACAGCAAATCCTCATCCGAAAAATACGTACGTGTAAACAATTTCTACTCAGATTCGTGCTCCCCAAAACCACCACCGCATCCAGAAGGACAGAATGTTACTACATACTCTGAGGATGCACAACTCACCAATGGAGATGGTGTGTCAAAAGCATAGCTATAATAATTGGGACAAGCTTCCTTAAATATGTTTGAGTACAAGTTTGGCTTGCACTTCTTTGGGGTACCATATTCATTCCTACAACAGAACTTATCAATATTAAAAGCCAAGCAAGCACTTTTGCATGCCACAACCTCTCCCTTGGTATTCAATACCTCAAGCTCATGAGGGCACATGCTTTTTAGATCCTTCAAACAACCTTGAATGGTACACTTGGGTTTTGTGATCCTTGGGGTGACAGAAACAGGGATGTTGTACCCATCAACAAGGCTAACATCATAGAAGTTTGGCTTGCCTTTGTCACCTTGAAGTGTAATTTCAACTAGTGTAGCTGGAGGAGTACCTATGAGTCCATTGCAAGCTAATCTTCCATCACAATCACCAGTTTCACATGCAGGTTTCCAATTTGAACCAAAATTGCAACCTGTTCTAGCCCAAATCCTACCACTCCATGTCCATGGTGCTACAATGTGCTTTGTTTGGCCTGAAGCAAGGTAGAATCCACCATCAGCTATGACTGGTTGGCCACAGTTTGGTGCAGTTGCTGGCCATATTGGAAAGGGGCATTTGTTGTGCACGTAAAATGTAACTTGATGCGCATCTACATTTCCTGCAATATATGGTTTTCATATTTCAATATTTTGTAATTTATATACATGTACAAAGATATATAACGAATAACACAATTTAACTAAACATCTTCTACACTTTCTATCACACTATTGGTATGTTTGAGAGTTTGGAGGGGATGTAATAGAATGGAAAAGGGATGGGAGAGAGTGAAAGGGGAGTTGCGTTCCCATTGTTTGGAATTTTGGATGTTTAAGTAAGATGGGAACTACGACTCAATGGAAATAAACTAAAGAATAAACATTAAACACAAAATTTCAATATTAATTAAGCTCTATTAATGTGTCCATGACTACGGTTAAATGGTAGTTTTATAAATTTTTTATTCAAATAGATATTCTATTTCATTGCCTTCACATTCCCTTAATTAACTTTACTAAAAAAACGCTGACACTATTTGGTCCTCTTTCGTTCAATTTCCCTATGTTCCATCCATCTAAACATAAGATAATAATACCAAATAAGAAACATAAGAGGAAGAATAAAAGAAGCAAACTTAAGTATTTCAAATGAAAAGGAATGGTGGATACTATAAAAGTATAAATATGCAATAATTACCATAGAAAATGGAAGGCAAGATTATGAAGAAAAATAAAGCAGCAATAGAATCTGCCAGCTGCATCCTGAATCTGAACGCAGTGAAATGTTTATGTGAGCTAAGAATATATGTAGTTGAAGATTGAAGAGCCAAACACACATTTCTTCTTTAATTGTACTCTAAGATTTGATGTGGATAATCTTAGTAGAAAAGGAAGAAGACTAATGACGTTGACCTTGAAGCATTGTCCAGCTGCATCCTGAATCTGAAGGCGTATGTATATGTGCGCTAGGAATATATGTCGATGAAGATTAAAGAGCCAATAAATGTTTCTTCTTCAATTGTACTCTAAGATTTGATGTGGGTAATCTTTATTTTAAAGGAAGAAGACTAATGATGTTGACCTTAAAGCTTTGTCTTGGCATGAAAGAGGACCAAAACAACAATGAAAGTTGGGTTCAAATGATGTTTATTTTAAAGGAAGAAGACTAGCGATGTTTACACCAACCACTTACTCATGTTTGAGACAACTGAATTCTTTAAATTTAAGCTATATGAAAAAACGTTGCTTATAAAATAATATTTGGCAAGTGGATTTTAGACAATTGTTTCTTGATAACTTACGCATTTGTGACAGTGTATAACGAGTAGAATTATTATTACGAGAATTATTATTATTATGCTTTATGCGATATGGGTAGAAAGTGAAATGAAATTTGTAGGGACTCATAGTTTATATACAAAGACAATTCGTTTTAAACGAAATTTGCATTTTTTATTATGTAAAAATTCCACAGTATGGTTTTGCTACTTCTGATAACTGGAAATTACGTTTCACATGTGGTTTAGAAATAACTACCGTTTTTTGATAAATGACTGTATCATGGAGCTCATCTGTTTGACTCGGATACATACAAAGATTGAATTGATATATAAAAAAATTTTACCCTATCAACCCTATCGTTTAAAAATAACATTTAGGCTGAATTTGAATTTTTGTTGAAAAGAACATTAGGCCTATCGTTACCAATGGTATTAGTTGGTTATTGACAACTAATTCTTTGCCTTTGATAAGCTATTGTCCGAAACCCGTAACAAATGGAAAATGACATCACAACCAAACCAACATTAAATAATAAACTTACTAGAACTTAGTCATTAAAAATTGAATTTTACTCGGGCGAACACAAATCATGTGAAAGTTTATTTGCACATATGCTGAAAACGTGCTGCCAGGAAAGCATAGTTATAAAATAAATTAGTTTTAATAAGGACATGTTTGATCTAACATTATAAACGTAATTTACTCAAAGAAACTTAATAGATACTTTCTCCCAATGATACATTTGGAATCGGTAAACCAAACATGACAGCAGAAATTTATTGCTTTGGCCAACCTCATTTAAGCATAAAATAAACAGCAACTTCCGTTTAAAATGCAGAACAATGAGCAATGAATCCCTAATTTCATTTTGAACCTATTATCAAATAGCAATAACTGGTTTAACAATTCACCGATGCTGCAAAACCACTGCACAGTGACAGCATTTGAAAGCCAAGAGAACAGTTGAATAACTTAAAATTATATACAATCCCAAACGTGGGGAAAAAACAACCACAAAATAAGATAACAAAGAACAAATATTTGAGTGATTTTGCTGTAACTCTCGGTTAAACCCTAAATGAGGACCACCATCAGTTGCCAAGGTACACGACGGGAGAGTGTTGTATCAATCTGCAAAAATATTCAGAGATAAACAAAGCGCTTAAGGAATGTAATCGTAACAACATAAGTAAGATGCTTTAAATCATTATTACTTATTAAAATGTCATCCTTGACATGTATCATTACAAAATAAATCAAAATTAAAAAAATTAAAGTGAACCTAATTCATTAAATAAATATGGAATGTATGTCTCATGGCCAGTCCCAAATGGTAAAGGCGGCGACGCCGCTCCACAAGGCGATGGAATATGAGACAGCTCAAGGCGGAGATGCCACCAGTGACGGTGGCGCCGTCGACACCAAAAAGCATTGTTTTCTGACGGTTACTTGAGAATTATACAAACATTAATTCGTTTGCTCTCTATAAAAGCACGAGACTCCTCGCAGAATCTCCCGTCAAATTTTCTACTTGTGTCATCAAAAATAAAAATACAAATAACAAAATTATTAAATATTAAATAAATTCTGCTCAGTCAAAAGAATTGTCATTCTCATTGATTTTAAAAATCTCTGAAGTCTGACATGTGAATTGATCTCTTAATTCATCACAGCAGAATCATAAAAAAAATGAAGTACCAAAATTACAAAACTTACAATAAAGGTTTTAAACAACAAAAGCAGTAGCTCTCATCTAGAATGAAATTTCGGCTCATAATTTTGAATCGGAATAGCGTATACTGCAACGAAGGCAGAAAATCACAGAGCCACTTCTACATTAAATTAAATCAGAATTTTACAAAAATAAATTCAATAAGAAATTCAAACAAAAATTCAATGATAGAGATCAGAAATTGGAAAATAGTTGTCGGTCACGGTAATTCAGAAACACGGACCAATGTAAACATCATCATGTCTCTACGATTAAGATTGAAGCAAATTTTCTGGACAAAACAGAAACAATTTAAAAATAAACGTTCAAAAAAAAAGTGATAAGAGATAATCAATCATCAGAGACTTAAATACAAAGAATCATGGAATAAATCCAATCATATTGTTGCAGTTTTTTTCTCATCATATGATAGAGAAAAATAAAATATCACAATGAAAAGTGAAAATCAAAGAGGAAGATGAAAAGAAAGGAACCAAGTTTAACGAATGAGAAGAGTGAGCGGAGGCGTTGAACGAGGTTGCATCTGAGAGATGCACTGTGATGAGAAGTTAGACTGCCCCAATTTATAAGCATGTTTTTGTGGTCGGCAAAGGTAGAAACTAGAAACCCTAAATCGAAATAAGATGGGAAATGGGCCGGATTCGTATCAATTTGGGCCTAATTTTTGTTTGTTGGACCATATATATGATCTTTGATGATTCTTTACAAGATTCTGCTTAACAAATCAGGATATCATTTATTTTGTTTGCAAATTTGTTACATTAATACAAGCCTACATAGTTGAAACAAAATGGAAGCATAACTTGTCACTATTTTTCGATTAATTGATTGAATTTAATTGGTACGTATTGTTAGTGTAAAATATTTTTACACTATCAATTAATTATAAATTGTTACATCAGTAAAATTGTTTGACTTTTATCCTAACTATCTTAAAAGTCACTCATATCATGATTTATGATTAATTGATAGTATAAAAAAACTTTATGCTAACAGTGTATAACAATTAAACTCTAATCTATTTCTCTTTATATTTTAGTTCTCATACTCAATATGATCGTCTAATCTTATAAAAACATATATGATACATGAAACTCCATATAAGATATTTTGACATTTCCAAGAAAATCAGGTAAGAAGAAAACTTTTCCATGTTTGTTAAAAGAGATGGTTAGGAATAAATTTTGTGAATGAAACCTGAAAATTGTTTCCCCATCTATGAGGGTCGAAAAAAACATTTATGAAAATGAAATTTTTGATAATGTAGTTTACTTGAGAATAAAATATTCTCTGAACCAAACGTTGCTTAAGGTTATTCATATTTTCATGTATATTTAATTATTTTAAAGTATGTTTTTCAATATCAAAATAATATTAGTCGTTGTTGTCGCGTCGATGGTAGCCATCATCTCCAACATGTCACTCGACGACGGTGGATCAGAAATGTGTTGAGTAGTGGCGAGATGCGATTGGTGAAAATGCTGCACAACAAAGATGAAGTATCGAGTCGTGAAGAGGATTGTACGACGTAAGAGAAGGAGATCACGAGTGTATAAGGAGGTGCACTCCAGAAAGTTAGACGCGTGGCTAAAGACAATATCCAACCGTGAGAGAGTGAGAGAACGGATGAGCAAATAGTTGGACCATTTTGCAAATATCAATTGTTACGGATCAAATTCAATTGGATTGCTTTACAAATGTCAATTATTGAAGGTTCTTGCTTTAAAATTATAGAAATCGGGCATTTTGGATTTCACCGACTATTCTCATGATGTATGATGCACCCAAACTACAACGGGTGCATTCTAGAATAGACTATTTTTCAAATCAGTTGTGTTATTTGAACATCAAATTTTAGACACCGTATGTGACACCATACATATTTATCTCTATACCTTAGGGTTTGTTTAAGAGTTGAGAGGGAAGGTACGGGAGGATAAGACATTTTGATAGTTCTTTAAAAGAAAGAAGGATGTAAAAAAAAAAAAATTAAAAGTCCTTCAAAACCTTCCTCTAGTTTATTTTTTTATTTTCCCAAATTGGGTTTTTTTTTTTATTTTGTTGAAAAATAAACCCCATGCAAGGTGGAGGGACTATCCTCCCTTTCCCCTTTCCTTGCACCTCAAACTCCTCCTCTCTCTTCCCCTCCAAACTCCTAAAGAGACCCTTACTTTTTATATTCTTTGTATACATACATTTTCAAAATACATAGAAAAACAAAAAAAATAACATATTGTTATCCATATTTTAATATTTAAGAATCATGTCTCTTTCCAAATTCCTTTTACTTACTTTGGAGGCCATTCTCACATGTTTTGTTTGGTTACATTAAGAAGAAGAAACATTTCATTAAAAAATTGTCAATTGTTTTATGGGTTTGGTTTCCTTTTCCCAGAAAGTAGCATAAGTGGTGCTCAAATTAGGAATAGGCTGGCAGTAAAAGAAGCCCAAACTCATCGGGGCGCTTTGTTCAGTTTGTTTAATTTAATTGTCAGAAACGACAAAATTAAGGGCCTGTTTCATTTGATGGTTTTTTGTTTTTATTTTTAATGAAAATAGAAAATGAGTTTGAAAATACGTTTGGTTGAGTTTAATGAAAACGAAACATTTTCTGAATTGGACCCAAATCTGAAAATAAAAAATAGTTATTTTCAATGTTTTTATTCCCAAATTTTTGAAAATAGGAAATAAAAACAGAAAACAGAAAGTCAAAACAAACACGTTTTCAAATTTTTCAGAATTTAAAAATGAAAATAATTTTTAGAAAATAAAAACAGAAAATGAAAATACAAACCAAACATGTCAAGGAACCAAAATACACGCACAACTTACATTTCTCATTTCTCATTATTACATAAATGCCCTCTCTCTCTCTCTCTTTCTCTTTCTCTTTCTCTCTCTCTCTATGTTATCAGTTATCACTCTTCTCTTGTTGTGATTCAATCTCTTCATCATGGATTCACGCCATTCTCTTCTAATTTCTCTCTGTTTCCTCTGTTCTGTCGCTGATCTCTTTGTCTCTTCAATTCGATTGCCAGGCTCATATGAAACGTAATATAGCACACCCTTCTCTCTCTCTTTTTCTGTCACTATCTCTAAATTAAAAAAAGAAAATTGTATATTTTTTTTTAATTTGCTTTCATCACATTTTCAGGTCTGGATCGGTGCTTAGATTAAACAAAGGTAGCTCTCTAGTGAAGTTTGATCCCACACGAGTCACTCAACTCTCATGGCATCCCAGGTACAAACAATCCTTTCCCTGGTCGGTTCCTTTATTGTGTTAGATGAAATGAAATGGTTGCTTTTATTTTATTTATTTATTTATTGCAGGGCTTTTCTATACAAGGGTTTTTTATCCGAGGGAGAATGTGATCATATGATCAATCTGGTAAGTTTTTGTTTTGTTTTTCTTTATAAAGTTTAATTGTTATGCATTATCAGTGTTTTACACTCTCAAGCAATCAGAAATCATGGCATAAATGACTTTAAAGGTAGTTAGGATAAGAGTCAAATATTTTTGGCTTATATGACAATTTCTGATTGGTTGACTGTGTAAAAAATACCGCACATTAAAATTAAATCCTTTTTTAAATTGTACTGCCTTTGGTTTTTCTTCTATATATAGAAATATTAAAACTTTGGAGGGTATAATACTTGTGACTTAGGTCACTGGTTCAAATGCTCATAATAGCCTCTCCGCTTATGGGGTAAGACGGCGTATATCTACTATTTTCATACCCCACAACATGGAAGCCTCGTGCACTAGGTTTTCCTATAGAAATATTAGAACTTTGGGGGGGTATTACTATTTTTCTTGTGTGGGTTAAATAATAGTATATGTTATAATATATCTTCCATGCTTGAATTGCTGTGGTATTAGGCCAAGGATAAGCTGGAGAAGTCTATGGTGGCGGATAATGAATCCGGCAAAAGTATAGCGAGTGAAGTCAGAACGAGTTCTGGGATGTTTCTTAGCAAGGCACAGGTATACTTTCAAGTGTAATGTTTGTCTTTATAGTGCTGCACCTCATTGTTTGATTATGTACTTTTGTTTTGGATACGAATAGTTTAGGGGGTGCACATTTGTTTCTCTTGTGGTTATGTTGTGGTACTGGAAAATTAATTTTTTTACTTTCTATTGCAAAACTCTTAGGTTCCTCATATATTAAAGAGAAATATGGTCAACATAGATTTTTCTTTTTTTTTTCTTTCTTTTTATGCTACTTTGCTGGTGCTTTATGGGAACACATGATCTTGGTTATCTTCCGTGGGTAGGCATCTTTATCGGCAGTGCTTAATGATGGAAAACGGACTAGAAATTAGTTTGGTGTCTCAGTCATTTTGCGTGTTTCATTCAGGGAGAAAAGGTAAAGATAGATGAGTGATGTGTCTAAGATGAAGGGAAGTATATGTAAAATGTAGACTGAATTTTAATTAGCAATGAAATGAAGACATCGTAAATCGAAAGTCATAGGTAAACAAGGGGATGTTCATATGATTTTCATCCAAAACATTCTAAAGTTGTCAAAGAATCCCTGTGTTCAGGACAGTTCTTTCCTTTTTACTTTTAGGAGGGAACATGGGTGAATACGAGAGAATGGGAAGGCTGGGGATGGCTGGATGAGATATAGCACTTTCAAAGAATGGGAAGGAAGTATAGGATTAGGGGACCATGTAGTTTAATTTTATATGTAGAAACTTTTGGAATCTGGGAAGGTTCTAAATTAGTCTCAAGGGCCACCCTTCAGCCAATTGAAGCTGAAGCAGCACATCATTGGATCCAAGGCCTCTCTCTCTCTCTCTCCCTCCCCCCCTAAAGAATGATGATTAAATTTCATTTCGATGCTAGAATTTTAGTAGAACCCTTCTAAGATTTCTCTTTTATCTTCACTTTGATTTTGATAGTTATTGAATGCATCTTTTCCTCAATTTATTGATCTTTCACTGACTTCATCTTGTTATCTTCTTGCAAAAACAAAACAGATACTTGAAAATTTTATCCGGTACCGGTGGCTGTTAGGTGTCTATTGCCTTTATTGGTTCTACTTTTAGGCCATGCTCTTTGGATAATAAATCTCATATAAAAGTATTGGACCCAAGGATATCAGTAGAATGATCACCTCTAGTATTGAGTTGTCAATCTTATGGGAGAGAAAATTAAAAAAGCACTTGCAAAGTTAATCCTCTGTTTCATAATCTATTGCATGCACTTCAACATACATGTCACTTTTGGTATGTAAAGTTTCTTCTGTATGGATTGAGGGGGTGAATGTTCTCCTTGTCTGTTTGGCTTATTACAGACGATTATAATTCATTTCATAGTTATGTTACGATCAGTCAGCAATACACAGTTATTTTCTTTCATCTGTAGCACAGTTTGTATGTTTTGGTGACAGATTTATCTTAGTGCATATACCATCCGTCTTTGAAATCTCTTACATGTATGTTTATCTCATCAGCCATTTCCAATGCAAAGACTTGTTTTTAAGGATGAACAAAATGACGACAATATATTGCTTAATGATGTTGAGGGTACTTGATAGGGACCTAGACCCAAGGCCCAATATTACTAAGCCTACTATTACTAAAGTGTACGTGAGGATGATGCACCTGTGATGCACATGATCAGATCTAGGGGAGAGAGCTTGTGTAACTAACTGAATTGTTGGCAGCAACAAGGAGGGGTGGGCTCGTGGGAAATTCTGTTGCTAAGGGGGTTTATATGCATGAGGGGGGAGGGAAGAGAAGGGGGCTGGAATTGGGACTACACTCTTGGGAGAGCAGGGCACTCTTGAATTGCCCATTATCTTTCTTTCTTTGCTTTCTATCTTCCTTACTGTAATTCAAGCTCTGTTATCATCTTGGTAACAGACTTGTTCATCATTCTCAATACAAATATCTTCTGTTTTCCTATTCTATTTTTGGGTACCTATCAATGGTATCAGAGCTCTCGATCCCGGGAGCCGGAATGATGAATACGACAGCATCAATTGAGTCTAGAGTGGAGAATGTGGAGAGAATATTGCTGGAATTGAGGAAAGAAAATCAAACCCAGCTGGACGAGATGAGGCGACTCTTGAAAAGGAGTAGGGAATACTTCAGACGTCGATCTCGACGTGATCATGCTCCAAGTCGCTATGTGAAAGAAGACAATCCCAGAAGAGGTGGAAGAAGAGTGGAATCAGCCGCATCAAAGGGAAATCAGTCTCACCCACTCGACAACAGTAAAATCAGTAGTGATAGGAGGGGTGCAGAATTTAAACGACAAATTGAAGAAGAAATTGATGAGGGAACATGGGAATGGTGTCGTCCAAGGAAGGAGATGGTCCTTGAATCGCGTCCCAAATGTGAATGGAAGGAGAGGGAACGTGAGAAGGTAGAGACATCACTTAGGCCAACAAATGTGACAGGAAGGGTGGTCGCTGGTGATTGGTTTCAAGGAATAGGTGGTAGTCGCAGCAGAAGCGACGACGGCTGCGGTGTTGGTGGTAGCTGCTTAAGCAAGGGCGATGGGCGATATGAGTGCGGTAGCCGAAGCAGTTTGGTAGAGACAAGGATCGGAAGTGAGCGTGTACTGCCACTGGAATTGGGTGCGTCGATGGAGGAAGGTGGGTCATCAACAGTGACCGAGCTTGAGGTTCCACAGCTGCCGGCCAAGCGTCCACCGCCGGAGCCGCCAGATCTGGCAGTGCCCAAGGCGGAGGTGGGGGCGTCATCTGGCGTGGCCGAGATGCCGCTGTCAGCGCCGCCGTTAGTGCCGCCGGAGCCACCGAAGCAGAACGCATCCATGGCGGAGGTTGGGACATCACAAGGCAAGGTCGATCTTCCATTGCCGCTAGCGGCTGAGATGAAAGGAGGCAAGGAGAAACAACTGATGGAATTACAAGGAATTGGTCAATGTTTTAACCTAATGGGCCAGGCCCAAAAGTGTTCCTTTAAGAGAATTTCTGCTGCTGAAGTAAGACCAAGATCTCACCTGAAACATAATAGTGGGTCTCAGCAAGTCCTTAAAAGTAAGATAGTGGGCCAACTTAGTGAAGAAAATAAGTGGGCCCTAGAGGAAGATAAGAAGCTAAGAAGTATTAAGGCAAACAATGAGGAGCTGAGAAGGAGAAGGGCTGGTCATGTGCAGCAAGGGGAATGCGACCATCTTTACTTGCAAATGGAAAATTTGCAGATTGAGAACAGGAGGGAGCTCTTATCAGTAGCTTTGCAGGCACCAAAGCCATGGATTATCCAAAAAGCTATGGGTTTTCTCAATGGGAAGTTTCTTTCAAGGCTTCTAGTTGATCCCAAGCTGGAAAAAATGTCAACAATGGGATTCACAGGTTTCTCGACCCTAGGGGTTTGCCCAGATTTCTTTTATAATTTTGATGGTTGGCATGCAATGATCCCTCTTATTTTAGAGATTCTAATTCAAAAAAGTATTAGAAATATTGACAGAGGTAATAATATGGGAGAGGATGAGTCAATGCATGATATGTGGGCTCTTATTCAGTTAGCAGTTGCGGTATTTCCCGTGGAGAGGGCATGCAGCGAGCTCCGAATAGTTGCTGAAATCGATGAGCAAAAGGATGTGCTATCTGGTACTGCTGTGATAACAATGGGGAAGTGGGACCAGGCCACCTGTATTCTTACTAGTGTTATGTGTGGCACTATGGCTCATAGGGGTGGAGAAATTATGGAGATGTGTCCGCAACAGGCAAGAAATGTCAATAGGGTCATTTGCCAACTTGCTACTTGTGGAAGATTGAAGTCTTCTAGTAGGGCCTTCGGAGAGGCTATGCTTACAGGTGTTTTGGGAGACACTGCTAAGGTCACGATTATGGGGAGTTTAGTGGTTCGTTTTGTTTCTGTCCAAGCAAGACAGATTGCCATCATCCGTAGGAATCACCAAGTGTCTTGCTCCATTGATGAGGGGCTACAGCGTCTATGGGAGGAAGGGAAGATTGTTCAATGGGACTCTGGTGGATATCAATGTGCTTCCCACATAAGTTGGTCCTTGTATTTCCAGCAGTGGGATCCTGGGGGAAGATCTTTTGCTGACTCCTTTTCATACCTCCACCTTGAGGACAAGGTGTGTCTTGAGGAGGGGAGTATTGATAGGGACCTAGACCCAAGGCCCAATATTACTAAGCCTACTATTACTAAAGTGTATGTGAGGATGATGCACCTGTGATGCACATGATCAGATCTAGGGGAGAGAGCTTGTGTAACTAACTGAATTGTTGGCAGCAACAAGGAGGGGTGGGCTCGTGGGAAATTCTGTTGCTAAGGGGGTTTATATGCATGAGGGGGGAGGGAAGAGAAGGGGGCTGGAATTGGGACTACACTCTTGGGAGAGCAGGGCACTCTTGAATTGCCCATTATCTTTCTTTCTTTGCTTTCTATCTTCCTTACTGTAATTCAAGCTCTGTTATCATCTTGGTAACAGACTTGTTCATCATTCTCAATACAAATATCTTCTGTTTTCCTATTCTATTTTTGGGTACCTATCAGTACTCTTTGTGAAATGCCATTCTACCCCACCTTCACTATCCAAAATTTTACCGTAAAATAAATTTATGTGGGTATCACTAAGCAATGAAAACCTAGTTATATTTGCTTAATAGTCAATGGGAAGTTAAGAACCATGCTTCTGTGTGGCTAGGAGTGAACCTTTTATTCAAATGTGTGTGTTTGTATTCATAGAAGACATATATGGTGTGGGAGGAGTCGAATCTAAACAATATCATTGATTCCAACTACAGTGGGCAGCTATCAGAAGGTGCATGACTTACTTAGGAAGGGCACAAAATAGAAGAAAATAAATTATCCTTTCTCATGTCCAGATAATGTCTTTTAAGTTATTGAGTACAAAGCATGAGATCAAGATTCAGAGAGAACAAACACTGAGATTAATAATGAGACTGCCAAGACAAGAATGCGGAGTGCCAATGTAGCTTGAGAGAGAGAGAGTAGCCAGTGAATTATGTCGAGATGGATCATGTGTGTTTTTTTTTGTGAAGATCATGTGTGTTTAATGTTGTGTTTATATATAAGAGTCTATTTTAATCTAATGGCCAAGACAAAGATCCACTTCTCTAACTTGATTGGGAAAAATTAGGCTAAAGATTCTTGTGACAGTTACCGTGCTTTCATTGGCTGAAGTTTTGCTCTACAAAAGCTATTTCACGTTTGTGCTTTTAAATATTGAATTTGAATGTTTAGTTCATTTTTCATTCTGCTTTAAGGATGAAATAGTTGCTGATATTGAAGCCAGAATTGCCACATGGACATTCCTTCCTGTAGGTTAGTAGACCATATCATTCTTTGGTCCATTTCAGTTTCTTGTTTTGTTCTCTTTAATTTAAATTATTATTATCTGTCTCTAATGTCATCAGAGAATGGTGAGTCTATGCAAATATTGCACTATGAGAATGGTCAAAAGTACGAACCACATTTTGATTACTTCCATGACAAGGCTAATCAAATTCTGGGTGGCCATCGGATTGCCACCGTATTGATGTATTTGTCTAATGTTGTGAAGGGTGGGGAAACAATTTTTCCCAATTCTGAGGTAAAGAGTTTCTCATGTATTTCACTCTGATGTTTCCTTTTGATGAACACTTACCCAAACCCCTCCCCCATCCCAAAAATAGAAAAAAAGGAAATAAGAAATGATGATCAATTTGTTTGCTTCTTCAGTCAAAGTTGTCCCAGCCAAAAGATGAGAGCTGGTCTGAATGTGCTCACAAAGGATATGCAGGTATAATTTTCAGGGTAGTTTTATAAACTATTAAGGCAGTTTTATGACATGGTGACTTTAAATTATACTTTATTTTGAACTATTTCATAGTGGCATACCTTCAAGCTTCTTGTGCTTAATATTGCAGTATGAATTTGTAATCAAACTACCTTTACTGCTCAATTTTCTTTAGGATCATTGATTTTGTTGGCATAATGTCTCATGCTTGCTGGCATCCTTTCTTTCCTCTTGCTGGAGTCGTCAGATTCACTACATTCTCTTTTCCTCACTGTTGAAAAGTTCTAGACTAAATGTATAAAAACTCATTTAGGTCATTTATTGTCCAAAAGGATTATTATTTTGCCATTTATTGCAGCTTGGTTTGGTTCTTACTTAACTGTTTCATTGGGTATTATGTACGTAGTTGGTTAAAATCATTTTGGTTATGTATGAATGTTGCATTGTTGAACACTTATGTTTTGTCAAAAGGATTTTATATTGTGATAGATAATATTTATCTTCTGACGAACCAAGCAGTCAATGGTTTGTCTTGTACCAGATGAATCGATCTGAAATTGTCTTGATGTTCTGCTGTTACAATTATTTTAGTACATGTTTGGATTGCCATTTGCAATCCCAAAAGTAAGTTTGTAGTGGCACAATTGTTACTTTTTTATCATCCAATGGGAAAGCAAAATTTTTTTGCATCGGCCTAACGTGGTTTTTCAACGAGGAAACAAACACACCCAATCTTTTGGCTGTTTTGGCTTGCCTGATTATAGGGCTTGCCTGCTTATCTAATCTAACTACCAGCTTTCCCATCTTATGTTGTGGCATGGGATCTAAATTCTAATGCTTTCAGTTTCTATCATTTCAGTAAAACCTGAGAAGGGTGATGCCTTGCTCTTCTTCAGTCTTCATCTGGATGCAACTCCAGATACTAAAAGCTTGCATGGAAGCTGCCCAGTCATTGAGGGTGAGAAGTGGTCTGCAACTAAGTGGATTCACGTGAGTGACTTTGAGAAACCAATCAAACGAGTACATAGTGGGGACTGTGTTGATGAGAATGAGAATTGCTCCAAGTGGGCTAAAATAGGTGAATGTGAGAAGAACCCACTTTATATGGTTGGTAATGAAGAAGTAAAAGGTTACTGTATGAAGAGTTGCAATGTCTGTTCGTCTTAGGGAGGCTATTATAATTTCATTTAGAGTCATAATACATTGTCAAAATATCTTGTATATAACATTCATTTTCTGCTGAACTGCAACATGGAACTCTGGCTGTAATTTTAAAACCAGTTTCTGACACATCTTCATTGGTCTAGCTACTTGTGAAAAAAGGTTAAAAAAAAGAAAAAAAGAATTATCTCATAAGTCAAAGATAAAAGTGGATGTATGCCCCTTTTCATCCACTTGAAGTGTAAGTGAAGTAAGGCCTGTTTTTTCAAGAGGGATTTTGGACTGCTTGCCATCTTTCTCATACATCATGGATTTTGCGATCCTTTTTTTAAAGGGAGATTATTTTTAAAGTTAGAGTATATTTACTCTTGATTTTATTTATGGGGTATGATGATTTCAATGTACTAAAATATATTGGTGGATGTATAATTTCTTTGTTTCTGGGTTTCTTTAGACAAAAATGATGGATTATTCTTGACTTCCTTTCTACTTCCGGTTCTTGGGGTGTCTCTGATGGAAAGAATATTTTAATATACTGTGTCCTTTTCAGGTATGATTAACTAAAGATAGAATAAATCAACTTGGAAAAACTATACCCATTCTCCTTAAGTTATTTTTGGGTAAGTACCCATTCTCCTTAATTCGAATGAAGTTACACGTGCATCTCTTTACTTTTGAAAAAGTAAATATGAATGGTTACTTTAATATATAATATGGGTTAAAATATATTCTTATCCCGGCTTCCAATTTGGTGCATATACAAAAGATAGTTTTTAATTTAGAACTTATATATAATCGTTTCAAATGTCGTGGTCATTGTCTATTACTGTTATAATATTGTAAAAATGGTATGGAGTTATCTTAAAATAGAGATTAAATTGAAAATAGGTGTCACGTAGGGATAAGTTATATTTTATCTTTTTTTTTTTAATTATATATAACACTCATTTTCCCTAAATAGATGGTATTATACTAGCAATAGATAGTATACCATTGAAAAGGGTTATACATATAAGAATTAAGTTGAAAAACTTTTCTTCTAAGGATCAAATTAAAAGTAAGTGTTAGATATAGTAACTAAAAATATATTTTAACCTATAATATACAACATATTAATCAAGTTGTGACGGGCCTTAATATATGCACACTACTATTGTGTTGTAAGTATAACACATCATTTAAATCCCTTTAAAGGGATTGGTGTAAGCTTTAAACATGTTGCCTCTCACATGCATTGGCCTTGTACGGGGACCAATCTCTTATACAATAATAAAGTGAGAAAAAGGTATAAGATAATAATAAGATGGGATAAATATGTTTTTAGTCTCTAGAAAATGAACGAATGTTGGTTTTGATCCCTATAAAAAAATTTATTTGGTTTTCATCCTTCTAAAACATGAAATTACTAATTTTGGTCCTTATAACAAATGAGCAAATTTGGTTTTGATTCCTATAATTTTTTTCCTTTAGTTTTCATCCTTCTAAAATTTAATATCATCATTTTTAGTCCCTAGCATTCATTTTATGGTAGATAGATATAATTCATTTTAGGGTTCAAAGGAAATTTTAGGAAAATCGTATGCTAACATAACACTACCGCAGTTATTGGATGTCACTAGGGATGATGATATGACCTTCTGTTAGACACATAAGTAGTTAATGGATGTCAAATGACAGTAGGGGCCAAAAATAGTAATTTTAGATTTTAAAGGGATAAAAACCAAAGAAAAAATTTACAGGGACGAAAACCAAAGTTCTCTCATTTTAAGGGATCTAAAAACATATTTAACCCTCATAAGATTCAATTTTTATGTATTATTGGTAGAATGCTTACACAGTCTCTATCAGTATGAATCTAACTTGTGACGAGGGTCCATACATATGGACATATTAATAATTATATTGTTCTATGTAAGGGCACATGCTGAGTTTGGAGTTGGCACTGTACTACTAAAGAGAAGACTACGAGCCAAAGTAACATAAGATGAAAGAATCAGTTGCATGTCATTCGATGGTATCAGAATCAGTTTTAACCAAATTGGTCATTCGAATTGTACCTGAAATAGAAATTGCTTTAGGGAGCCAAGCATATGAGAGAGAGAGAGAGAGAGAGAGTAGGAAAAGAAGGCACTTGCATTATGTTTCTGATGTCATACAAATGGCTTTGGTTTTATATTTTGTTTACAGAAAAGATGAATATAATCATGCAATTGTTGTTATTAGGAGCCAAAAATTGCATGCTTTTCTTGCCTCTTCATATCTTAAACATCAGTCCCTTTCACCACTTTAAAGTTACCATTCAATGCATATTGCATCACCATTACATAATTCATTCAGTCCTTCTCATTCATATCTGCCTCTCTCTCTCTCTCTCTCACTTTCAAAAATGGGAAGACCTCCTTGCTGTGACAAAACCAATGTGAAAAGGGGCCTTTGGACTGCTGAGGAAGATGCTAAAATACTTGCTTATGTGTCTAATCATGGAATTGGAAATTGGACATTAGTTCCAAAGAAAGCAGGTTTCCTCAATCCTTTCCTTTTGAAATAGTAGTGAAATGGGAATTAAGACACAAAATTTTATATGGTTAATGTTTACTCTTTTTCTTCTTCTTAAATTGGTTTGCAGGACTGAACAGATGCGGTAAAAGTTGCAGGCTTAGATGGACCAACTACCTAAGACCTGATCTCAAGCATGACAATTTCACTCCCCAAGAAGAAGGGCTCATTATTAACCTTCATGCAGCTATAGGCAGCAGGTATATTCTACTCTGTTATATTGGAGAAATTCTTGCATAGCCTTAGTGTAAATGTGTAATGCATTGAGCCAATATGAAATGTGACACAAATTAAAACTACATTATTAGATTGGCTTTAAAGTAAAATCTAAGTCATTCAGTATAATATACTTGCTATATACGAATCTTTCATCATACTCATATTGGTTTTTCACTACATTTTGTTCCAATTCACCTATTTGCTTCATTTTAGAAAGGGGATTATTTTTTAAGTGCTTATAATTTCAAATTCTTTTTTCTAATATGGCTATTACTCTCGGAAAAGTAATCAAAATTAGCATGACAGATTGATTGCAGTTGTTGGTTTATGACATATGAGTAAAATATAACTTGTATTGCCTTACTTTATTGAGAGAAGCAACTAACTGTAAACTTTGGCATGCATCACTCATGTGCCAACTATAAACCAGTTTTGTCTGCTCACTTTTATTTTTTAGAAAAAACTTGTCCCCTTATTGTGATATCTCATTACAAACATTTCTTCTTCTTCGTTTTTTTATGCAGATGGTCTTTAATTGCAAAGCGACTACCTGGGAGAACAGACAATGATGTCAAGAACTATTGGAACACAAAGCTGAGAAAGAAGCTTATGAAAATGGGAATTGATCCTGTAACCCATAAGCCAGTGTCACAAGTCCTCTCTGACTTGGGAAGCATTAGTGGCCTCCCAAACCCAAGTAACAAAATGAGTTTTGTCAACAAAGACATGATGAGCAACATGCTACCAACCAAAACTGAACCACCTGCATCACAGTACTCATCAGGAACATCCAATGCAGGTGCCAAGAAGAAGTCAATGGTGGAGAACACACAAGAGGATCAAGTTCACTCATGGGAAAATCAGGTGCAGTACCAAGTCATAAACCCAGAGAATGTCCAACCACATGTCTTTAGTGAAGCTGCATCATCAAGTTCATCGTCGTCTTCCTCTAATCTCGCACCATTAAGCTCACCACAGTCCTATTCTTGCCAAAATTCTCAGGCACAAATTACCCCTCCTTGTTCTTCCTTTGATTGGAGTGAGTTTCTTCACAGTGACCCATTTATGTGGTCACAGTTTCAACAGTGTGACCTGCAGATGGTTATGTCATCATTGAAACCCTCAGGTCTAATGCAAAGTGAAGTTGAAATCTCCAATAATACCAACAGCAATGGCCATGGAGCTTCAAATGAGGGTTCTGGGGCTATAGCTTGTGATGCAAGCATGGCATATCAAATTAACAAGCACTGTGAAGGTCATTCATCTTCAGGGAAATCATTTGTGGATGGTATTTTAGACAGGGATAGTGAGATAAGGGCAGCATTCCCTGAACTTTTGGATGCATCTTTTGATTACTAAGTGTTTGTATCCCATTATCTGATGTTTATTGATTATTACTAGGATAATTAAATACAAGAGTTTCACATTAGATCCAGTTATTAGGACAACATAGAAAGTTAAATGATGTGCAATGTTTGCTTAGTTGTGATCTTTATTATAGTGTTTAGTCTTTACAAAGATGGCTTTGGATTGTGGGATAATTATTTGTAGTTTAGATTTTCATCATGACAGGGATCTTGGCTCAATCTCTAATGATTTTTTTCTTCTTTTTTAAATACCTCTAATGAATTTTGATATATTCACACTTAGCTTATCTTCTCTGGCTTCGTTACTAGTTTTAGGACCTCCTTTATAACTAAAAAACCTTAATGTGAACAAATATTTATATGACATATTTTTAGTTACGGATTATTACAAAATTCAGTTTCCTAAAGAAAGTATTGTAAATGCATGCTTTTTTATGTTACTTGTAATAAATTGTTCAAATCTATATTGAGTTAAATAAAGAAAAAAGAAGAAGAAGGAAACCAAAAAAGAAAAGAAAAAAGAGATAAGGTTACCAAAAAAAAGAAAAAAAAGAAAAAAGAGATCTGAAAATAATTGAGCAACAACTAACAGTCCTTCTATTATTACATACCTGAAATATAGCATCACCAAGTGTAGATAACAATACTTCTAGATTCCAACCATAGCAATTTACAAGAATGAATCAGTCAAAATTGTATGGATATAAGACATAAAAATAGAAGGCTATTTACTATATTTGCATTTGCAAGCTAAATGAATCAGAACCATGTATCCTTATAACCAAGCAATAATGCTTTATCCACAACTTAAGTGATCTTCTCTCTCTATATCAAAAACAGTTCTACAATCAGTTAAGATAAAAAAAAGACATTGTTAGAAGAGGTGTTTCAGATTCAGAAACAGATCAAAAGAAACAAAAGAAAAGCATAAAACAGAGGAAATTGTAATGATCATGAATACATTGCAGAGATCATCATCTTCATTTAGAAGGCAAGGATCTTCTGGTCGGATATGGACAGATCACATACAGTTCATGGAACCAAAAGCCAATGGCAATGCTTCATCATCTATTAGGAGGAACATAAACAATGAAGAAAATGTGTCACAAATGGAAAGAAACAAACCGGGAAGGTTGCATGATGATGAAGTTGCCACCCATTCTAAAACTCAAAATAAGGTACATAGAAGCTTTTTCTCTTCCATCTTTGGTCGATGTATGAGTTCTCCAACAATTAATGATTGATCAGAATTATTTCCTACAACTATTTAGATCCTTTTGTCATTTCTTAGATCTTCAAGTTATGTAAATATGTTAGTCATTCTTCATCCTTTCTCAATGAACCTTTCTTTTGGTTATTTTCAATATAACCAATGTTCTTCAGTGATATTATTATTCCATTTTTGCTATTCACACACCATCATATAACTTAGGCTGATCACCCGATAATATATACTAATCATCACATAATACATAAATCACCACATAATCATAATTGATTATCATCTTCCATTACCATATATTATATAATAATCAGCAATTATTTGCATGCTTATCACCGTTGTAAAAAATGATGTGCAAAATTTGGTTTGCAAATATATATTTTTTCTTATTATTCTAGATATGTTTGTAGCTACATTCATCAAAAGCGGATGTTCAAGAATGTGAAAACTGCATACTCTAATGTTATTTGTACAACTGGAATCCAACACCTGGGCAGCACTTGGTTAATGACGAACAAAATCTTGGTTAATGCAGTTCTGTGGATGGTTAACGATGAATTGTGAACCCTTGTACCTATTAACCAAGTTCAACACACTATTAACCATAATTATGAACGCTATTAATCAAGTTTGAAGGTCCGCAAAAAAATAACATGCACCAATATAATAGATGCATGGGTGGTTAACAACATTCACAATCGTGGTTAATGGTGTGTTGGATTTGGTTAATAGATACAAGGGTTCACAATTCATCGTTAACCATCCATTGAATTGCATTAACCAAAATTTTGTACGCCATTAAGTAGGTGTCACCCCGGTATCAAATTCCAGGTGTATAAATACATTACTGTAATAGTTACGTTTTAACACACGGTTCCATCCCGGGTGCATCCTTTAAGCTTTCATGATAAATATTAGGTCATTAAGGGTATTGTCATTGACCCTCCTAATTATGTATCTATATTCTTTATTAGCACTCATTATTTTTGGAACACTAGAATTAAAATTTTTATCTAATAAGAGAAAGTGTTAATAAGTAAAGCTACATATACATTGCCTTTTTTTTTTTCTCATATTATTCATATATGCAATAGTTGTCGTTGCTTTATAGTCTATCACTTTGGAAAGATATGCAATGACCTAAATTCATAAGAGATAAATTTAGACAATGAGATTGTTACCGAAAAACAAAAAAAGTTAGACAATGGGACTTGGGGGCGAATGTTTGCCCGTCCCGATCTTGCCCTCCACCCAAAAATACTCATTGCACACCAAGTTTTAGGATGCATGGAAGGATTTAAATCCGCTGTTTTTTTTTTTTCCTCTCATGTAATGAAAAAAAAACATAAAATCAAATTTTAATAATCTTTACACACAAAAATATATTTGCTTTTGCATCTTATTCTCTCTAACATTAGATGAAAAGGAAGAGAAAAAAAACAAGAGAATTCAAATGTATAAAAATCTCAAATCACTAAATGATCCTATAGTAAATACAACTTTGCTCACTTTAAAGACAATCACACCTTAAAAGAGCTTTTTTTCGTATAAGCTAACATGGAGTAAGTGATGGGATTGAGAATGGCAATCATATTTGGAGACTGCTTGCATAATTGGCAAAGAAAAATTACTCATTGATTATTTCCAATTTAATTATTTTCTCATCGCTGTACCCTCTATAACTTTCATATCAATGAATCACAAGATATTCAATGATATATCGCGGTTAGTTTACATAATTTCATTCCGAAACATCCTATGAGTAACTACGGCATTACGAAATACGATAAGGTTAAAACCCTTTGTGTTGAAGCTCCGACTTAAACGCCAATCTGATTGAAATTGCTGTAGTCAATTTTATTCAGCCGCATTGCGCATAATAAATGTTCTGGCAAGTCTTCTGCCTTGTTTCCCTGTATCAAGAAGGCAATAGTAACTAGTAAGTATATCATGTACAAGGAGTCGCGACAAAGCACGTAGCTTCCACCTAGTAGGGTCTGGAGAGAGATAAATGTACACAGCCTTACCCTGCAAGCGGAGAAGCTGTTTTCAGGATTTGAACCCGTGACCTTCAGGTCACGAGACAACAACCTTACGGTTGCACCAAGGCTCACCCTCTAAATAAAATAAATGAATCTTTCCTAGAATAAACTAAATAAATGGTAAGGGAGCAACAAAGAATATACATGGAATAAGTTTAACACTGGGTTATTGTTATAAAAGAAAGTTTATGTTGACAATAAAATGATAAGGGCCTCTTTGGTTTGATCATTTTCTGTTTTCATTTTCAGTAAAAATGGAAAATTCGTTTGAAATGTGTTTGGTTGAGTTTAATGAAAATGTTTTCACTGAAAACATTTCTTAAATTGGGTCCAAATTTGGAAACAAAAAAAGTTATTTTCAGTGTTTCCTTCCCAAATTTTTGTAAATAGGAAAAGAAAATAGAAAACAGTAGGTTAAAACAAACATGTTTTCAAAATTTGAAAAGAAAAACGATTTTCAGAAAATAGAAACAGAAAATGAAAACAAGAAATGGAAATGCAAACCAAACAGACCCTTAATAATTTACCTGAATCGTCAGACCAAAATCCAGATTACAAAGCTTCAGTCTTTCGATGAAGCCTTCAAATCCTTTTCTAGCAATGTAGCTAAATCTGTGTACATCCAAATCAATCTCAAGATAGTTTTCTCCCTGTGAAAGAAATAGCATCAGGATAGGAATCTTTTGACAGCTTAAAAAGTTTTCAGGATAACTAAAGCACATCTTGAGATGGAGAAACACATGTTCATTAATATCTTGACAAATTTGCATGTGAAAATGAGGGCAATTGGTGAGATAGAGATCATGATAATGAAAATAAAACCAATGACTAAATAAGCTTCTAAAAATGTGCTAAAGCAGCATTCATAAATAAAAAATGGTATAAATTTATTAAAATGTTTCTCACTAATAATTTACAGAAACAGAAACTTTTGCAATGGTTGCTTCAATGCAAGATTAAATGCCCCAAGAAGAATTTATTGAAGCTAGATTATCTACAATATGTAAGGTAAGTGTAATTACCAAGTAAAACTCATGTTGAGGACGGGAGAGAATAGGCTTTTCATTGTAGGCATTCATCAGCTTCTTTTCAGCTGTACCTAAAGAAAGATTCTCCACATTTGCCACTCTTCCTAAAATTTTTAATCTCTCCCTAAAGGGTGCAATTGTATCTAGAGGGAAGCCTTTAACTCTCTCCACTTCGTCGTTGATCAATTTCTGTAAAGGAACAAAAGAATAGAACCCAACTAGTTAATGAAGTGTCTAAAGACTATAAAAATACTATGTTACAGAGGCAATATCTTCTGTAACATGAGGCAGAATGATAGAATAAATAAGGCAAATGAGCATATCCCCCTTACACCGATATTTTCTCGAAATTGGTCTGGAAGGTCTTTAGAATATCTTTCAGATAATTTGAAGTACAAAACCACATTCATTC
The DNA here is from genome assembly GCA_039655645.1 of Ammopiptanthus mongolicus. Taxonomy (NCBI): domain Eukaryota; kingdom Viridiplantae; phylum Streptophyta; class Magnoliopsida; order Fabales; family Fabaceae; genus Ammopiptanthus; species Ammopiptanthus mongolicus. Next base: position 88,974,266 of record CM077347.1, read on the forward strand.
CCTCACCATCATTTTCACTTTGGAAGATAGTGGCAGGATACAATGGTATCTGCATTTCAAACAGCATAAGAATGTCACAACCTTCATTAAAAAGAAATCCAAATTGTGATGGATGTGTATTCCACTTTGACTTTTTTCAGTGCATAAGATAAGAGATTTTCAATAAAATTGCCACTCAAATACAGAACGAGAAGAAATTCTGTACTTTGGGGATCCAACATAAATTTTGCACCTCAGTGGTAGGTTCGAGAAATTCTCAGTTCAAATTCAACCTAAAAACAAGGAATTATGCAGCTACCTGAATATTCACAATAAGAATAGAAGGGACGTCCCCAGGTATGTTAATTGCAGGGATTTGTACAAAGCGAGCAATATGATCAATTTTTTGCGGAGACAAAAAGAGGTCAGCACCAAGAGGATAGAAAGCAGCATTGTTTGGAGCAAAATCTTTCTTCTTATCCCTGCCAACCATGCAGCAATGAGTTAAAAAATATATCAAGAATGGAACAACACTTGAATGTTTAATGATAATCTCCTCTACATGAGGGTCATCCTAACAACAAGGTTCAATCACCGGAGAGAAGGTCTAGTACAAAATATGTATGTCGTGTCTACCTAAGGTAGTTTTTCGCTCTGACTCTGAAGGAACTTGGCTCAATTGGTGACCAAGAACCAGGGGTTTGTTTCTCTAATGGACAAAATGGAATCGACGAACCTGCTAACAGTTTTTGTTTGAGTGCCTTCGGTGAAACTGAAACAAGGGAGAAGCGATGAATGAGTAACAAGTAAAACTATAAAAAGAACTAGCAGCAATCATCTAAAAACTGGAAAGTGCACGATACAGCAAGCTCAAAAGGAAGTGCTAATAAAATAAATAACTAAATTCCTTTTGTTTTACTTTTTTGTCAACACAGCCAGAGATATTAAACCAGCTCAATAATAAGTGAACGCAGTATCATCACTTTCACAGTCATTCTAATTCTTCCACTCGCATAAAACCGGAAAATTACGAAAGAAAAGAAACAGAAAGCAACTCAAGCAGGCCAAAATTATTGAGAACACTCACATGATGTCATGTCAGAAGTCCCTTCCCTCCATTTGAAGGAGAGTTTAGAAAGTGACTTCCTCCGTGAAGTCGGTGTTTCTGGACTTGTCGGCCTTCTTTTATCCACAGGGAGGGCAATAGAAGAAATAAAAGGCAAGCAAGCGTTTGGCAGAATCCCACAATGATCTGGGGTTAGCCTTCTGTCCTCTCCAACTTCATCAGCATGACTTGCAGACGCTTCTCCTGTAGAAAACAGAGTTTAACTCAGCTCGAGGGTCATCGGATGTCAATGTAGAATCAATTGGTTTGGCTTGATTCCTAGCAATCTTGAAAGAAGAATTGCTATGATAATAATTATAAGGGTTCACTCTTTGTTTCTGTGGTAGGTGATCAACAAACATAATACAACCATGCCTGATATCACCAGAATCAACTCCAACTATCATACATTAACATAAAAAATATATAATCATGCTGATAAAACAATTAATTGATAGTAAAAAAAAACAAAAAACGAAGGCACATACCAGTACCTTCGTAGACACTGTAAAATTCGTCATCGCATTCAGAATCCAAGGCTGAAGTAGAATCAAACCAAGCAACATCTAGAAACATGAAGAAAAAAAAAACAATTAAATAAATACATAAATAAGGAATTTCACTTCAATCAATGTCAATGAAATGGCCATTAAATTAAATTTTTAAAAAAAATAAAATTTTACTAAGAGAAAGTACAAGGCAATAAAAGTAACAGCATTCATTGAACTGGGGTATTGTGAATTTACAATAAAACTGCAAAACTGATTAAAAAAACAAAAACGGTATATTATAATTATAATTATATATATACCTGAAGCGCGATTTGAAGCTTGAAGAGCGGAATTAGGGTGAGTGATATTATTAGCTTCGATGTTGCGAGAAGAAACACGTCTACGAAGGATTCTTCTTCTGCGTCTGCGATGATTCTGATGATTCTTGTTCTTCTTGATTGTGGGGTCTTCAGAGACTTTAGGTCTGGAACCACAAGCACCCATTTTTGGAGCGACCCACTTGGCGATTGTTCTTGTTCTTCGCAAAAAAATCGTTTCTTTTTGCGAAGTGTTGGGAAGAAGAAGAAGAAACAATGGAGATTGCTTAAGATCGCCACCAACTTCAAATGTTGTGGAGTTTGAGCTGGTGAAGGGTCACTTCATTGATGTATGATTTGATCCAACGGTAGAACAGTTGACACGTCGAGGCAAGTGGGTGGGGCCCAATATGGAAAGGAAAGAAAACCAAACCGTGTGCAATAATTGGAAAGGAAACTGGTCTGTGTATTTAAGTTCTGACAGATTGTATTTATTTAATTTAAAGGAGGGTAAGTAAAAATATATCTACCGTTAAGATCTATCTTTTTACTTCACTTTAGAAGAAACTCACGATAATCAAGGATGATAAAATGGATCAACCTATTTCATCCTATCTCATCTCATCATTAATCCATCTTAAATGGGATGGGATGGGTCAATCTATTTTAATCGTATGGGTTGAACCCCAATCCATTCCGCCTAATAGTGGGTTGACGGATTGGCCCGTCAAATACATAAAATCTTAAATTAGATTGATAGGTTGGCGGGTTGATCCGTTATAAAAATAAAAAAATTAAAAAAATCATATAAAATTTCTTATTTTGGATAATCTTCAAGACCTTTCTTAAATTATTATTAAAAAATTAAAATAATTTTATCTTATAGCATATAATTCGTGTTATAAAAATAAAGATATTATTTTTTTAGGATGAAATAATTCCAAGTAACAATTAAATTAAATTAAATAATTAATAAATTAATAAAAAATATTTTTTAATATGACGGGTTGGCGGGCCAACCCGTTATCGATCCGTTTTTTAATAGATTAAGCAGGATAGATCAAAATGAATTGATGGATTGAAGATCTACTATCCAAAATGTTTATCTTCTTTCTGATGTTAAAAAATCTTTACTCTCATTCGGTGAGAGTCTCAACCGAGGATTCAAAAAGTTTGTTGCTCACTCTACCATGATCCATGAATGATAATGCTAAGGTTTGGTTTAGCTGGACAATGACCCCACATCAGTCTTTCTTTTTTTGCTAGTAATTTTTATTAGTCTTTTTTTTCAGGTTTTCAATCAAATAAGATACTGAATGATATTGAAGGATTGATCTCTGAGTCCTAATCAGATTTTTTCATACACAAGAGTCAGAAATCGAACTCGCAATAACATAATTAAGAGACTCGAGCCTGTTACCACTCGGACCCCAATCCACCCCGCCGAATTTTGACGGGTTGATCCGCGGGTCACAACCCACTTTGCCACCCCTAGAGAAAATGATACAAAAGCAATTTTTAGGTTTCGATGGTATATTTCGCTTGTAATTACGAAGACTAATCTTTTAAACCGGTTAGGATCACAAAGGCGACAGAACTCTTCCTCAAGAGTTTTAACGCTTCTGCATTCCCAAAACTCGGATTCGAAGTCGAGTCGAGATCACTAATTAAGCTGGAAGAAATCTTTGTCATCCCATCCAAACATTGTTAGGTATGAAAACAAATTTGACATAAATAATAGTAAATTTATTTTTATCTCTTTATCCATAAATATGATATAAAACACGAGCAGAAATCCTAAATCTATAAACACAAAATTGTATCTTTTTCTTATGCTACAAATGTAGTATACTCCCTCTGTAATAAAATATAAGTAAATTTAATTATATTCATATCTATTAAGATAATTAGTTATTCATATTTAATGTTGTTAATCTTATTTAAAAGTTCAACTTCATTACCTAAATTATCCCTCTTTGTTTATTCTCATTAATTGTATTGTATGAAAACTTGTTTAAATTCAATGTAATAAAATAAATGGTATTTTTGGTATATTATAGTTAAATTACAAAAAATCAACTTTTGCTTATATTTTATTACAACTTAGATAGGCCAATTTTTGCTTATATTCCCTCCAAACCTATATATAAGCAAAAAAGTACCTAAATTATTTGGACTCAAATATAAACAAAAGTCAATCAAATAAATCTTATTTAATGCTAGTGTTTCAAATATATCCTTTCATTAATTCTTTTTTTTATTTTTTAAGAGCATTATATATTTTCAAGATACAACTTGCAAGAGAATTATATACTCCCCAGAAAGGATAGTTTAGTAATTATAACTTATTTTTTACATAAATTAAAATAATTAAACTAATATAACTAACTTTCTTAATACGTATGAAGTTAATTTTTTTTTGTTTATATATAAATTCGGAATAATATTTTATTAAGAAGGGAGTATAATAATAAGGAGTGTTAAAAAAATCAACTTTAATGTTGAGGTTTTCTGGATATTAGCTTTAAAAGAATTTTTTAATGGCACAAGTGTGTCAAAGATTTACTCATCATCCATTAAAAAACGGCATCTAGATATTTTTTTTTTTTTATCATGCGGAAAGAATAAAGGCATCTAGATATAGTATATCTCATAGAATTTAAAGACCACTCAATACGATGAGAGAATGATAAAGATTATAATCTAAAGGCTTAATTGCACTTTTGGTCCCCCAGATATCACGATTGTGCAATTTTGGTCCCCCGGGTTTTAATTGCGCCAATTGGGTCCTCCAAGTATCACGATTGTGCAATTTTGGTCCCCCAAGTTTCAATTGCGCCAATTGGGTCCCCCACGTATCATGATTGTGCAATTTTGGTCCCCCAATTATCATGATTGTGCAATTTTTAACTTCAGTAGCCTACATAGGACACGTGGGACTAATTTGACACTTAGTGAAGTCAACTTGACAGTTTATAGGATATTCTTATAAGACAACATTGCCATATCACACAATTTAATGGTCAAATGCACGTCATTAAATGTCACATAAGAATGACACGTAAGCTGTCAAACTAGTCTCATTAAATGTCAAATCAATCGCACATGTGCTTCGTAGGCTGTTGATGTTAAAAGTTGCACAATCGTGATACTTGGAGGACCAAAATTGCACAATCGTGATACTTGGGGATCAAAATTGCATAATCATGATACGTGGGGGACCCAATTGGCACAATTGAAACTTCGGGGATCAAAATTGCACAATATGATATTTAGAGGACCCAATTGGCGCAATTAAAACCCGGGGGACCAAAATTGCACAATCGTGATACCTGAAGGACCAAAAGTGCAATTAAGCCTAATCTAAAAGTCAAGATGCAAGAGCCCAGGGACATTATCAAACAACTCCTTTGAAAAGATTTAACTTCTATAGCAATTTGACTTAAAAGAGTAGAATAGATTATTTATTATTTAGAAGAAAAATTTGAAAACTAAAAATAAATTGGTGATGGGGTGAGAGAGTCAAAGAATAGAGTGATAAGAAAGAAGAAAGTTCTAATTCTCACCCACTAATATTTCTAACAAATACTAATATTTATCTTTTTGCCTATAAAAAAATAAAGGATTTAATTGGTATGCACTATCAGTATAAAGTTTTTTTACACAGTCAACCAATGAGAAACTGTCACATAAGCTAAAATATTTGACTCTTATCCTAACTACCTTAAAAGCCACTTATACCATGATTTCTGATTGGTTTGAGAATATAAAAATTTTTACACTGACAGTGCATAGCAATTAAACTCAAAAATAAAAAATAAATAAAAATAAAGATTTTTTATATTATCAATTAATTATAAATTGATACATCATTAAAAATATTTAACTATTATCATAATTTTCTTAAAAGTCATATATATCAAGATTTATAATTGATTAACAAGATAAAGAAAATGAGAAAAACTCCTCTAAAATGAGAAAAAGTATAAAGTGAAAAAGGAAGGGATGTATCCACCTTTGATTAATTAAAGTACATTAAAATCTTAACTTATTTTAGATAATAAATGGTGGATACATCTTATCTTTTTTTTTTCATTTTATACTTTTGTACATTTCGGGGTAATATAATCCAAAAAAAATTATAGTCACAGACTCATAGTATGTTAAAATTACACTCAAATATATTAGAGGAAAAAATATTTTAACCTCTAATTTATGAGTTGAGATAATCTTCATTTTTTCAAAAAATGAAAGACTCCATTTAAAAAAAAAAGATAAATACAAGAAGTTTTTAATTATCTAAATTCTTTTAAATGAGAAAAAAGTTGGAAATACCAATACCTTTTTACTGTCTATATTTCTAGCTTAGTTCTTAGAAATTAGGAATGAAAATACGATCCCAACTCCTAATTTATCGTGTGTGTGTGGTGTGCCGTGTAATGTCGTGCAGACAGTTATGATGGTATTTTCCAACTGGACCACTGGGGGAGCACGTGTTTTTCAAAACGTTGCACTCACTTCGAGGTCACCCTCTGATTTTACTTTAATCGTTAAATTAAATCAAGAATTTTTGGTGTAAAATACTAAAATATTAGGATGATGCAAACAAGCATCATAAGTTATAGTTTTGGGAATCCAAAATTAGAAAATATTTATTACAAAATATAATTTTTAAATATCTAATATATTAAGAAATTTAATTAATATATATTGTTAATGTAAAATTTTTTTATATAGATAATCAATCAAAAATCGTCACATAAGTTAAATTTTTTTACTATTATTTTAACTATCTTAAAAATCACACATATCGTGATTTATGATTTGTTATCAGTGTAAAAAAATTTATACTGACAGTGCATAGTAATTAAATTTTATATTAAATATATTATTTTTAATGCAAAGTTTCTATCTTTAAATCATTAATCAATGTTCTTAGAGTATTGATTAGCACTACCAAAATATTAGTTAATGAATTTGATTTTTATGCGTTGTCACTGTAAAATCTTTTACACTATTTACCCATCAGAAATTATGGTATGTGTGACTATGAAGATAAGTAGTATAACAGTCAAATATTTTAACTTATATGATAATTTTTAATTTGTTGACAATATAAAAAAAATTTATAGTACCAATACATACTAATTAAATCCTTAATTAATTAGCATAAATATTGTTAGTTAATTCGTTATATTATTAGTTTAACATATTTATAAAGTTAATTAAGCACATACAATCTCTTGTGAGATCTTTAAGGCAATTATTATAAGAATTAACCTTTTTAATGATATGATAATATATTATTAATTAATAGACTAAAAATATTGATACTGACAACACATATAATTAAATCCTTAAATTAATTCTTAGACAATACTTCATATATTATTTCCTTTAATTATGGTCTTATTATATTTTGAGCACCAAAAAAAAAATGTCTTTATTATATTTTTGTGACTCAAAAAAGTATTATTATTTCTTAATAATAATCAATTAATATTTATCTATGTATGTCAGCACTTACTTAAAATATAACAAGTCATTCCTGTTTATCTTTAATTGAATAAAGAAACTATAAAAATAAAAAATTAAGTTCCATTTCATATAGATATTTTTACCTAATCTTACATAGAAAGTAATCAACTTTTGATTTTGATTGGTAAAAAAAGGAAAAGTAGATAGGAAAAGGAATGATGATGGTTAATGTCGTGTGAGGCAAAATTATTGGAAAACTATTTTTTAAAGGTGTTAATTACTATGCCTCCTTAATTAGAGTGCATAAACTCAATTATCAGGTTTAGATCTATTATTTTTTTAGAATGGATCCCACCTGTTATTTTTTCTCATATTGAATCTTAACCCTTTATCTAATATGTTGAAGGAGAAAGAGAGTGTTTTTAAAAATAAAGATAGGGAGATTGAATGATGAAGATTAAAAACATAACTTCCTCATGTTATTTTTTCAACATGAGAGGATCCACTCCCATTATTTTTACTTGATAATACAGGTTTGCCATAAAATTGCTAAGTAGTCCTTGACTGAAGTAATTAATTTGCAAAAAAAGGTTTCTTCTTTTATTCATTTGTATAAAAGGGTCTCCCCCTCACTTTCACAATGAACAGCCACCCTTCAGATCTTTTCTCATGACCGTTCATGTGAACTAACAAAGCTCTTTTTAGATCTTCATCAGATATCTCCATTCCTCCGTAGTATCGATCTCTTCACAATCTGCAAATAAATTAACAGATAACCTGATAAAGAGAAAGTATTATAGTTAATGAAGCTATTCAATATCAATGATCAATGACAATCATTATAGAAGTTCAACTTAGAATCCATATTTAAAATGCATCCAACCTATCTTCGAAAGATTCCTTAAACCCATCCACCCTCAATTAGCTCTATAAACACAATTAAGCTATGTCCAAATCATCAATTTAACAATTTGCAAATCCACTCCTTGCGGTATTCGAGGATGGGGAAGAAAACTCTATAAAGATTCTAATGATATGGCTCTGCCGTTGGAGGAGCTTCAACGACCATGGAAGTTGAATCTGTTTTCGTTTTCTCAAATATCCCTAATACACCAATTTGCAAATACAAACTTATATATGCCATATTTATAAATATAAAAAACATGGTGTAGCAGGTTATTGGAAAAGGTGCATTCACGCATCACATTTCTCCTGGCGCATGTTAGACAACATCCTATCTTTATATTGTTAAAAACCAATGTTTTAAAAATCAAATTGATAATTGAACCGATGCAGTTTGTTGGTCCAATTGCGGTCCAAACATGATTTGAACCGATTTTTATTAAATATATGTTCTTAACTTTATACAATATATTTAATAATAAAACAATAAACTAACATACAAATAAAATAATTTACATTTATAATCAAACAATACGATAACATATTTAAGTTCAATCAACAATAAACATAACACTAGTTAAGAAACAAGGAAGAGGAGGTGAAGCGAACACTCATATGCTTTGCGCGGCTAATAAAGAACTCCTCGGTTTAGCGCGGCTAAGAAAAGAACTCCACTACTTCGCGCGGCTAAGAAATAAACTCCTTTGTTTCACGTGGGTGAGAAACAAGGAAGTAGAAGACTGGATAGGGGTATTGACACAATTGCGTAAATTCGGATAACGACTACAAGGAAGAAATCAACACTGAAATGAACGCTAAAATGAAACAAGGAAGTGGAATGGAGGTTGAATAGGGAACGTATGAAAATAAAACATTGAAAGAAACAGACGCAATGAACGTATAAAATGCCCTAAAACTAAATGTGGAACAACGTTATTTTAGTTTTTGTTAAAAATAAAAAATAACTTGTTTTGGCAAATCGTTTAAAGCAGCTGGACGGCTAGTTTTTTTTTTTATGCTTTTGCACTTATTTGATCGGTTCACTATCGATTTTATTCCAAACAGTTTTAGGGGCTATCGGGATCGATACTAGGACTGGTTCACCAGTTGAACCGACCGGTCCGATCCTCTTTTCTCAACCATGAAAAAAGGCGTATTCAAAATTATGATATAAAAATTGGTTTGATTTTTTAAAAAAATTTATTCCTTCAAAGTTAAATATTCTAATGAGTTTAATTAGTATGTACTGTCAGTGTAAAATTGTTAAACGGTCAACCAATCACAAATCATAGTATGAGTGACTTTTACACTTTGTTTGATTGTAGGAGAGAAAATGAGAGGAAAGAAAAAAAAAGTGAAAAATGAGAGGATTGTTTAGTTCTTTGATTGGAGAGAAAATGAGAGGAAAAAAACCAAAACTTTTCTCCCCTCTTGTTTGGTTGTGTAAAAAGTGAAAGGAAAAAAATATTTGTAAAATAACATAAATATCTATGCATAGTAATTTAAACAAATAAAAAAGTGAATATTTTAAGTCTTTTTGCCCTACAATGTCCCTTTTCACTGCTGTCAGTATGTTTTCCGCCCAAAATGAGCAGAACCAATTCAGCCATGGGTCCCACCATCATTTTTTCTTGCTCCCACTTTTCTTCCATGTCAAACTGGGAAAAGTTCACTCCTTTTCTTTTTCTCTCCCCCATTTCTTTCCACTCTTTTTCCTTCAAACCAAACTGACTCTTAAGGTATTTAGGTTAAAAGTCAAACATTTATAATAATGTTAATGTAAAAAATACATTGACAGTACATACAAATTAAATCTCATTCTAATATATTGTGATACCATTTGTATTTATTAGTATAATTATTACTATTATTATTATTATTATCATTATTATGGTTTTGTTAACCACCGCCCTTGTCAGTGTGTTGCCTGAGGCTGACGAGGGCGGTGAGTGATCGCCGGTGCTTGAGGCACGGACAAGGAGCGGCTCCTGACAGGCTTCTAGGCAAAGGGACATATGATTGAACCGGATTCACAACGGAATGAGAGGGATCCTGAGGCTGTATAGGTATGAGACTGTACAGTTAAAGGAAGGCTTATAAGAATTGATTGATACTACCTATACCAACAAGATGCTTCTTCTTTTCGGGAATCCAGACCATAAGAACTCCATAGTTAAGCGTGCTTGACATGGAGCACTTGTGGGATGAATGACCTTCTGGGAAGTTTCCCACAAAGCATGTGAGTGAGGACAAAACACGCTGAAAAGACCCGTGTTGGTTTGTGGAGACAGTCGGCAATCCTGAAAACCAGTGGCGGAGCTTGGCTAAAAGTTTAGCGGGAGCCGCTACTGATTATAATATTATAAATTTTTCTTTTATAAACCAAATATGTATATTAATAATAATGGTATTGAGTATACCATAAATCATTTACAATGAAGTATCCTAAAAAAATGTGATCTGCAGTAACTATCAAAATGAAATTTTCATTCCAATCTAAACTCCTAATACCAAACTGCTTGATACATATAGCAAAAAAACATTCTCCCACTCCCAAGAACCTGCATAACCATAACAATGATTCAAAATTTTATCAACGATTCAAAATAATATCAACACAACAACAATAAAATATATAAAAGAAAAGATATACCTACATCTAAAGTGTTGCTCTTCTTTCTTTTAAAGACTTGAAATCATCAATAATTGAATCAGAGCTAAAGCTTTCAGCTATTTCTTTTTCAATATGAATCACCATATTGTCTGCAAGAAATTCATTCTCCATCTTATTACGCAATCTTGTCTTGATTATCTTCATTGCTGAAAATGATCTTTCTGTAGTAGCTGTAGAAACTGGAAGAGTTAAGATAAGACGAATTATCCGATCAATTAAGTAATATGTATTCGCCTTCCTTGTTTTTGCCAAAACTTCACATAATTCAGATACAGTTGACAAGTTATTAAAATCTGGATGACTAACAGCTTCTTGAATAAAGTGTTGAAGTTGAAATCTCAAATTAGTCTTCTCTTGCTCACTAAAATCCATAGGATAGAATTTGTTTACCAGAGCACATATATAATCAATATCAAATGCTTTGTAAACATCCTTAGGAACCAAACTATTGCTTAAATTTAAAAGCTCTATTGTTTGCTCAGTAAACCTGCGATCCATGCCATTGCTTATCAATTGTAACATAAAAAAGATTCACTCTAAAATGCTGACCCACTGTGATGTGGTCCATTTGATGACGAGCGCGTCCTTGACGCTCTATATAAGGTGCATTACAATCAGAAGAATCAATATCATGTTGTTCCCAAAACAATGTCACAGTTTTCAATAAATCCTCCCAACCATCATCTCTGAGCTTCTGAATCAATATTTTTGTAGTGCGGACCAAATCCATAGCATTAAGTATATCTTGGGATTTCTGTTGTAAAGCTTGACAAAGACGATCTGTAATTCCCATACTCTCTTTCATCATGTGTAAAATCAATATGAACTCAAATGAATTAATAATTTTATAAGCAGTATTGGCATCCCCACGTTGAGAATAAGTTGATCCTTCATCCCTAATTTTTTTAAGAACCACACAAGTTGCACCATGCATATTTATCACACTACAAATAGCAGAAAAATGTGAGCTCCAACGAGTATCTCCTGCTCGTTTCAAAGTGTGAATCTGATTTTGTCCTTTACCACTATCAAGTTCACCAATTTCTAGCAAAAGTGCCATCTCCTCTAATTTAGCAGCTTGTAATTCATCATGACGCTTACTACAGGAACATACAATATTGACAACAAAAGTCAAGTTTGAAAAGAACTCATGAGTAGGGAAAATTTCTCTTGAAGCAGCAACCAAAGCAAGTTGTAATCTATGTGCAAAGCAATGTATGTAATAAGCATACGGAGTATCTTTGAGAAATAATGCTTGCAATCCATTCCACTCTCCTCTCATATTACTAGCACCATCTTACCCTTGCCCACGAATATTGGAAACATCAAGATTATACTGAGAAAGAACATCACAAATTGCTTTTTTAAGAGTGATTGCCATTGTGTCCTTAACATGCACAAGATCAAAAAATAGTTCTTGTATATAACCATTTTTATCCACAAACCTCAATACAATAGCCATTTGCTCCCTTAGAGATTCATCACATGATTCATCAACCATTATGCAAAATTTAGAATCACCAATCTCTTCTCTAATATAGCTTCTCACTTTATTAGACATGATATGCAAGATTTCTTTTTGAATTTGATGAGAAGTATACTTCGAGTTATATGGAGCATTCTCTAGCACTACTTTTGCAAGTTCATCATTGTAGGAAGCTAAGAGTTTGATCATTTCAAGAAAATTACCTCTATTTTTTGAATTTTGTGATTCGTCATGGCCTCTAAAAGCACAAGCTTGAAACATGAGCCAACGAATTGAATCAATATAGCTCTTGAGACGTAGTCGATTCTTGCTAATTAGATCGGAACTCTGCACATTAATGGCATTTCTGATGTACATAGGGTGATCTAACAGGTCTTGAGAAGCGTTCAATGCATTATTATGAGATGAACAAGGACCGTCTCCAATATGAACAAGAAATGCACATTTCTTCCCATTGTTGACCTTTCTCCATATTCTAAATCCTTTTACAGTAAAGATGTCTGCTCCAGGATGTCCACTTGGTTTTTGAGAAAACAAGTAACAAACCAAACAATAAGCAGCATCATTAATCGAAGAGTACTCTAGTCATGAAGGAAAAAGTTTGAACCAAGCAGCTTGAAATCGCCTTCGATGATTATCATCATTGAGGGGATAAGCAATTTGACATTGATACGGACCCCAATTTAGATAAGTTCTCCGAACTTCATTTCTTTGATTCACTGGATATTCCCAAATTTGGGACCGCTTTTCGGGATCACGTTCTAAAGAATTAATATCAAATTCATCCATGGTGACTTTTTGAACCTTGCAAGGTTGCTCATCCGGATCCGATGGAACCATTTGATCATTAGAAGGATTTGGTAGAACCATTTCATCTTCATTGGAAGCTATCCTCTTGAAAAATGCATCAATCTTCTTATGCTTCACCATTATATCACTGTATCAGAAAAACAATCCTTAAGCACAAAATCAAACATCAAAGAAAGAAAGCATTCAAATTTGAAATCCCTAATACTAAGCCCAACAATATCTAACAAGATGAGTCAATCCCTAATCGAAAAATCAAATCCCTAATCAGTAACAATTCAAATCCTGAAATCCCTAATTGAATCAAATTAGTGATACAGGGAGAGGGAGGGACAAACAGCGGTGAAAGGGAGAGGGAAGGGCAGAGACCGGTACCTGAGTGGTGGCCCTCGGTGGTGATGTTCCGGAGCAGAGAGACTGAGAAAGCCTGCCAGAAGAACGGTTGCAAAGAGAGAGAGAGAGGGGCTTCGCGAGCCGGCGAGCGCGCGATTGCAAAGAGAGCCAGAGAGGGACGAACGTTCGCGAGCTGAGAAAGGGACGAACAGTTGCAGAGAGAGGGACGTTCGCGAGCTGAGAAGCCGTTCGTCGGTTCGCTGGCTGCGTTCTGCCGCTGCCGCTGGGTGGTGTTCGGTTGGGGCTGCACTGCGCTGCGCCTAAGGGTGGGTGGGGCCTGGGTGTGGTTGTGGCTGAGGCTAAGGACCAAAACGACGCGTTTTGGTGAATAGGGTTCTCAAAACGACGTCGTTTTGGTTTAAGTATAAAAAAAAAAATTTAAAAGCCTGGCAGGGGCCTGGCACAGGCGGGTCACCATGATCCTCCGTCTCTGCTAAAAACAGTCCGGACCGTTACAGCCAGAAAATGTAATTCTTTATTAAAAAACTAAATATATAATTCATCAATCTATTAAATACATTATTTCCCAATAAAACCATCTTTATTTATTTCTTAACCATTGCCCTCACATTAATGAATAGTAAAACCATTATTATTATTAAAAATTTGTTAATCGTTACTTTGAGAATGGTTTTTTTACTGAACTTTGAGAATGTTAACCGGCAATGGTTAAGAAAAAAACAAGAAATTTTGTATGAGAAAAATGTGTATTTAATATATCAAAAAGTTTTATACTTTTTTTTTTTTATAGAATCTTTTCAATACAAAACTTCATTTATACCGAAATATCCCTGTATCATAAACTTTATATTTATCCTCCCTATTAATGTTATTGGGCTTACTTTGTTTGCCCGTGTAGTTGGTTTGACTCCAATGTAATTGCAATGAACGTTACCGTCATGTTATTTATTTGATGATTTCTTTCTTTTTTTTCGGTTAGTAATGTTCTATCAATGATGATGATCTAGTTGTCCAAACAAAATCATGATGATCTAGAATTGTTAGTTATTTGCATCCATATTAGTGTATACATCTATCGCTTACTAACATGCGTAAAATCAAGGGGATCCGGGCATTCCGTTCTAGTTAGGATGTGTTTGAAAAAGCTGAAAAAAAAATTATGTTGATAATCGATTTATGAATAATCGATTATTGTGATAATCGATTATAATCCGAATCTATTTTTGTTTGGATCTGTTTGCTGAAAAGCGATTTCAAGATAATCTTTTTCGTTTGGATGGTCTAAAAAAATCGCTTTTTACATAATAAATTACGAAAAAGGATATGAAGTTATTTGTATAATTTAATAATATTTATTTGAAAGTTAGTTTTGTAGGGGTAAATAGGGAAGATAGTTTTGAGAATAAGAAATAATCAAATCATAACAATTTTAAGCTAAAACAAATTAGATGACATAAAATAGCTTTTTTCCCCAAAAAAAAGTTTTTTTTATAAATTTAAGCTAATTGCCAAACATAATAGATTATGTATGAAACATTTTTTAGTAAAAAAAACAGCTGAAATGAAAAAAAAATCTATCTTTCCCAAACATGCTCTAATATTAAAAATTTGTTAATCATTACTTTGAGAAAGTTTTTTTTTACTGAACTTTGAGAATGTTATCCTGCAATGGTTAAGGAAAAAAAAGAATAGAAAACTTTGTATTAGAAAATATGTATTTATCATATTGAAAAGTTTTATACTTATCTTTTCAATATAAAATTTTCTTTTGTTGATTCCTTAATCAAGTACTCTTAAAACACTTGTTAGTAAAACTCTTATTTTAAAGGCTTTGATTAAGGAATGAAAACTTATCAAATACATTAAATATATCACTTTCTATTTTCAATACATTAAATATGTTACTTTTTAATAAAAAAATATATCACTTAGTTTCTTAACCCATGTTCTTGAAACACTAATTAGTATTTGTCTCATTATTTAAGTCTATTATAAAAAAATTTATAAGACTTTTATTTTGATAAACTATTAGTATTAGGCCACACAAGACTATAGACAGGCGAGACAAGGATGGATAACGATACACGTAGATAAGTAAATAGACGTTAGAATTAGAAGAAAAGACTAATATATTTCGCGTTTATAAATTTGAGAAATTAAATGATTAATTTATTTTTTTAGAAATCAAAAGTGTCCAATATTTATTTTTAGGAACCGAATTGAGTTTTTAGTAAAAAAAAAAAAAAAAAATTAAATTAAAACACACATAGTTGTAGATATTATTTGGGGTCGTGTTGGTGGTCGTTTTATCCTAACTCAACGAAGTTGTGTCATGGTCACTCTGTTTTCAGTTTCTCAGTTCTGAGGGTGAAGCCATGGAAGCGGAACCTCTCCACTCACACAACCTCTATCTCTAACTGTACCAACAACTTCAACCTTGTATTCGAGCTCTAACAATGGCGGTTTCATCGCCTCAGATACTCTCACCACTCCTTCTAAACACCAAGACAAATCTCGTTTCATCATTTCCTTCACCTCTTCTCACTTTCTCCCCCACACCCACCAATCCACCCTCCTCAATTCTCGTTTTCTCTTATTCCAGTATGTTCATTATTCATTATTGCTACTTCAATTTTTTTGAAAATAAAATTCAATTTCTATGTTCCAAGGTGATTGGAATCTTGTGTTTGTTCGAATGGTTTTGCAGAACCGGGAAATGGGTTGGCGATTGAAGACAAAAAAATCTTACTTGAGCGCTATGGTTACGATGCTGATGCTGACGAGTACTTTTCGCAGTCATCTTCTAAGGTTTTTTCTCTATCTCTTTTTTCTATGCTTAAATTTTGTGTTATGTCTCTCAATAAAGGTTTTGAATTTAGTGTATTTTGTGAATTTAACTGTATTCTCTTTTATCTTTATCTTTTTTATACTTTCTAAATGGGACTGTTTAGTCCAAGAGGAGAAAGGACTCAAAGGAGGTTCCAAAGACTGGAAGAGGGAAGAAGCAAGTGCAAGAGTCACCAGAGGAGCCTAAACCTCCGCGTGCTACACATAAATTGCTTCAGGTACTCTCATTTTAGGATTTGGATAAGCCTTGGCGCAACGATAAGGTTTCTGCCTTGTGACCCGAAGGTCATTGGTTCAAATCTTGGAAATAGCCTCTCCGCTTGCGGGGTTAAGGTTGCGTGCATCTACCCTCCCTATATCACACCAGGTGGGAGGCCCGTGCATTGGGCCGCCTGAATGACTCTCATTTTAGGATTTGGCTCCTTTAAACTGGGATAGTCATTGATGTGGAAACTAGAGGAGTTTATTTTTGTATGTTCATAAATTGCAGTGAGGTTGCTTGTGCTTTATAAAAAAATTACAAAAGTGATGCACTTCAACTATTTTATACCTTGCACTTTAGAGCAGCTCAATCCCCCATTTTCTGCAGCCCTTGCATTCCAAGATCATATAGGATGGCTGCATCCTACATCTATGATGAATTACTTATGGTTTTAAATTGTAGTTGCGGCTGCAATATTGCGGTTTTGGAGGTCTTTGCAATTGAAAGTGTGGCCGCATTAGCCACATTTTCCCACAATTGTTTGCAATTTCTGTTATCCAACGTAACTGCAATTGTGAGCACAGCCTCAATTCAAAACTATTTTACCAGATAATCTAAAGATTTAAAAGGATAGAGATATTTGGGGTTTTATTGTTTGTTCATTCTAATACTCGACCTTATGTACGGGCTTCATATTTTCCTTTCTAAAAAATTGGTCATTCTTGATTTTAGAAGGTTAAGCATAGAGACAATGTAGTGTTTAGACTTGGGATTTGTGACTCATTCCATATTTGGTGATTAACTCTTCTAAAATCTTAACCTAGTAATTTGCTCATTTATTAGGAGCTGAAAGAATGTGATTACAGCTATGGGGACTGAATCTGATGATTTCTTGGATGAACTCTAGGACTGATTTCTTTTTCTCTTATGAACTTAGGGTTGCCTTCATTGTTTTTAAGGCTGCCACATTTATTTTGGTTGTGAACTAATTTTTGGAGCTTGTTATCAACTTAACTAGTTTTATCGCTTGAACTTTTCTGTTTTATTTTACTCTCAATGTTATGCTTGAGTAGTTAATTTATATGGCTTACTGTTGTCTTCTTTTTCTAATGTTAACCCCTTTCTTCAGTCTGTTGTGTGCTTTTCGGCGCATCTTGCCTCAAGGCATTAAAACTCTAAGGATTGGTTACCTTGTTTTACTTATTTTAAATTGTATAGAAATTAGTTTTTAGAAATGATGAAAGTATACTTAACTTTTATTTCCAATGACTATATAGGTTCTTGGAGGAACGGCTCGTAGAAAGAAGCTGCTCTCACCAAAGGGTATGGATGTACGCCCCATGATGGAAGTAGTGAAAGGTGCAGCCTTCGATATATTACAGGTACCAGTTGCATGTTTCGTCTCCCACGTACACTTGTTTGCTTGTTAGTTGTTGATACTGGGTTTCATCAAGTCTGTATGGATTCCTTGTTGAACTTTCTTCTTTATATACCAATAATTTTATTTAATGATACCAAGGCGGCCGGTGGCTGTCCTGCATCCTTGAGACCTGGACGCTGGCTAGACTTGTATAGCGGTACAGGTTCTGTTGGAGTTGAAGCACTCAGCCGAGGATGTTCTGAGGTACTAATATTTTGAATGAGCAGTTTGCAATTTACTCTATGTAATGGTTTGTGAGTTTTGCAAAAATTGCTATCATTTTTCAGATTATCTGAGCTATCTTCTAAGTGATAGAATCAGCCTTCTAATAAGAAATGGAATTCACAGATTTTCATCAAGGTCAAAGAGATTTAAAAAGGATCTTCGACAATTTGTTCTTTTAATTTCCCCCTGTATAATACATGTTTTTGCCTCAAGTCTCTTGTTTCTAATGATAAAAATTAAATTTCAGGTCCATTTTGTTGAGATGGATCCTTGGGTTGTATCAGATGTTTTACGTCCAAACTTAGAGGGGACTGGATTTCTTGATGTTTCAGTCATACATACCGTCCGTGTGGAAAAATTCTTTGAACGTGCAGAGCATTTTGTAGGCATGTAAATCTTTTCCTTTTAATTCCATTTTGTGCATATCCTCATAGCATCTTATTCTACTAGGATTAGGGTTATGCACAAGCACAAAGTTGCAAAATGATTTATAGCTTCATCCCCCCCACCCAAATGAAATGTTTGATGCTTAAGTATTGCTGGGCTGAGGGATTGTTAGAAAAGTTTTGGAAGCTGCACTTTCATTGTTCTTCATGTAGCTACTATTAGGTGTTTTATTTAAGGGAATGCAATAAATATTTCCATTGTTATCTTCCACTATGGGCAATTGCCAAAGAGTACATGGTAAGAAAATTACCATTGGTTTTGTCATTGGAAGTTGAAACAATCATTTTAAAGAAAAAATTTGCTTCCTTAATGGAAATTATCCTGTAGTTTGTAAGTTGTAAATTGCAACTCTTAGCAACTTATCATTTGTGCTGTTGTAAATTTGAACTTTTGTTTCATGCAGGAAAAAATGGCCCATTTGATTACATCAGTGTCACCCCTCCATATACACAAGTTGACTATGGGGTGCTGATGAGGCAAATTTCAGAATCATCCTTGGTTGGACAACATACCTTTATTGTATGTGGTAGTTTCTTACTTTATTATTCTTAGTCCGTATGGTCTTCTGCTTACTAAGTGTATATTCAACTGCCACGTTCTGATCTAGGTAGTTGAGTATCCTTTAAAAACTGACATGCTGGAATCTTGCGGATGCCTTGTGAAGGTAATTCAAGTAACCAATATTACTGTGTTTGCATGACATATGAAAAGTTAGGGATACTTGTTGCACAACATATACACTAATGCCATGTTTGGTCTTGACTATTTTGATTGAAATAAGATAACCATTTTTAATCAGAAGCTCTCTCAGGGAGCTTTTGATTAAAGTTATTTTGACCACAAATAAATTAATGCAAGCACGCATTAAATGTCAAACTTCATATAGCCCATAAAACCATTATTTTTTCTTGAAATTCTTTTAGCCTGATGGTGCAGGAACTACATTTATGAATTTATTATACATTATTTGTGAATTTTAATGGTATTCCCATAGCTTATGCTGTTAAGTGGTTATATGGAACTACAGATAACTGACAGACGGTTCGGCCGGACGCTGTTGGCAATTTATGGACCAACATGGGCCCAAAAGAAGAGGAGATCACGAACTCAAATAACAAAGATGCAGTAAAGGCTGATAAACTTGCTGGTGGAATGTTAAATCTGTTACAGGGGTGAACATTTTTTGGCAACTGTTTCATTTCTTCAAATGCTGTTAAAGGGGTGAATATTGGTCCCTGCAAGGCTGCAACTAATCATGTCATGCTAGCTTTTGTTGCAGAGTTACGGATACAAGTGTCCGGTACGATATGATATGCAAATAGAATAGTTACACACATACCCAAAGTTTGTTATTTTGTGTGATGATTTTGTGAACAAATTTTGTGTAACAGGACTATCAGGGTGGTAAGTATTCACAAAAAGAAAATACGGATACGCCTTGTACCAACAAAAAAGAAGGGGGATATTCCAAACATAAAATGTATTTATATTGTGCGAGTATTGGATACAAATACAATACTGATATGTCACCAGTTTTGAAGTACAATCATGTTACTTTTACATACAAATATTGACAACATTAATAACGTTTTGGATATCATTGATCCCAATTCCGACAACATTAATTAACTTGCCAAATACTTATATGACATCATTAATCACGATTTGTGTTTTTATTAATTATGTTGTTTGATGTTTGAATGTATAAATATCATTTTTGTCTGAAGTATGCCTTAGTATATATGCTTTCCAAGACTAAACTTGTGGAGTGTTGCATGGTAATAGCTAATAACTTGATATAAACCCGCGTGCGGCACGGGTGCATGGTAAGCTATTTGTCAGGTTATCTTTGAACGGTAACTACTATTTGATAAAGGAAAAGCATGGGTGGAATAAGATGTATGCACAAGAGCTGGAGTATGATTTGACTCCAAAATAAAATAGTCATTGAAAGGGCTTGGACACCTGATGCATCTTGAGCTAGTGCTCTTAAGCCATTAAGAAAGGCAGAGAGATAAATCAAGTGAAATATTGGAGTGAGATGCTGAGAAAGACAGCTATAAAAGTACTTAAAATTAGGGTGTTTAGATGTTAGAAATTTGTTAAGTTGTTAATGCCATTGGAAAATATAGTTGAGATTAGCTTACGTGACATCTATAAAGCGGGCAACTCAAATTTCACATATTATATGAGTTCAAGGTTAAGATAAACTCAGATTCTCATGGAATTTTGCATTGATGGCAAACAATACAAAGTGTATTTGATTTTGACCTCTGAATCCTTGGACTTGAAGGGTTAATTGCTAATAGCCCCAATTTGTGCTAATTAATGACCCTTTAAACTTAATTAGTTAAAACTTTTGATGCTTTGTTCTTATCAGGATGAAGCGTAGGAACTAGCTTCCTATATTGTTTCTTGACTGTATCATCATCAGCAAGACCATCTTCACCAAGCATAGTTTACCAATTTGCTTCACCATTTATTTTGTTCTCAACAGAAATATGCACACCAAGCGTTACTAACATTTGAGGATACCTTCAAGAGCAAGAAATAAATATTGGATGTCTTCAAAGCAAACCTTTTTGCACTCAAAATATCCTC
The DNA here is from genome assembly GCA_039655645.1 of Ammopiptanthus mongolicus. Classification (NCBI taxonomy): domain Eukaryota; kingdom Viridiplantae; phylum Streptophyta; class Magnoliopsida; order Fabales; family Fabaceae; genus Ammopiptanthus; species Ammopiptanthus mongolicus. Next base: position 88,995,602 of record CM077347.1, read on the forward strand.
TAGCTTTTTAATAAACTTCCTCTAATCAAATTTCTTTAGCTCTGGTGGTCTCATCCTTATTGCACTCCATTTCTCTTATTCTTTAACCCAACTTCTCATTCACTTTATTGTATATTCTTTGTATATATAAAACCAGCAATTTTCTGTGTAAAAATTTTTGGTACCTTCAATTCTATGCGGGTTGGTACCTTTAATCAAGTCCAAACACTTCTCGCATCCAAGATCCAAGGACCCATTCCTGCACAATTTTAGATCCTAGTGGAGCAAAATATTGAAGGTAAAGAAGAAATTCATGTGAAGTGCAATGTAGTTGCATTGGAACCTACAAGTTCTTCTCTAAATTGAAGTAATCAGTTTGGAGAAAATAATATCCAAGAGCATTGGTACCTACAAGTCTTAAAACAAAGCTACAGTCATGAGGGCCAATAACAAGTTATTTATTTCTGTTTATGAAAAAAAAAGAAACAAGTTATTTATTACTATGACCAAGAACTCTGTCCAGCAAGGAAGAACCATGCATATAAATGTGCAGAACCATGCCTACTAGCTACTAGAGAGCTAGTGAAGTTGGAGAAGTTCATTTGGTGAATTGCAGTTCAGAAAACCAGATAACAGACATGATGACCGAGGCCTTTACCAAGGGCAAGCATGAAGTGATAAGATCAAAATTTGAAGTTTTCAAGAAAAATCTCAAGGAGGGGTGTTAGAGCATGAGTTTTTCCTTTGATATATTATAGGATAAAATACCTTTTTGGTCCCTTAACTTATTTTTTAGTTTCAATTTGGTCCCTTAACTTGTCTTTATTAATACAACTTGGTTCTCTCCATCAATGACATAAGCAAAAGTGACGGAAGTGTCATATGTGTTAACAATTTAAATGACCCATTTGAAACTCATATAAAAGTTAAGGGACAAAGTTGAAACTCATTTAAAAGTTAGAGGGACCAATGTGAAACTTGTTAACAATTTAAATATCAATTTGAAAATCATTTGCTTATGTCATTGACGGAAATGACTAACTTGTGTTAACAGAGATAAGTTAAGGGACCAAATTGAAACTTTTAAAAATTAAGACTAAATTGAAACTAAAAAAATAAGATATGGGACAAAAAGATATTTTAACCTATATTATATTAGCGATTTTAATGCCTGGATCAAAAGTTATGGCCAATTAAAATTTAAAACTGGGCAGCCCGTTTTGACTTATGGCGGTCCATTCACTCCAAATAATCTGCCAAAAAGTTTTTACATTATTACATTGCTAAGTCATCAAATACTTTTTTTATTCTTGACATCAAAATATTTCAAAAAATGCTATTTATTATTAGGACTAAATTGATGTTACATGATGGCAAAAAATATCATAATTTGCGCACCAGTTTGATATTAAGGAGGGGGAAATGATACTAATTTCAACGGAGTTTTAGCTTGATTAGACTTCACATCCCTCCCATTTTAAAAGCTACATTGTACTTACCTTTTTCAGGAAAGGTCAATATAATTTTAATGCTCTCCGGGAGAGGAGGTTAGTGCAATGATAACAAAATCTTAAGTGAGGTGAATTTAACTTTTGAAACTATGAATATCAAATATAATTAAGTCAAAATTCAACGGAGCTCGGTGTAAATTCCCCAATCACTAATCTTTGGAGAATCAAGTTGATATTGTGAGCATCTTTTAAAGACCAAATGATGGGTTTTTCTCTAAAAATATTGTGTATAGATATATATATTCATGTAATTTTGTTTCTTAATTTGAGTGTAACATGTCGGGAAATTGGGTTATATAAATGTTATAATATGTCAGGGTTTTCATTTCTACAAAGTACAAACAAGACTATGAGAGATCATAGTGAGATCCCCTTTCCTAGTTGCATGAAAATGCACAAACCCAGTAAAAGAGAGTTCAAGTGGACCCTTTTTTAATTTAACACCTAAAGAGGCTCAAATAACTAACTTCTCTGATTCATTGGCCTTTTATGTTTGTCCATGCTCACTTCACCCTTTCTTTCTTTTGTCCCCTTTCTTCTATCTTAATTTCTCTCTCCCTCTCTCACACACAGGAGAGAAATTCTTATGTATTCTGACACTATTACACTACTGCAGTAAAAAAAAAAATTGTGTTACAAAATTAAACATGGACTGTTACAAAGCCACTGAGTGTATATAAGAACAGCTTCATGTACACCTTTAAATAGAGCCAGTACTCACTCCAAGCCCGCCAAGTTAGAAACACCAGTTCTTTAATTTGTCCTTTCCCTATTTCTCTTTCTTTCTTTCTTTCTTTTCCTTTATCTCATCTTCTTATATTATCCCTATGTGATGATCAATGCCAAAATGGTGTTGAAATATTCTCATGCATTTATCTTTAGTTGCCAGCCACTGCCACTAGGTGGAAAGTCATAAGAGAAATTAATTAAGATATGGGTAGTGTTGGTGGTGTTAGCAGTAGAAGGTTACTTCTTGGAGCTTTGGTATCTGTTGGAGTTATCTGGTTTATGTTCCTTGCAATCTCAGTGAACCGTCATCAAACCAAAAGGACAGTAGTACTAGTTCCATTAAATGTAATCTCCAAGCATTTAAAGTTGGTTGGCATGCAGAGACATGCCCTGCATTCAACTTCTGGAATGATCTTTGTGAGCAAGAGAAGAGTACCTAATGGACCTGATCCCATTCACAACAGGTACATATATCTCTCAAATACTTAGTGGTACTTATGTTCATATAATCTGCGGATAAAGATTTGCTGTCTCATTTTGATATATCATAATATGTTCCACCAATAATATCTTGTCACATATTCAGTTTTTTTTAAATTACAAAAAATTTTAACTTATGTGACAAGATATTATTGGTGAGTATAAAGTATGGTACACCAAAATAGAAGAACAGATATTGTTCCATAATCTGCATGGCTTACTACATAAAATAATAAATGGAATGATTAAGAGTTTTAGTACAGCTATAGGTTCATAGTAGAGTGATTCATCCAGGGTTGGGGCTCAAACTTCTTTTGGTTATTTATATTTTCATTAAAGATGCCATAATTGTCTGTTTCATTTTAAATTTGGTTTTGTGGCTAATGTGTTAGCAGCCTGGTTATAGTATGTCCAAGAAAGGTTAAATCAAGAAAGCAGACAATCTTGAATTCCATTTCATATTATTCATTAGGCCTGGCCTAGGCTTGTACAATATGTTTTGCTAAATAGCTAAAGGGGGAGCATAATGGACTCATAGTTGAAACACTCAAGAGAGTGATATTTTTCACTCTTTATCAAAAGCTTCTTTAACTAACAATCTTTCTCTTATTTTCATGAGAAACCGAAAAAAGACATTGGGTGAAGAACTGTACCACTTTAGTTATTGGAGGGGAAAAAAATTAGGTAGCTCTTTTTCCTTTCTATGGAAAGCTTGATTAATTTATTGGAGGATCTTGTAGCACTAGTTAAATAAAACAACCCAATTTCATGTCTCAGTTCAAACTTCAAAGTGGAATTTCCTACCTATTGGTGTTAGTACTCCATATTTGAGGACCCATTATAGGATGATTATCATTATTGCAAGGGTCTGGCTAACCAATGCCTTAAGGACACTGGATAAATAACCCATAAAAAGAAAGTTTTTATTGAAAATCTAAGTATCTAATATTTCAAAATATTAAATATACCACTTCCCAATAAAATTTTTCTACTTTTAATTTCTTAACCAATGCCCTTAGGACACTGGTTAGCATTCTCCTTATTGCAGTATAGAAACATAGCATTGGACACCTTGTCTTACCATGTAATTTCATGTCATTTCTATTCAATTGTGTTATTTGAATATCAAATTTTGGATACCATATTGTTGTACTATTTTGACCTTCAAGAATCATTTCTCTTTCTATTAACATAGCTCACCTCTTTCTCTCTCTCTCATATTTTTGATATCTTTGTGTAATATATTACTACAGGAGAGCAGTGAAATATAAACGGCCACCTACGCAAGCTTGAACATTGTGATGTTCCACACATAATGTGAGGAAATATCATTGAAGAAATCCTTAATTTTAGTTATTCTCTTGTGGAAGATTTAGCACATGTTCTATAAGATATTGTTGTTACATAGTAGTGCGAGTGTTTGAAGGCTATAAGTGTGATCTTACTGTTCTTTCTTTGTTTTTTTGGGAATGTACCTTTGATGGTGTTGTAAACCAAGGGCTTAGAAAATGAAGTAACCAAAATTTTTGCTGCAATTTATGTCCTCAAATTCTTGAAGTACAAAACATTTGCACTTTATGGCTGCAGGAATGCAAGAATAAGTGAAATAGTGGATGTTCTTATCATCAACCGTATATTACAAATTACACGTGAGAACCTTGAGAAAGACTACACTTTTGAAGGCAACACAGTATACTATTTACTTTTCCCCCACTCAAACCTAGAGAGAGAGAGAGAGAGATTTGTGGATAGGAATATGCTATAGAAAAAAAAAAAAAAAAAAAAAGACTAAAACCACACTACATTGGAGTGTATGCAACAAAAGGCCTAGTCTCCATGCATCATATAATTAGGCTTTAACTTTTTAGTCATCTTTGGTAATTCCTTTTATGGTGGCACCCTCTTTTAAGTGCCTTGTGTTCAACAAAGCAATTTCCTTAATTTTTTTTTATGGTTATACAGTTAACAATTCCTTTTCCTTTCCATTTTGACTTGATCACTGCGATTAAAATTACATGGGTTCTATTTGCTATATTTGGACCTATAGTAATGCCGCTTAGTTTAAGAAGGAAAAATGGATATAAAAATTATAAACAGAAAATCTTGTTGCATAGTTGCTTGTTATTGTAGGTTGCAAATAGACACTAAAAATAAGCTCAAAGGCAGGAAGGTTCTTACTTTCATATTTTTCTTCTGTCTTAATAAGGTTTTGTTAGTTAAGCCATATCTTTTCCAAATCCTAAATAAAGGATTACATATATTAATGAATTAGAGGTTGCAAATTTAAATACCCCACTAAAGCTAAATCAGCATAGGAGCAATCTCTGCCTGCTGCTTTTTCTTTATCTTTGCTTTTTCTTTCTGGTCTCATTTCTATAGATTCGAGAAGGATGTGACTTGGTCCAAAGTAACTGTGATTCAAATTACAAGCCAGTGTTTATTTTTTTTTCTCTCCATTGCATGGGAGACAGATTCTCACCCCTTGCAGTTTTTGTTCCTCTTTTTTGAATATATTGACAAATGCAAAACTATATCACTCTGCTCAATTGGATCACAATTGTCCTACATGTCTATGTTTACAATTATCAAAAGCATGTGAATCCCTAAGGAGGTCCCACATCCTGCCTTGTCTACTTACTATTTAGTGCAACATAATAGCAGAGAAGATAGTGCAGCACTTAAACTATACACTTTCTTAGATTAGAATTGAAAGAGGTTGGGACGGAGCAGATTTGCATAATGGGACGCCAAGTATAAAAGTTAAAGTTTATCCAACAAATATATACGTATCAAATTTCATATAAAATATTCATAATTATATATTGCAAAACGTTAATTAGATTAGTAATCTATACTGTTAGCGTAATATTATCATATACAAACACAGAACATCTCTCTTATATGTCACGAAAATCATTTATAAGTGAATTTATATTAAATTTTTCTGCAATTTTCTGTTTAATATATAATAATAGATAGGCAAGTCGAAAATTCTTTTAAAAAATTCATCTTCCCTCTGGTTTAAGATGTTGATAGGGGTCATTTTAAAACTATTACTACTTTTAAAACACACAGCTCCGTCCCTGGAAAGAGGACCATTAATTTTTCGTTTATTTAAAGTAAGGGAAAATTTCCATACTCCGGAGAATACGCAACATAAGGTTCAAACTCATTGATTTATCATATTTGTTTAAGTCGTCTTTCAGCCTGATAGCAATGGTCAACATAAGTTTGCCGTCATTGACTGTTATTTTTTATTTTTCATAGGAGAATTTTAACAAAGGAATTGCCTTCCACACGAAGTATGCCTGACTCTATGCAGATACATTATGGGTAACACGAAAAAAAGGGTTATGTTATATGCACATCATACTCTTACATCATCCTTTTATACTTTTCTTTTTGGATTTAATGATTTTCACGATTAATATAAAGATATTTTATATTATTAATAAATTATAAACTGTCAAATCATTAAAAATAATTGACTCTTATAATATAATAACTATCTTAAAAGTCATCTATAAGATGATTTGTAATTGATTAACCGTATAAAAAAGTTACACTACAAGTGTATTAAAATTAAAATTTCTTTACCAAGGGAGAGTTGGTAACATGACTCTCCCCAGAGAAAAAGGACGCAAATTCGATTCCTAGAGTCGCCCAGTTGAGAGCCAGCCCAACCTCGTATATAAAAAATCAGACGTTCGTCGCTACCAAATCGAGGATTAGTCTTATAGCTGATCCAAAGGGCCGAAGCTGTGGAGACACCTCGGTGAATTCACTGGGGAATCAAAGACCCTAATTACGGTGGGTTCCAAACCAAAAGAAAAATTAAACTTTCTTTTTCGGGAAAAACAAAATATAAAAAATGTGTTAATATGTAATTTTCTCGTTTTATTATTTAAAAATAAAATAATACAACACTAACGTAAGTAGAACTAACATGTGGTTGGTTCCAGTGATAATGGGTTCAGGCCCCCTAAGCAAATGGTCAGGAGTTCGACTTCTTATTCTTGTGTATGGAGAAAATCTGATTGAAAAAGACAACTTTTAAATGTCGTTCAAGTCCCCCGATGAAGATTAGTCACTATTTATGATTTTGAATATTTCATATCAATAATATGGCTATCAAAAAAATGATGGAAAGAGAAAAATGACATGCAAATTATTCTAAAAAAAACAAAGACAAAAAGGTTTTACTGGGCCCTATGGCAAAACATTTGCCTGTTGACTATTGAGTTAATTCCTCAACATAAGCTCTACCTTTGATGTCCATTTTTGCAGAACATTGTTTTGCAAAGGCATCCCTTCATACCCAGGAGCATAACAAATCATTCTTCTATGAATTTTAATTTGAGCCCGCACCATAGCTTACTTTCTGGTAGAAAAATTATACTTGTACATACAAAATCCCTCAAAATGCAAGTAGATAGGTACCTTAGTCCTATTGAAACTTTTTAAATGATCCACGTGATTTCACCTTCGAGTTTTTGAGGATAAATATGTTGTGAAAATACAATTTCTCTTTTCAATATGTTATTTATATTTCTTTTTTGATTAAAGTAATAACTTCGTCTCTATAAATGATATTAATTCTTCATTTAATTCCTATATGTAAAAATTATTAAAAAGTTTCTCATACGTGTCATCATTACCCATTTGATCCCTCTCGTTACCTTGCCGTCTCTAATAATCCGTTTACTTCTACATATAGAGACTAAATGAAGAATTCGTGTCACATGTAGGGACTAGGTTATTATTTTAACCTAAATTATTGGGTCCTTATACGTGATACATATTCTTCATTTAGTCCCTATACTAAGTAATAAACAGATTATTAGAGATGACAAAGTAATGGGATAGACCAAATAGGTAACGATAACACGTGTGAGGATGTTTTTAATAATTTTTTACGTATAGGAACTAAATGAATAATCGTTGTCACCTATAGGGATCAAATTATTATTTTAACCTATTTTTTTTATTTTGGGTTGCTAATATTTTTCAATAATTAGAAGTAAAGAAACATCAAGAATAAATTTCATCCAAACGGTTAAAAAAAATTAAATCTAAATGGCCTCAGTTAATTCATATAACTGACTTTGCCAAATGATAAAAGACTTCGGTAAATGTTGTGATGGTTGCTACTATTTCCCAAAATATTTCAATGGTAGTAGTCACACGGCAATTTATTAATGGCAAATGCTAACAGTGGTATGTGTTTGTATTTTCATTTGAAACTTACGTTTGTCAAAAATAAAAAAAAAGTTTCTTTCATGTTAGATGATGTTTTTATTACATTTGTGTCATTGCAAACTTCAGTTTAGTTGTGCCAATGAAAATCCAAGCACGCACGAACCAATCAAAAAGACGGATTTTTTTATTAGAAAGTATATTTTTTAAATTTTTAATATATTAATGAATAATTCTAAATCATCATATAATATCCTCCTGCAAATTATCTTACATTATAAGAAAATATTGAATACTTTTTAATTTTCCAAAACATTGGATGTATTTACTTTTTCATTTAATATTTTCTTGATTTAGTATTAAAAGAATTATTAGGAAGAATTTATAGGAGAATATAGTAAAACTAATATTTAATTCCTTAATCAGTGTTTCATCAATTATTTGCAGTTATGGGAAGGGCGGAAGACCAATTGGTTGTCCGAGTTTGAACTTACATAATAAACCCAATACGGGCCGAGATCCTCTTCAATCACTCGGGAGGTCTAGTACGAGAGAGAGAGAGAGAGATGTAAAATAAAATAATATTTTATTCTACATCTCTTTCTCTCTCGTAATAATACACGCTATAGCTTGATTCAGACGATAATTCTATTTTCTATAGATGTGGGTGCTGGAGCAAACAGAGAATTTTGCTTTTAGCACAGTCGATTTTATCTCAAAAGAACAGACAAATAAATTAAAGTGGTAGCAATGAATTTGATTTTGGTTCATGTAGCAGAGTTGCTTGTGACTTTTCAGCTGTAACGAGTCTTTCAATCATAAGAGCTACTTGTTTAAATAGATCATATGAACTACCACATCTTTTATTTATGCAGCGAGGAAGGGTCTGTTAACTTTGTTTTCAGTGTCATGTTTTCGGACATAATTACAAAATTATCATCTTATTTTCATTTTATTTTATGCTTACAAAAATTTGTATTATAAACAGATTGAAAACAAGGTATCAGTTTTATAATTATTTCGGAAACATGATATGAAAACAAAGCAAAGAGATCCTAAATGTTTCAAACTTTCCAATCAATTATATCTAGATGAAAGAATCATCTTCTTGATGAGATATCTTTGAAGTACACAAGTAGCTTCATTTTTTTTTTTTTTTGGCTTGAGGACTAATATATGTGAGGATTCAAATGTGAAGCATACTCCAAATATCATGGACCTCATTTGAGGTTGCGTTGTGATACAACAGTGAAACAAATACATTTCATAAAACGTAAGAACCTAAGCTACCAGAAAGTTTATTTTATCATACAAATACAACTAACTATACCTGCTTAGTGCCACCCATGGAAATGCTCAAACCATTATGAAAACTATCCACTATATAACATATGAATATAGTGGGAACGTTTACATCTTCTCATGCTGCCATACTTCCTCCACAACTATGCCGGTTCATTTTCTGGCTTACCAAAGATCAAGGGAAATTCATCATCATTTTCAGAGAAACTGTGGTCTTTGGATATATTCTTTACCGAATGATAAACCTGGTACATAGACCACCTACCCTTGGGGCGAGAAACAACACAATTCAATGCAATTTTCAGAAACTGCAGAATCTCCTCATCGTGTCCTCTTCCAGATATCGCTTTATCAATGCAATCCTTGATTCGTCCTGAATTAGAATGCATATTTACCCAATCCACTAAGTTACCCTTAAATTCTTCCTCGCCACTGTTCACTTCAAGAGGCTTGCGTCCCGTGACCAACTCCAAAAGCAAAACCCCAAATCCATACACATCCCCTTTTAACGAAGCAACAAGCGTACTCGGATATTCCGGAGCTATATAGCCAAGTTCCCCCAAGTCCCCATTCACAAAACTACCATTAGAGTCAGATGTCATAAGCCTAGCAAGTCCAAAGTCCATTAACCTAGCATCAAAATCTTCATCAACAAGAATAACATTGGAACATATGTTTTGCTGTATAATCGGAGGATTGCAACCATGGTGCAGCCAGGCAAGACCCCTCGCCGCACCCAACCCTATCCTGAACCTCATCATCCAATCCAAAGCACTGATATTCTTGTGCAACAACGAATACAGAGTCCCATTCGACATGTGCTTATAAACCAGAAACTTCTCCTCTTCAACAACACAGAACCCCAAAAGAGGTGCCAAATTCGGGTGCCTTACCTGTCCCAGCCGGTTCATCTCCATCCTAAACTGCTTATCCCCAATCTTACAACTACTCAGCCGCTTCACCGCAAGCGTGGAACCATCCGGAAGATCCGCTTTATAAGTAGTCCCGGTCCTCGTCGAAATAAGAACATTCTCAGCACTGAAATTATTAGTAGCAGCCATCAAGTCCCCTAACTTAACCTTCACAATAGGTTTCTGAAAAAGAGTAACCTGTACAAGCTTATGACCCCTCAACCTCAAAGCCCAATCCTCAGCACCCCCACCACCACCAACCTCATACCCTCTCTTTCTCCTCCCACTCGACCTCAAATGGTACCACCACCACAACCCAAAAGCCAATAACAAAGAAGCAGCAGCACCAAACACCCCAGCAGCAATAATAATAGCAAGATTTTTCTTACTCAACCCATCACAGTTAGATCCAAGAGGACCCCCACATAAACCATCATTCCCATCAAAATCTTCCTTATCATAAATACTAAAAAACACAGGAATAGTTCCACTAAGGTGATTATTTGCAACAGAAAACTTCTTAAGCCTACTTAAACTACCAATTTCATAAGGAATAGGACCACTAAGATCATTATTTGAAAGCATCAACTCATTCAAATAAGAACAGTTCTCAAGTGTAGGTGGAATATTCCCAGAAAGTTGATTTTCTGATAAATCCAAATAAACCAAAAACGGCATCCAACTACAGATCTCTAAGGGTATCTGAAAAGTGAGTGAGTTTGAACCAAGATCCAACCTTTGAAGGCTCTTACCACAGTACTTGAGTGAATCTGGGATCCGACCCGATAACTTCATGTCACGGAGCTCCAAACCCAGAACCCGATTCTCTCTCTGGTTCCAACAAGTCACGCCGATGAAGTCGCAGATGAAACCAACGGTTTTGTTCTCGAACCGCCACGTGGATAAACGATCTTCTGGGTCTTGGAGACTGTTTTTGATACCTTTGAGACATCTCACGTTGTCTTCATCCTGCGAGGAACATGACATGACCCAGAAGCTTATTATCAAGGTGAAGAGAAGAACCACCACAAAGGTGTTCTTTTGATCCATTTGGGAGATGAAACGAGTTAGGTTTGATGATAAAGTTTTGAATTTTAAGGTGGGTTTTGATGATGATAAAGTTAACTGAATGGAGCCATTGACTTCTTTTTTCTTGGGGGAAGAAGGGATAGAAGTAGATCGATGGGAATAGTATTATGCAAAGGTAAAGTGTTGAGAGTTGAGAGTTGAGAATGTGATTTGAATGAAATGGATGAATGTGGAAAGATGGGGTTAAGGGGGTTTTTCTTTTTCTTTTTATTATTTTCTTTCTTCTTTCATTTTGGTATGTACAGTGTGTTTGATTTGATTTGGTGATAGATTATTGATAACAGCTTCTTTGACTGAAGTTGTTTATACTTTATTGGGTGAGAGTCTCTGACCAGGATTCAAAAAGTTTGTTGCTCACTCTATCATGAATGTTAATGCTAAGGTTTGGTTTAGTTGGACAATGACCCCACAACATTCTTTTTTTTTTTTATAGTAATTTTTATTAGTCATTTTTTTATGTTTTTCCATGCATCCCGATTAATCCCATAAGATGTCCCAACCAGGTTTTTTCATATATAAAAGTCGGAGATCGAACTTCTAATCATTTAATTAAGAGGCTCGAATCCATTATCACTCGAATCAACCAAATATTAATTATTATTAGTATTAGTCATTTTTAAGTTAAGAAGAAAAAATTTAAGAAAATTATTACAAAATAATATATTTAATATATTAGAAATTTAAGAGCATAATTTTCTAATAAAAACTTTTTGTTAGATAAAGGTTAGTATTTCTTTTATGTCTTTTTTTTTAATATAATAAGTAAGTCACTCATGCCAACTGTCCGATTGTCTTGTAGCCTAATAAAACCTTCTGTTTGTAATAACTAATAAGAGACTTTGGTATTAAATGTGGGGAAAGAGTTTCTTTTATATTATTTTGAGATATTAATATTTTACACCATGTTTGGTTTTAATTTTTTTTCCACTATAAATTTGGAAAACCGAGTAAATAGCTAATTTGGTCCTTGAAAATGTAAAGCGGTATCAATTTAGTCCCTGAATTTAACTAAATAGCAAAAACATCCCTGAAGTTGTAAAACGATAATCAACTTGGTCCCTCCGTCAACCCCAGTTAGCTGACGCCGTTAACGGCGCTGATGTGACATGTTAAGTGCCCTGTTGGCACCGTTAGGTGGTGTCCACGTGGTCAGGGACCAATTTGAAACTCTGAACCAGAGACTAAATTGATACTCGCAACTCTGAACCAGTGATGACTAAATTGATACTCGCAACAGTTTTCTTCTTCTTCTTCTTCTTCTTCTTTATCTTTCCCCTTTCTCTCTCTGCTCTCTCACTCTCTCTTTCTCTTTGTTTCCTCTGTCTCGCGCTCTCTCTCTAACCACCCGTCTATAGAATCACCGGTCTATAGACGAGTCCTTTCTCTCTCTGCTCTCTCTCTCTCTTTGCTTCCTCTGTCTCGTGCTCTCTCTAACCACCCGTCTATAGACGGGTGATTCTTTAGACGGGTGAAGAAGAAGAAGAAGAAGACGACCGTTGCGAGTATCAATTTAATCCCTGGTTCAGAGTTTCAAATTGGTCCTTGACCACGTGGACACCACCTAACCAGTGACTACGGTGCCAACAAGGCACTTAACGTGCCACATCAGAGCCGTTAAAGGCGTCAGCTAACTGAGGTTGACGGAGGGACCAAGTTGATTAATGTTTTACAACTTCAGAGACGTTTTTACTATTTAGTTAAATTCAGGGACTAAATTGATACCGCCTTACACTTTCAGCGACCAAATTGGCTATTTACTCTTAGAAAAACCGAGTCAAGTTTTTTAAAAGGTATCTGAGACAAACTTTTTGCCAACGGCATTTTTCAATGAGTAGAATCTAAAATAAATAGCTGTTTAATATCCTCAAATGATGTCATAAGATGAGATAAAATAAATTTAAAAAAAGACGCAATCTACCTAACATATTTAAATTATTATTATATATATATATATATATATATATATATATATATATATGTATAAATAAATAAAATTGTGAAACTATAAAAGATTGAATAGAATCAATTGTATTTGGTATTGATTTACATCAGAGAATATATGCAAGAGAGATTACACAAATCTCGGCTAATCCTATGCTCTAATATTGCAATATAAAATCAAAATGATGACAGCATTAATATCTCTTCAAAACCAAAATAATAACAACATTAAATAAGAGATATTATAGGAGATACAATCAGATTTGTTCCTTGATTTTAGGAGCTGCACTTGCTGGTCTGACACGCCCCCGCAAGATTGGAGTTCCGTTAGTAACACCGATCTTGTTTCGTAAATGTTGATGGCGGGCTTTGGATAGAGGTTTGGTGAGACAATCAGCAAGTTGATCATCGATGCAAACATGAGGAACTTTGAGCTTCCCTTGTTGTACCAAATCGCAAACAAAGTGGATGTCAATGGAGATGTGTTTCATGCGAGTGTGATACACTGGATTGTGAGTGAGATAAGTGGCATTCAGATTGTCACAAAGGATTAAGGGTGCCATCGAGGAAGAGATACCTAATTTAGTGAGGAGAGAGTTGATCCATGACAACTCTGCTGTAGAGTTGGCTAGAGCCCTATACTCAGCTTCTATGGATGACCTGGCTACTGCTCTTTGCTTAGACGATTTCCCAGAAATTAAGTTAGAACCATAGTAGACAAGGTGAGCAGATGTGGAGGTGTAGTCATCTTTATTTCCGGCCCAATCAGCATCACTATATGCAGTGAGTGTAAAGGAAGTTGGTTTTTGAAGTAGGAGACCATGAAAAATAGTACCTTTAAGATAGCGTAGAAGCCTCTTCAGAGCAGTTAGATGAGTGCAGTTGGTCGTTGCATGAACTCTTCCAGTTTGTTAACAGAAAAGGCAATGTCAGGCCGCGTCATGGACAAATATTGGAGGCTGCCAATAGTGCTGCGATAAAAAGTGGCATCAGTACTTAGGGAACCATCATCTTTACACAGGGGAGCACTGGTTGACAATGGAGTTTCCTGTGATTATAATGTCATCTACATACACAAGATTGTATAAAACAAGACCCTGGTTTCTGAGAATAAACAAAGACGAATCAGATTTTGAATTAAAAAAACCATAGTCATAGAGAAACTTACGCAAGGTTTGGAACCAAGCGCGTGGCGCTTGTTTGAGGTTATAGATTGACTTCCTTAGGCGGCAGACATGATGAGGTTTCTTTGGATGAATGAAGCCTGGAGGTTGTTGCATATAGACTTCTTCACTTAGAGAAACATGCAAGAATGCATTATTCACATCAAGTTGACGCAGTGGCCAATTATGCTGTAAGGCTAAAGAAAGAACAAACCTTACTGTTGTGGGTTTAACAACTGGACTGAAAGTCTAAGTGTAATCTAGTCCCGGTCTTTGATGAAAGCCTTTGGCTACTAGTCTGGCCTTGTATCTGTCAATAGCACCATTTGCCTTTCTTTTAACGCGATAAATCCATTTGCAGCCAATGAGATTTGTGTTAGGAGATTGCGGAACCAGATCCCATGTTTGTTGTTGGATTAAAGCATCAAACTCCTTGCTCATGGCATCACGCCATTCACTTGTTTTGAGCGCCTGACTTATACATGTTGGCTCAGTTGAGTAGAGGATAGGGTGTTTAGTGGTGAGGAGATATTTTGGGTTAGGCTTGTGGATTTGATTCATTCTTTTTGTGACTGGGCGAGCGAGCGCAGGTAGAGGAGGCGATGTTGATGTGGGAGAGTCGATAGGAGTACATAGTGGTGATCCTGTAGAGGGGAGGGGGTCTGGTCAACCGATTAATTGGATGAGGTAGGAGTGGTTGGGATGTGTGAGTTTAGAGGTGGAGTGGATAAAGGTGATGTAGAGTTCTGAGGAGGAATGATAGGAGGGATAGGTGCGTGAAGTTGTTGGATGATGAGGGGGTGGCCAGATATAGGGAGGTTGTGACTATTATTGGAGGGTTTGGAAGTTGAGTTGGAGGAGGTGGAGGCATAAAAATTATGATAAAAGGGAAAGATAGATTCATGAAATATCACATGTCTTGAGAGATATAATTTTTTAGTGGGAGGATGATAGCATTGATAGGCATGGTGTTGAGTTGAGTAACCTAGAAGGACACAAGGCATGCTGCGATTTGATAACTTATTTTGAGAGTAAGGACAAAGCCACGGATAGCAAAGACATCCAAAAACACGAAGGTTGTGATAATTGGGTTTGGAACCAAAGAGAAGTTCATGAGGACACTTGTTAGTGAGGTGAATAGTTAGCATGCGATTGATTAGATAAGCTGCCATTTGAAATGCATAGCACCAGAATTTTTGTGGGACAGACGAATGAGATAAAAGCGTGAGTGCAGTTTCCACTATATGGCGGTGTTTGCGTTCGGCGATGCCAATGGGTTCATGGGTGTATGGTGGACTGATATAGTGAGATATTCCATGCGTATTGAATTATTGTTTAAGTTTGAGATATTCAGTACCACCATCAGTGTAAATTGATTTAACCTTGTTTGAGAAAAGTGTTTCAATTTTGGAGTGAAAGTGAGGAAATATAACAGTGACATCAGTTTTACTTTTTAATTGATAAAGCCATGTGTATCGAGTAAAATGATCAACAAACACAAGATAATATTTGTAGCCATTAATAGAGGTTATAGGAGATGTTCCCCAAACATCAGAGAAAATAAGTTCAAGTGGTGAAGTAGTTTTTATGAAGGATATAGAAAAAGGAAGTTTGTGGCTTTTATTAATGGAGCATGAATTACAGTGGGAAATTTTATTGTGGAAAGTCCTAGAGAGACCACAGTTGGACAACATTTGAGTGAGAATTTTGGAGGATGGATGACCAAATCGAGCATGCCAGAGGGAGAGAGATGAGGTTGTTGTTGACAGAGCACTAGGAGATGACGGAGAGGTTGGATGGTAGGTGTATAGATCACCATTACTTGGACAGCACATCAAAACCGCCCCCGTTACCTGATCCTTCACACAGAAAAAAGAAGAGTGAAATTCAATGTAAGCTTTATTAGATTTGCAGAACTTAGAGACAGAAATAAGATTGTGTTTTGCATGAGGGACACATAGAATATTATTAAGGTGGAAAGTAGTGGTGGGTGTGGGAAGTGTGGTGGAGCCAACATGTGAAATTTTCAAACCTGTACCATCACCTATCTGTACTTCTTCAGGACCTTCATACTCAGAACGAATGTGCATATTGTTAAGGTTTTGTAGTGACATGATGACTGGCACCAGTGTCAAACACCCAGCTAGGTGTCATGGTAGAAGAAGCAGATGCATAGTGAGCTGTTGGTGTGTTGCTAAGTTTCGGTATTTCAGGGCAACATTTGGCTATATGACCTATAGCGGAGCAAAACTGGCAGCGTGGTGGAGGTCTGGTGCCGCGAGGATTGAAGCCACGAGTCTTGCTTGACTGAAAGCCAAAGCCACGAGATGAGAATGAAGCATTGTGCCGAGATGGTTTGGAGAAGAAGTTGCCACGACCATAGGCCTGTTTTGAATTTCGTTGAGCAAAGTTTGCTGTAGGAACCTGTATATCAACCTGGGATTCGCGACGAATATAGACGTCATGAGTCAGTAGGTGGTTGTGAAGTTCATAAAAGGTGCAGGAGTTTTCATGTGTCCGGATTGAGGCTGCAATATCACGGTATTCCGAGCCAAGACCATTAAGGATGTAAAGAGTAACATCGTCATCAGAAAGAGATTTGTCAATTACAGCAAGTTCATTAGTAAGGCTTTTAACCGAGAAGAGGTATTCAGTGATGGATTTGTCTCCCTTAGTGCAACGCTGAAGTTGGTTTTTTATGGACATAACATGGGAGCGTGAGGTGGGAGTTTGGGGTGATGTGGTTCCATTAATGTGGCTCATGATTTGAATGCCCGAGAGAAGGGTGGTGACCTGACATTTCCAGGCACGGTAATTGCTGCGAGATAGTTTGAAGGTGATGGAAGCATTGAGGAGGAAGGATGATTTGGAGGAGCTACTGTTGGTAGTGGCCATGGTGGAGGGAGGAGGATCAATGGGCTGTTAGGCTAAGAGAAGGCTGATACCATATAGAAGATTGAATAGAATCAATTGTATTTGGTATTGATTTACATCAGAGAATATATGCAAGAGAGACTACACAAATCTTGGCTAACCCTATGCTATAATATTGCAATATAAAATCAAAATAATGACAGCATTAATATCTCTTCAAAACCAATATAATAACATTAATAAGAGATATTATAAGAGATACAATCAGATTTGTTCCTTGATTTTAGGAGCTGCACTTGCTGATCTGACAGAAACATATAATGAAATTGCACTTATATTTAAATTATTATTATTTGAGATTATTGAATGAGGCCTATATGCTCAAGTTAGCTTGGCAGATTGTTGTGGATAGAGATAAACTTTGGGTTCAAATCAGTACAGCCAAATATCAGTGTGGAAATCAACTGCTTATTGGTCCTAAGAGTGTTTCAAGATATGTTTGGAAAGCTATTTCTAGAGCTTCGGAGAAAGTGGAGTCAAATATCGATTGGATTATAAATGATGGTCATGAAACCAGATTTTGGAGAGATAAATGGATTTCGGGTTGTGAAAAGCTTGATTGCAGTCTGGCCAACATGATTCCTCGGCATGAAGCTGAATTCCCTATCTCTTTCTATGTGACTAACAATAGTTGGAATTGGGAGGTTATTAGGAGGCATATACCTGACTCAAACTGTACTAGAATTGCTCAAGTCAAGGTCCCTCTCCCTGGACAAGCCGATGTTCTAAATTGGAGACTTGAAAATGATGGACTTTTCTCTATTAAATCTGCTTATAAGTTGGTTAGCTCATATAATCAAATAAATAGGTTTACCAATCCTATTTTTCAGAAGGTTAAGGATTGGAGAGGTCTTGCTAGAATCAGATCTCTCCTCTGGAAGGTTGCTCATGGTTGCTTATGAAAAAAAAAAAAAAAAAGAGGAAAGATGTAGGAGAGGTATGACTATCGATAATCTTTGTCCTAGTTGCAATTATGCTCCTCAGACTATGATGCATATGTTGAGAGATTGTGAAGATGTCAAAGATTTCTGGGATAGAAATATTGATCCTACTGTTTGGAGTAGATTTTTCAGTTGTGGTCTTTATCAGTGGCTAGATTGGAATTTGGAAGATGAGAAATTTGCCTTGGAACTGGATATCATTCTTTGGAGTTGTTGTATGGGCATTATGGAAAGATAGGAATGCTCTTATCTTTTCAGAAATCCTTATCTCTGAAGCAAGTTCTGTTTGAAGTAGATTCTTGTGTATGGGCTGGCCTGATCAATAGGAGAATTGCTCATTTTCCTTCCCTAAAGCCTCTTGTTGATGAGGCTATTCGACTCCTCAAAGATCTATGCTGGAAGACTTCGATTGTTAGTATAGGAAGGGAGGCTGACATTGTTGTTGATATAGTTGCTAGCAGAGGGCATTTTGCCCCTTTCCTGATTACTTTTGTGGATCATGTGTGTTTCCTTTGTTAGAGATGTTGCTTAGTAAGGATAAGGCAAAATTACTCTTTTCGTCCCTTATCTTAATTGTTTTTTTTCATTTTGATCCTTTAATCTTTTTTTTTATGACAAATAAGTCCCTTATGTTTGCAAACATTAATAACGTTGGCCTAAATATTAGTAAACACCACCTCAAACGATCATACATGTCCGTTAACTATCCAACATGGCGCTGGCTTGGCCAAAATGACATCGTTTTGACGACTTCAGATCGGTGTTTGAGTAAGGTAGATGTAAACCAAGCTTTATAGCCATGATTGTAGGGAAGAAGATTGGGAATCATGAACTCAAGGTCACCATTTAAAGGGGACGAAGATAACCCATACACCCCCAATGATAATAACTAGATCTCCAACCACTTAATACGTCCAGTTGTGGAGTTAACGGATACGGTCAACAAAGTTGAATGAAGAATAACACTTAGACCAATATTGTTACCGTTGGTAAACATAATGGACTAGTTTGTTACAAAAAAAAAAAGATAAGGGATTAAATTGAACAAAACAATTAACTTAAGAAACCAATACTATAATTTTGCCTAAGGATAAAGGAGGGGCCTTGTCCTCCTAGTATGAGTGTCTAGTTAGTAGTTCTTTGTTATAAAAAAAATTGTACTTATTTTTAAAAATATTTTTTGTACATATCAAATTCTAATTTTATGTCTTAATTACACGTAATTTTAAAAATTATACAATATATTTATATATCAAGTCAGCCGAATTTTGATATGGTAATTCTTAGGCCATGATCTATCAGATTTGTATTCAAGAAAATGGTCTGATAAAAATATTGACCCAAATTTGACTCAAGCCAAACACGTCCCAACTACTTAACTACGAATTTTACCTTACTTTATTTTTTTAAAAAGATTAAACATCTCATGATATGATTTCAAAAATTCACTTTTGACTCCGATATTGTATAAAGAAAACAAGAAATTAAGCCGCGAGTATAGCAGTTGCCTTTAGAAAATATAATTTCTTTAAAGTTTAATTTAAACTTAAGTGAGTAAAATAAAGATTCACACCTCTTATCTATAAAGAGTTGGTTAAGGTGGTAAGTAACTTCAACCCTTAAATGAAGAAGTGAGTTTATGAATCTGTTTGGTAAAATTAACTGTTAGCGGATAAGTTAGTTGATAGTAGATAGCAGATAAGGTAGCTGATAGCGGATAGCGGATAGGCTAGCTTATCTTCTGTGAAAGTGTTTGATAAAACTAGTGGTTGAACTAGCTGAAAAATATAAAATGACATAAAAGGATATCTTCATTAATGATTTTACATAAAAGAGAGAGAAGAGAATAAATGTAGAATTAAATGAAGATAATGAGGATAAAAGTGAAAACAAAAATGAAACACTATAAGCTCTAAGCTCTAATGCTATTTCAAGTAGAGTCTGAAAAAAAACGCTATAAGCTCGTGAAAAAATGTTATAAGCTCGTGACAGATGCACTTATCAAACAGGACTATTTTCTCATCCGCTATAAGCTCGTTGAAATGCCTTGCCAAACCGATTCTAAATTTTACAGAAAAGTAACTTATGGAAAACCGCATAACCTTCGTGTCCTGACAGTCGAATTGAACTTGTTTCATGAACATGTAAAAATAGCTTGTGGTATAAAAAAATAATCACACCTTAATCACTAACCCCTTTATTTTATTTTTTCTAAAACTAATAATAGTATGGCACAGTGCACTTTATGATTTGATTAAATGTCGTTTGGTTTGTGTCTTGTACTCTACATGTTCAAAATGCCATTTTTTTCCATGTGCAAGAATTTTAGCATTTAAATATACAATTAGGGCTATGAATACATATTATAACCCACGAGGCAACCCGGCTTATTATGGGTTCGAGTTAGGTTAATTTGACATTTTTTTAGCACGTAAGAATTTTGAAAACTTTGCAAGTATATGAATTAATAATTTTTATAAAATTATAAAGACTAAGAGCCCGTTTGTTACGGATTAAAAAAAATGATTTTGATATTCAATAATTTAAAGATTATGTTTTAGAGATTTTAAAGAAAACAAGAAGTTATTTTATGTTTGTTTACAATCATAAAAATCATTTTTTTTAAAGAAAAGAGATTCTATCGCAGTCTATTTTTTCAAAAAGCCAATGATATTATCTTTTTATTTTAATCCTAAAAATGATTTCCTAAAAAATCTTAAACAACGACAACCAAAATCACTATAAATAATTTTTACTTAAAAAAATGATTTATATAATCAAATAATCTTAATGAAACACACTCTAAAATTGAAAATATGAAAACTATAAACCAAAATGTTATAATTTGAAGAAAAAAAAATAGAACCCATCGATATATATAATGTCTATAGTTATATTTACAATGCAAAAGTGAATATGAGTATATTCACAACCGGTCAAAAAACAAAGTATATTCACAACCTTAAAAGTGCTTGCAAGGCTAATGAAATCTTTTTTTATATTAAATAGGACTTGACAAATGATATTCATACTTTTGTGTGAGTAAAGTTAAATATTATCATATATTATATACAAATTTAAAATAAATATATAATATACAAGTGTGAACAAGTATCATTTGGATATTAAATTCAGTAATACACATAAATACAAGTGCGAGACTAATATATAAGCTGTCACTGTTGGACAAAATTTGATTTGCTTGTGGTACAAAAACCCAAAAATCACTTATTCAGGAAGTACAAGCAGGTACGAAAATACACGACAAAATAATAATGTAAATTTAATCTTAAAATATTTACACATTTTAAATTTATATATATATATATATATATAATTTTTTATTTAAATTAAAGAAAAGGTTTTATTAAAGTTTAATGAATAATAATAGCCTTGGACCACATATTTGTAGTTTCTGCCCTGCATGAAAGCCAGTCTTTCAAAGTTTTCTTCTAACGTGTAAGTTGGTGAAGAAAAAAGGTGTGCCTTGCAGCCCTTGCTGTAGATTGTTCTTCTGTATGTTCCAAACAGTTATGGTCCTGGGCATGGACGACCGTTCAGGATTTCATTTTTTGGGGACATCAAAATATTTTTTTTATTTAGTATTTTCTATAAATTCAATTATAGGCAAAAAAATGAATAAATATGGTAGCCTTAAATATAAGCAAATGTCAATTAATCTATCCATATTTAATGTTTTTTCAAAAACACCCTTAAATTATTAATTCATTAATGTTGTGAGTATCATTATGATTAAGGGTATTTTAATAAATGTATTTACTTTTTTACATGAAACCAATAAAATTAAATATACTTAACTACTATTCTTAATTAGTGTGCAAGTAGGTATTTTGCTTATAATTGAGTTTGGAGGAAGTAATAAATACAAATAAATAAAAATTTTATATTATTAAAATTATATACAACTTTGATAATTCTTATGATCTTGATGGTGAAATTCTATTTGAAAAATTGAAAGTCATTAGAGAGGTTTTAACGGTTGAATTAAAATCAAGCTATATAATATTGAAATCTTTGAAGACATTTAATTGTTTTTCTAATGCATGCCCGACTTACAAAATAATATTAACTATCCTAATTATTACTGTTGCATCTGCTGAAAGAAGTTTTTCTAAATTGAAATTGTTAAAATTTTATTTGTGATATACTGTGTCACATGATAGGTTAAGTAGTCTTACTTTGAGTTATATTAAAAATGATTTTTTTAAAGAATTTTGATTATGAACAGATTATTAATGATTTTGCAACAAAAAAATATAAGAAGAATAATATTCAAATAATTATAAAAGCACCACTTTCTTGATTCGTCCGGGACACAAAAAATCTAAGGACCAGCCCTGGTTACAAAAATATTCTTTTATAATAAGTCTATGTTTAAAGTGAGCAAATATTATGATATTTATTTTTGGATATTGATCTAATAAAATTTACTAATAAATATATTTTTAAAGATAAATTCACGATCTATCTTTAGTATGTGTATGATGTATACTTATTTTAGAGTCACCTACATTTTGATTAGTTGCATGCTAATATAAGGTAATAATAGTTCACTTTCAATTCTTCACTTCGTAACAATGACAGATCATAACTAATTCTTTTTTTGGAGTCACTATATACTAATTAAAATAATATAATTAAAATTATTATGAACCATATATAATTAATTTTTTTTTACAAACATATATAATTTTGTTAAAGTTTCAAAATAATATATTAATATAAAATATTAATAAAATATATAAAAGAAAAAATGTATATGCAAATCAAACAAAAAATGCATAAAACTAAAATATCGCTAGACAAGCTGGGGTGTTTACTCCCTCTACTCCATTGAACCAAACATTGCCTTATAGATAAACTGATTGTGCCTATCATTGACATCATATAAGTGGGGAGAGGATAACTGACTATCTATCTATATTGTTCAAAACATCTTTCCTCTTATAGAATTAAATTAATAGAGATAAAACTAAAAAATGATGAAAGTATCTAATATATATGTTCTTTCTTCATATGAGAATGAAAAAGTGGAGCAACTTGTAAATCTAAAATGAGTATGATTAGTATACATGGTTGAAGGAGTGATGGACTGGGTTAAACATGTTAAAACTGAAAGTTAAAAACCAAGCAGCCTACGTACAACATTAGGAGAAAAACCAACTCAAATTGTGTGAAGCCTCCTAAAAAGTGAGCAATGAATATTTAAGGTTTTGCTTAACTTGTTTTGGAACTTTGCATTAAATTATTTTGGGGCAGTTGCTCAGCTTTTTTACCAAGCTAGCCTAGTTTTCAAAATTATATACCAAAATAATTTGATTCTAAAACAATTTACCAAAATACTCTTGTTTTGAATAAAAAAATATATTTTGAGTAACGTTGGTTTTTACCCGAATTTTTTTTTAAAAAAAAATTTTTGCATGCAGCGCCACGTGGCGCAGGATGCAAAATTTTTATTTTTATTTTTTTAAAATTCGGGTAAAATAATTGGCACCCAATCAGAGGGTGTCACGTGTAAAGGAGTGGCGCTGACCAGCGCCACTCAAAAAATATTTTTTTATTCAAAACAAGAGTATTTTGATAAATGGTTTTAGAACCAAATTATTTTGGTATATAATTTTGAAAACTAGGCTAGTTTGGTTAAAAAGCCGTCGTTGCTCCCTCAGACTACAATGAAGGTCCGCCCTGCATCGTTAGGTGATAACTCACATGTGAATAAATGATTCAACTACCAGAAAAATGTCCTTTAAAGTGAGTTTGAGTATAAAGTAAGTAATTGTCTGTTTGGTTTAGATTTTGATTGAATTGATTTTGAAAGAATTGATTTTAAGAAAATTGAGTTTAAAAAAATTAATTTGTGCTTGGTACTGATATTTTAAAAGTTAGTTTAAAAGAATTGGTTTTGTTTGGATGATGGAGTGAAATCACTTTTGATGTGTAAATATAAAGAATATTATGAGACTCATACCTAGAATCAATTCTACTCAATGAGAAAGCTAGAAATTTTTCCTTCTCTTAAAATCAATTCTACCCAACTCAGAATTAATTTTATTGAACGTTAAATTTAAAACAAACACCTTCAAAATCCCAAAATCATTTTTACTGGAAGCAAACATGATTTTGGGCCATCCAAAATCTAAACCAAACAGGCACTAAGTAAGAGTGTATTTACTCTTAATTAGTTAAAATGCATTGGAATCTCAACACACTTCAACTAATTAAGAGTAGATATATCCTTACTTGCTTACTTTACATTCAAACTCACTTTAAAAGAACCTTATCCTACATTAACAATGTATGTAATTACCAACGTTTAAAAAACTAGATCAGTCATTAAACTGGTGAAGACACAGGTTCAAGGTTCAATATGATTCAACCGTAATTGAACCATAGTCGAACCGGTGATCATTAAATATATATTTTTATTATTATATATTATATTAAGTAATAAACTAAAAACAAATTAAATTTTAAATTAATATAAAAGAATCCTATTATATATTTCATAAGATAAAAAAAATCAACAAAAAAGAAAAAATAATAAAAACTCATATATATATATATATTTATTTATTTATTTATATAACTTGTAATTGGACCTTTATTTAACTAAAAAACATATACTTATAATTTAAAAATAAAAATATAAAAAAATGAAATATAAAAAAATGATCGGTTTAAACTATTTCTCACCGATTCTAAAATCGGTCAATTTTTTGGGTTAAATGGATTGGACATCTGATCGATTTCTGATCCAATCAACCAACCGGCCGATCCGATCAGATTTTCAAAACTATGGTAATTACGGTACAGGGAAATAGCAACTCAAGAAGAAGCTGGAAACTTATGTGTTGTTTTTTTTACGAGTAAAACTTATATGTTTATAACTTAAAAATTGAATGAATATAAATAATTTCAATCAATTTTGGAAAGAGTATCAGTTACCACAAGGGATAGGATACAAGCCGTGGAGCTTGTAAGGGAGCGTAACTACAGTTCGATACTCGAAGAATGTTAATTGTACATCTAAAGATGAGCAGATTAGAAAAAGAGGATTAATTAGTTTAAGTTTCTTCTTTTAAGATCTTCCTTAATATTAAAATTTTACAATGCTTTAGGGTGCGTTTGGGTATACAGCTTATTTAAACGCTTATGCAATAAGCTCTTTTTTCAATAAGCTAAAAACAGCTTATTTTCATAAGCTTCTCTAACAAGCTTATGGAAATAAGCTAAAAACAGCTTATGGAAAGATCATAAACTATTTTCATAAACTATTTGTATAAGTTTAATTCCACAAGCCATTCTCATAAGCTCTCCATAAGCTCTTCCAAACGCACCCTTAGTATGTGACGCCGATATTTTAATTGATTAAAGTATAATTGGTCAATGTTTTAGTGCCAAAAACTAGATTATGAGTGCGTTTGTTTTAGATTATTTGATCATAAAAATCATTTTTTTAAGTTAAAAATTATTTTAGTGATTTTAATTGTGTTTGTTTAAGATTTTTTAGGAAATGATTTTTTTAAAAAAATTATTTTTATGACTAAAATGAGAAGCTATTCCATTTAACTTCTCACTAAAATCTGATTATCTAGAGTAACAAAGTGGGCCTATATTTGGAAGATGGCCCGTGATCCGAATAATTTGTAAGTAAAGAAAACATCAAAATGATTGTGAACTGTTAAGGATAACATATGTAAAAGGAATTATTGAGCAGTGTGTTCCAATAAAAATTTGTATTTTTGCTAAAAATATGGCCTAGTTATACTTGACTGTTGTGAATGTGTTTAGGAAAGCTGAAAAAAAAAGATTATGCTGATAATCGATTTATGAATAATCGATTATTGTGATAATTGATTATAATCAGAATCATTTTTGTTTGGGTCTGTTTGCTGAAA
This sequence comes from Ammopiptanthus mongolicus, assembly GCA_039655645.1. NCBI lineage: Eukaryota > Viridiplantae > Streptophyta > Magnoliopsida > Fabales > Fabaceae > Ammopiptanthus > Ammopiptanthus mongolicus. The sequence goes on from CM077347.1 coordinate 89,021,697, forward strand.
AGCGATTTCAAGATAATCTTTTTCGTTTGGATGGTCTAAAAAAATCGTTTTTTACATAATAAATTATTAAAAACAAAAAGAAAAAAACTTTGTATCATATTCCACAAAAAGCTTTTTTCTAAAACAGTTCTAAAATTCAGCTGGCTACTTCCAGCTTTTTTTTAAAAATAAAAACTTTTTTAACAATTAATCAAATTTCCCAAACAAAAATATTTTTTCACAAAACAACTTTTTTTTAGAAAAACAGCTAAAACATTAAACAATCAAGCATTCCCAAACACCCTCTATTTGGTTTGATTTTTACTCCCAGGTACTTTAAGGCCTTAGAGAAATCTCTTTCATCAGGATTTATTGACGTCTTGTTATTATAAGACAAATCATAAGATAAGATATAAAATAGGGTTAAGTATGTTTTTCATCCCTATAAAATTGATAAATTTTGATTTTGGTCCCTATAAAAATTTAATTCATTTTTAATCCCTAAAAAATATAAAAATTGTGTGTTTTTGATCCCTGATGAGGGACTAAAAACACACTACTTTCATTAAATATAGGGACTAAAAACGAATAAAAATTTTATAGGGACCAAAATCAAATTTTACGAATTTTATAAAGACCAAATACATACTTAACCCTATAAAATATGTGCCTTTTCTTCTTTCACCTCCTCTGTCCCCACCCCACAAATTCCTATTTTTATTTTGAATGAACTAGGATTCGAATTCAATTTCATTGCCTCTTCATTTTATAAAAATGTATTTATCATTGATTAGTTAAAATGAATTGAAATCTCAAGATAATTTAATCAATTCAGAATGAATACACTCTTACTTTCTTACTTTATACTTTTGTTCACTTTCTTACTTTCTCACTTTCTCAAAAACTCAAATAAAAATTAAAACTGGGGGATGGAGTGAATTTTACGGTTATTCTTCATGACTTATGTTATGTTTGGAAAAACATGGTAAAAATGTGCAAACGCGTGTCAGCTATAAATTGTAGCTTCTCAATTTATCACTTCCTATCGTGATTTTAAGGAATTTCACCGGATTCCAAACACTCAATTAATATATTTTAATGGCTAAAAGTTGTTTTAGCCAAATACTTGGTAGGGGATGAAAATTACTTCTAAAAAGAACTTAAGGTTGGTAAAGTCCACGGTCAAACGCAAATGAATGGAAAGAATGTGAAAGGGATCTGACCTCTACAAATGATATGAGAACCGTTGGTGCTGCAGTTTCCATCTCACGGCTGGCAAGCTTTAAAATCATGAGCGAATTTTCACTTTAGTTCTTATAAATTTTTTTTTTAGTTTTTATCTCTTTAAAATATAAAATTATTATTTTTTATCCCTTCTATCATGTGACATTCATTAACTATTTATATATCTAATAGAAAGTCATATGGTCATTTGAAGTGACACCCAATGATCTTTGTGGTGTCATGTTATTATATGATTCTCTTAAAATTTTTCTTGAATCCTAAAATGAATTATATTAATTTATCTTAAAATGAATGCTAGAGACTTAGAACGGCGATATTAATTTTTTTTAAACAAATGGTTCTCTCTTCCCATAATTCAAACCCTTATTTACCTGATTTTCAAAACCCTCCCTCACAATTATGCTCTCATCGCTGAAGTGTCGCCGACCAAATCTAATGTCTTCCATCGGTGGAGTTGTACATGTATCCGTCCTCCTCCAATTTTCCACTGACTAAGCCGATTTTCGGTTGTTTAAAATCAATGGTGGAGTTGAGGGAAACTTTGAGTAAGAGGGATTTCGATGTTGGGCATAGGAAGCAAAATGAGAGTCTTCTCAGCGGGACTAAAGAGGAGGCCGACAACGGTTAGAAGAATGGCGCCGACAGAGATTAAAGGCGGTGGACACAAAGCTGGAAGCCGTCGAGCCGCTCTAGCACTTGGTCGCAAACAATGGTTGACAATGTGTCATAGATGGGTTGAGGTGGTGGCCACGAGGGTCGATACCAATGGTCAACGAAAACAAACTTGAAGCCCTTTCCGCATCTACAAGTCACACTCTTTCACTTGCACTCTTTCTACATCAACATTGCATCCACCATTATCTTCAACCAAAAACATGACAAATAAAACCCGTCATTGAAATTTCAATTTCTGAAATTCATGAAATTCAATAAAGAAGAGACGACGACCTCAAAAAATAGAGGACAGAGAGCGGTGGAGGAAGATCTATCACTGGTCAACTCCGATCACCATAGGAAACCTTTGCCTCCTTCCACAGTCCTTTTCTCTTGGGCCACTTTCTCTTTTATTAATCCTTTAGTTAAACAGTGAAAATCCTTTTAATTCTGTACATGTAATTAACTTCCTTTCTAGTTGCTCATTTCAATCTCAGCCATCCATTATATATATATATAAATCGACGACTGAAAATTGTTGAGGATCCATCCTCCATAGAGAGTTTGGAGGATGTTAGCATTATCCCGTTATGGCGAATATCTCAAAAGTGAATGGGGGTAGAAATTTTACTCCAAGAGAACAACGAGTTTATTGGTTGGCTCCTCCTCAAGGCTACTATAAGCTCAATGTTGATGGTAGTGCACTAGGCAATCCAGGGAGCTTAGGGTATGATAGTCATGGGAACAACATCTAACATTCAAGTAGAGGTCATGGGTTTGAAGCAAGGGTTAAAGCTAGCATGGACCCAAGGTGTGAGGCACCTGATATGCCATTCAAATTTAGGTGGTCATTGATCAGTTTAATCAGGTACAGTTTAAGTCCTCTACTCTTTTGTGGAGGAACAAACGTCTAGAAGCTAAACGATCATTTATTTTTATTTTTGTTTTAATATTTCAATTTTTTAATCAATTAGTCAATAATCCAGATTATTAAAGGACCAATCCTCTCTCCTTATATTGGAGAACTTTAGAATTGCCTGATTAACCATAGTACAAATGAGTTACACAGGTAAGCAGGTCTTGTTCATGATATTAACTATTAGGTTTAATTAAGTTTTTAGTCCTTGAAAAGTGAATAAGTTTTGGTTTTGGTCCCTGCATCTTTTTTTGTTGGTTTTGGTCCCTACAAGTTTCAAAACTTTGATTTTGGTCCCCGCCGTCACCATCCATCCATTAAATGTTGACTCGACTAAGGGACCGTCACGTCAGCACTATCATGTAGGTTATTATAATATTTTTATTTTTATTATAATGTCATTATTTATTTTTTATGCTTTTATTAAATGAATGAATTGCTGAAATAACAACATTCAGGAACATTTCTAGGGTTCCCGAATACCATTGTGACATTAAATATTATAAAAGAATGTAAAAGGATAATATTTAATCCTGCATGATATTAAATATTATAAAATTAGCATGCATGAAAGTGCTGACGTGACGGTCCGTCAGTCATGTCAACACTTAACGAATGGATAGCAGTGGTAGAGCCACGTTAGGGTGAGGGTTTTTTTAAAAAAATTATAACTACCCTATATACATTTTTCCCCATAATTGACAAAATTGCATCCATGCCACTCATTAACTCAACACTTAGCACTCCTCCTTCACACATGAGTCACGCACGACCCAAACCCAACATTGTGTCCCTAATATGAGAGACAATGGATGAGAGTCTTTACTCTAGGAGGTAATTTTATTTTGCAATGTGCATGATATTGACATTCCTAAGATGGAAGATATATTTTGTTCTATGGGAAGATCACGTCATTTAGGCAATGCTAAAGCTATCACAGTAGAGCATCACTATCGTATTGAATTATTTTATACTGTTGTGGACATGTAGCTTTAGGAACTTTACGATCGTTTCACATAAACAAATACTCAGTTGCTTCTTTGTTTGGCTTGTTTGAGTCCAACTAATTTTTTCTCTACTTTTGATAAGACAAGGCTCATTGAATTTGCGAAATTTTATCCACATGATTTTTCTTCAACTAATTTAGTGATGGTTGATAATCAATTTGAGACTTACATCGAGATATGTGTAGAACTGTTGAATTTGCATCTGCGAAAGGAACTAGTGATCTTTCAGAGAAGTTGGTTGAAAGTGGAAGACATATTATTTATCTATTAATTTATCTTCTTTTGAAGTTAGCAATGATTTTGCCTGTTGCCACAACAACTGTAGAACGAGCCTTTTCTGCTATGAAGATTGTGAAAAATAGGTTGCGTAATCGAATGGGAAATGCATGGATGAATGATTGTTTGATAACCTATATTGAGAGAGATGTGTTCAATAACATTAACAATGAGCTGATCATTCAACAATTTCAAAATATGAGATCACGTAGAAGACAATTATGAGATATGTAATTTATTTGATTTGGTATACTAAAATTTTATGCATTCAAGATTTATGTATTTATCTTCATATGTATGATAGTGTTTTTATTAAATTTTTTGGAAATAGATTATCTCCATTAGCTCTGGATCCTAGATCCACCACTGATGGATAGTGATGACAGAACCAAAGTTTTAAAACATTTTATAAAGACAAAGTTTTTGGAAATTCTTGTTTTGTTTATTTTCAGATGTACAAAAAAAACATTTTATAAAGATAAATTATTAGACAATGTCTCTCTACAATTAGATATTTTTTGTGACCCGACCTACAAAATTAAAATAACTTAAATTCAAACTTAATGAATATATGCCTATTCACATTTTACATATTCCACCACTAGACCAGCCTAACGTGTGTTTAAAATAAATTATCACTCATAATTAGAATTGTAAAGACTTTTAAAAAAAATCCAGAATTTAATTGATATATAATATTAGTGTAAATGTTTTTTTATACTACATCCTCTGGTTCTATATATAAGAAATATCTGACAAAATCATAAGATCAAGGAAATGCATTGGAATTTGTTGATTTCATTTAATACTCCTATAAATTTAAATTTTATTTCATAAATATCCTTATATTAATTATTCTTAATTTACTAACTTAATTACTTCTAATACCCTCTCTCATAATAAATAAGGATATAATTGAAATTTAACATTAAATGCATTTAAAATTGAGTCACTTTTTCTTATATATTAGACAAAAAAAAAAGTCACTTTTGTCACTTATATTAAGGATCGGAGGATGTATCAATCAACACTAACTATCATATCATTAAAAATATTTGATTCTTTACATAAAAAAAAAATATTTCACTCTTGTCATAATTATCTTATAAATTATAAAGATGATTTGTGATTAATTAATAATATGAAAATTTTACACTGATAATTTATCTAAATCAAACTAAAAAAACAATTGTTTTTGTAAAAATTAATCCAAAACAAACATGCACCCTTTATGTATTGTATGGCTGTATCCGTGAGCCAGCCATCACAAGTTTTTTCACAAGGGAAAGCGAGCCTGAGGTGAGGTCCATTACCGTGAGCTTCTTTCTAATTCCATCCACAGATTTTGAATCCGCCATATTTTTCTTTCTCATATTGTTAAATTAAAATTTAAAAAAAAACGAAAACAAGTGTCTATTGTCAACTCACCTTTGTTTTTTAATGATCACCACCACCACCTTTATCTTCCATTTCCAAATCATAATCTAAGACAGACACACCCATTTTCCCTTCTTACCAAAGTCACTTCCTTTTTCAGGTACACTCACTTTTCATGTTTATTGCCAATATTGCACCGGGTCACGTATCTGAATGTTTGGGTTATTATTTGCATTCTACATCTTTGAAACAGAGATCCCTGTATCTGCATATTCTTCAATGTTGTTTTTATTCATTCTTTGTTGGATTCTGTGATATTGATGTGAGTTTAACTTTTACACACATTTTTTACACTCTTAACCAATAACAAACCAATCACAAACCGTGACACTTTTAAGGTAATTTTGATAAGATTCAAACATTTGTAAGGATGTGAGAATTTATGATCGGTTCACGGTGTAAAAAATCTTTATACATACCAATTAAATCTATTTGCTATTATGTATTTGGCATTTGGGTTTATGAATTTGCTATTATGTTCCTTTTTTCTTTTTAATTTTTCAGTTACTCATTTGGTATTCGGTTGTCAATGTCACCGAAGTTTGAGACCAAAATTTGGCACCTGTCTTGTGTGTGTATTTGTGTATGTGATTCTTACCAATTCACATTTTGATTGGTCCGGGTCGGTTACAGTTGATTAACTGTTTTAGTAGCTGAAAAGAAAGAATACCTACTTTGTCATGCTGCTTGTTGGCCTAAAGGAGTTATGTTCAGTGTTAATTTGTTAAATGAGCTTAAGTGTTTGAATAATTATGGGCCCTTTACCATATGTTATTTCTTTCATAATGCTGGCATTTGTGATGATGCAGCAGCCCGGCCTCATAATAGTTGGCTATTATTTAATGAATAAAATCTTGATAACTTTATGTACCAAAAGAAAATCAGATAGCTTTCTGTGAGAAAATTATTTATTTCTTATGAATCAAGATTGCTGCTATACAAATATATACATTCTTGTCAAATATAATTGCTTGGAACAAGGATTTTTAAATACATTTGCTTTGATTTTATATATTAATATTAATATACTCATCCTACCACCTTAAAATTATTATTTTTTTTTTTTACATTTTTTTTAAGGCATTCTATGATAGGAATTTTTTTTCTTTCCACCCATGGAAGCCAACATTGAGTTTCCATACTTGGAATGAGAACCTTAAATCAAGTTGGTTTCATTTCATGTATTAATGTTAATATACTTGTTAGAATTCTATCTTGGCCTTCTTTTTTCTTTTAATATTTTGAGGTAATATATCTTAGGCATTCATGTTCTTTCAACATATGGAAGCCAATATTGATTTTTCATGCTTATTATTGTTGCATTGGTCGTTTATGTTTTTGACCATGGCCATAAATGGCATATAGCGTATACATATGATATACCTTTTGAGACTCAGATTTACTTTCTTAAGTCAGCTTGATTATTATCTGCTCTAGGCGTGTGATTAGTATGTGTTCTAAAGCTCTTTGAAGTAGAGGTTTTGACATATTAGTTATTGTTGTTTTTCTTCGTCTATAAGTTTGTCTTCATACTTTAGTGGATGCATAAAACTTGTAGGATTGTGATAAGAAAGTAGAAACTGTTCAGAGATAATTGGCTACATAATAGGTTGGGGGAACTTCTTGGTGCAGGCTACCTATCGAACATAATTACAAATGGCTTCCTCCACTCTCATTTGTGACACTCATCCATGGAAGGATTTGAAGGTGACAGAGGCAATACTTCTTAGATATGTATAATGCAGAAATACCATGAAACATTATTAAATTCATCTCCTTTGTGCAGGCCCATGTTGAGGACATTAAAAAGACTCATTTACGTGATTTATTAAGTGATGATGAGAGATCTCAGTCAATGATGGTGTATGACCTTTACTTTATGAAGCTATATAATCTTATGATCTGTTATTTTGGTTTTTAGTAGTAAAACTACAATTAAGAGATTACCATTTTGAGGATTTGAAAATGTTTTGTGCTCAAAAAGTCGAACCAACCCCAATGCACTTGCAGTGTGATGTATAACCTTCTGACTTTTATATTCTTTGAAGCGAGTTTGATGGAATTCTATTGGACTACTCAAGGCAGCAGGCCACTTTTGAAACAAAGGAAAAACTCTTCAAATTGGCAGAGGTCAGTTCACTCCTTCTAGGTATTTGAACAAATTGTTTTATCTTTTGGCAATCAGGCAGGCCCTCCTTTAAAAGAAAATTTCATTATCAAACTGAAATACAATATCTGACTATTGAATCTCATGGTGTGATGTAGGTTGCATCTCTCAAACAAAAGATAAACCGAATGTTCAGTGGGGAGCATGTAAGTGCTTATGTACTGATTCAACGAGTTCCACATTTGCTCATGTCAAACTCACCTGCATTTTTAAAATTTCTCCCCATTCGGATTAAAGGTTATAACTCTCAGGTTTAATTTTTTTAGACGGTCTCTGAAATTCCTGTCCCTAATCCGGAAAACCTTGTTTTGCTGCAGTGTACATGTGGTATATATTGTGGATTCAGTTGCTGCATTTTCTGAATTGATAACTTTTTTGGGTAATTTTGCTTGGACTTTCAGATAAACAGCACTGAGAATAGATCGGTGCTTCATGTAGCCCTTCGTGCTCCAAGGGATGCTGTTATACAGAGTGATGGAAACAACGTTGTCCCAGATGTTTGGAAAGTTCTTGATAAGGTCCAGGAGTTCTCTGAGCGGGTCCGCAGTGGATCTTGGGTAATATGCTAGTCAATCTTCGTATATGAACATTTTTGAACTTGAGTTGAGAATATTGTAAGAGTATTAATTATATTTGTGTAGGTTGGAGCTACAGGAAAGGAACTGAAGGATGTTGTTGCGATTGGTATTGGTGGCAGCTTCTTAGGTCCGCTGTTTGTGCACACAGCTCTTCAAACAGGTTGCTGATGCTTTCTGGTCTATTTAGTGGCATTCACATTACTTTCTTTTCTTTATCTTATATTGGTAATGGTACTTAATATTTTTTGAGCATGTATACATATAAACATGAGAACCATGGATGTCATCTTCAACAAGAAGTATTGAATATATATTTATCACATCTTACAGATCCTGAAGCAATTGAATCAGCAAGAGGACGTCAGCTGCGCTTGTAAGTATCTAATATTGCTTTGGTTTCCAAAGTCTGATTTTTTCCCCATCTAAGTAAACAACTTGTAAGGTTCTAGATTTATGAATCTGTCTACTCAAGCTTTTGAGATTTCTCCACCCCCTCCCCTCTTTTTTTTTTCCATGTCTCATAGTCAGTGGTGACAAGGCCAATTTAGATTTATACTAGACCTTTTATAGAAGCTTCATTTGGATGATACTCCATGATTTATGAAAAGCTGTTTATTCTTGAATGATGGGTATACATGCTTGTGAGTATGTCTCTCAATGAGTGTTAATTGTAAACTTGGCTGTGGTATGGTTTCTGTTAGAGGCCCTTGCATGATGACATGACCGATGTTCAAGGGGTCAATATGTCATTTGATGGCTCAAATTATAGATGTAATGTTTCTGCTAGTCTGTCTATATCAAGGGTTGTTTTACTGCGAGTATGTGATGTGTGCTGTTAGAACTTCATCTTACTAAAGCTACATATATTAAGAAAGCTATGCCATTTCATGAAATCATCCTCTTGTATTTGCTTCTATGTGCAGTCTTGCGAATGTTGATCCAATTGATGTTGCTAGAAATATCACGGGATTAAATCCTGAAACAACCCTAGGTAAAATATGTTTTTTGGCTTTTCTTTTTCCTTCACATTTGACTCAAGAGACTGGCGATTCCATCTAGTGTCATATTAAGGGAATTCTTTTTATTGCTGTAGTTGTGGTTGTTTCAAAGACTTTTACGACTGCTGAAACCATGTTGAATGCCCGAACACTCAGAGAATGGATTTCATCTGCTCTTGGGTAAGTTAAGTCTATTCGTTCAAGAATAGTAGTGTAACGGTTGTTTTGGTGTCCTACTGTTTCTTTCCGTTTCATGCTGAGACTTGCACACTAAATCTGGGGCTTTTACTTTGTAAACTTCTAGTATTATATACATTTTGCCCCCATCACCCTATTGGCTTCTTCAAAATACATTCAGGGTTTTATATAAAAGTGGAAAAAAGGGAAAAACAACATCGAAATGACAGTGTTTTTAAGACCGGCTTACGATTCAGTCCATTTTACCTTCAGGCCCTTGGCAGTTGCCAAACATATGGTGGCAGTCAGTACTAATCTCAAGGTATAGCTATATGTTCTTTTCTCTTTTGCATTAGCTAGTGAAGCTTTGTTAAAATTCTTTGTATGGTTTTTGTGTATATGTATATATCCATTATTTAAGGCTGACCCTATATTATCTTTTTCTCTCATCTTTAATTTCTGGTGCAGCTTGTGGAAAAGTTTGGCATTGATCCTAATAATGCTTTTGCATTTTGGGACTGGGTTGGTGGCCGATATAGTGGTAAGTAATTTTTTTTTTAATAGGAGTTCTAATTTGGATTATCGAACATATTTGATTTTGACTTTTATCCGATATGTTTCTTACAGTTTGCAGTGCTGTTGGAGTGTTGCCTTTATCTCTACAATATGGTTTCTCAGTAATTGAGAAGTATGTGATTTAGTATTGATATGATTCTTTTGCAGGCACTTCTTTTGTGGATAATGGTCTTAGCTGTAGCTTAATTCCTTCTATTTTAAGTCTATTGTTGGCCCTTTCATTCTTTTCTGCTTCACTTTCATTTTTGAATTAAAAAATAGAAAAAAGGAATGCAACTTCTTAGGTGACGATGGATGTAGAAATGGGTTCTTATGCATATGTTCTTCCACATTTCTTGATTTATAATAAGAAAAAGGGTATATCTGTCCCTGACTCTGTGCATTCAAAAAGTGTCTTGCATAGCTTTTACAGTGGTTCTAAAATACAACCAAATCATGTTGAAACTCCATTTTGTAATAGCAAATAGTTATTAGTAATCCTATATTTTCTTCATGTGATTAGCCAAAGGAAAATATGGCATTGTCTTGGGTTGGATTGTTGCTTTAATTCCAAGACAGTACAGTGTCATCCGTCTATTTGCTTTCTTTAATTTTTGTCTAGTTGATAGACGGAGTAACCTTTCATGTGTGTACCCTGGGTCTGTATATGATGTTGTATTTCTTTTGTGAAGGTTTTTAAAGGGAGCTTCCAGCATTGATCAACATATGTATTCAGAACCATTTGAAAGCAATATACCTGTAAGAGCCCCTATACTAACCTTTTTGTCCTTCGCTGTTTTCTCTGCACTTGTGGATCTCCTGCATATGTTACACAAATTTTAAGCCATATATTTTGTTTCAATCTAGTGGCTAGAAAGTTAATTGTCATGAACCAACTCCTAATTCCTCAAAGCGTAAGCTGTTAGGTGGAGGTCCAAGAATGGTTTTTTAGTGTAACAGTAATAAATTCTTATAGTAGAGTCCAGCATCAATTAGGAAAAGAAATATATACTTGAATTATGTCTCTCTCGATAATATTCTTCCTATTTATTAACACTGTTATCATCCATATTTTCTCTTTTTCATGATCTCCCTTATATAAGTCTACTCTCTCTCTCTCTCTTCTTATTGCTTCCTCAACCTCGATTGATTAAAAATACTTTGCATCCAAACTGAGATTATTGGCTTTCATGGTTTGAAAACTGCTCTCTCCTTTGAAGCAATAAACTGCTCCGTAATCACAATGTTTAATAACACTGTGTCAATGCTTCAGGTGCTTCTCGGATTGTTGAGTGTATGGAATGTCTCGTTTCTTGGATATCCTGCTAGAGTGAGTGGCTAATGTTTTGTTCTATTGAAAAGCTTTTTACATTTCTTTATTCTTAACCCACCATTTTCAATAACTGAAACTTTTGATTCACGTCCAGGCTATCCTACCTTATTCTCAAGCCCTGGAGAAGTTTGCTCCACACATTCAACAGGTATGTTAGTTTCTGCTTGTTATTGAAGCCTAAGGCACTGTATAATGCTATTTCTCTCTGTTCTTAGTATTTTACTGTATGTTTCAAATTAGGTTAGCATGGAAAGTAATGGCAAGGGTGTTTCGATTGATGGTGTCCTTCTACCGTTTGAGGCTGGTGAAATTGATTTTGGTGAACCCGGAACAAATGGGCAGCACAGTTTTTATCAACTTATACACCAGGTGATATACAGATAGGGATATTTGTGTTGTAATTAGTATTTGAATGCAAGTTTGTGCTATTTGAATGCTTATGCTTTGTTGAAATCTGATTATTATCGTTGATGAGGACATAAATTCATATGCAAATTTCATGAAATTATATTTTATTCTTCCTCATCGCTGACCTTCAAGTCAAGTGGTGGTTAGATCATTTACATCACATATGCGTATATGGTCTATCTTTCTAAGTCAGTTTTCTCCTTTGAGGCCTAAACTCTAAATTCAAAATTTTCCAAATGGCACATCTGTTAACTGCATTCAGAACCTTCCATTAGGTTGTTAATTGTTATCGTAGTTAGTCATGCTTGGATGTATTTGACATAAGCCAGATAACAAAATTTTTGTATTTGGACAACATTGACGAACTGCCTACATTTTTTTTGCCTTTTCTTTTGGTTGGGGGGTGGGGGGATCGAATGTAGTGTAGTTATCACCCAAACAAGTGGATTTACGGTTAACCTTTAAAGCTTATTTTCTTTCATTTGCTTGAGTTTAATTAAAGGGGCTAGTTTTCTTGCAAGAACTTTTTGCTCCACAAGAGTATCTTTCCCATGTTAAAGAACAGAAAAGAGAATACCATGTAGTTTGGTAACAATCATTCTGTGACATGTGCCTTCCAATATGCTCATTAATTCAATTCAATGTAGATGTGATAGGAACTAGTTCAACATAGCAAGAAAACAGTAGGAAAATGACTATTACTGATAGTACTCAGAATACAAGAATGCTCCTAGGCTCTTTGAGAGGCCTATCTCTCCCTTTCCACAAATCACTTATCAATTGCATACCTAGCTTTTCCTTCTCTCTCTAATTATGGAAGGCTAATCCCCCTAACTACTCTAACTGCTTTCCTAACAAGGCCTAACCGAAGCCCATTAGGACCGACCCATACCTAACAATACTGGTCCGACGGTTCTGGCGGCGGCCTGACCCCCATCTTCTCTTCCTCATGAAGATTTTGTTGGGACTGGTGGTTTCTCTCATCCTGTACCGAACTCTTCCTCGTGGTCCTCCTCCTTCCTCGTTATCGCGACCAGACCTGAGTTCTGGAACTGAGGAACCTTCGTTGCATCACCCCCTTCGTCTTCAGCTTCCTCCACCATAGCTACTTCAATGATTGTTTTCCTCTCTGGTTTTGCTTCCCCTTTTTCTGTTCCCTTTTCATCCCCAAGATTCTGGTTCTTGATCCTCAAACCTTCTTTATCTTCATTTCTTGGCTCTGTTGGTTTTGTTCTTGTTTCTTCCATCATATTTGTTCTGTGAGAGTCATCTTCACTTCCCCCGCCATTACTTCCCTTGCCATTAAGGTTTGTGTTGCGGTGCCCCAATAGTTCCCTCATCGTCTGCAGCAACCTATCTTCCATCTGCTGCAGCATCAATTGCATTTCCTGCAACCCACATTCCTCAGCTTCCATTCTTGCATCCATTTTTCTTCTAAACTTCAATCTCGCCTGGATCGAAACTGCTTTGATACCAGTTGATAGGAATTGGTTCAGAATAGCAAGAAAACAATAGGAAAATGACTATTATTGATAGTACTCCGAATACAAGAATGCTTCTAGGCTCTTTGAGAGGCCCATCTCTCCCTTTCCACAACTCACTTATCAATTGCCTACCTAGGTTTTCCTTCTCTCTCTCTATTTATAGAAGGCTAATCCCCCTAACTACTCTAACTGCTTTCCTAACAAGGCCTAACCGTAGCCCATTAGGACCCATACCTAACATGATGTTAGCTTTATCTCTTAGTATGAATGAAGTTTTGTTCAATAACACATCTATCTCCTAATTTGTAGGGACGTGTTATTCCTTGTGATTTTATTGGAGTTGTGAAAAGTCAGCAACCTGTTTACTTGAGAGGTAAAGTCTCATTTCCATGATCAAATTTTATCATGGATGGTGGTTGGTTATAAGTTTAGGCTCTGGTTCTTTGTGTTTGAGAAATGTAATTTATAATTCATGTACTTCCTGTGCAGATGAGGTGGTGAGCAACCACGATGAGCTAATGTCAAACTTTTTTGCACAACCAGATGCCCTTGCCTATGGAAAGGTACATTTGTGCTCTCTCTTTTCTTATCTAATCATGTTTATAAAGTAACCAAATGGTGCCTTTGCATGTTGGAAGATATCTTTGTGCCCTTCTTTTCTTATTTATGTACATAAAGTAGTCTGATTTCTTCTCCCTTCTCAAAATAGAAAGTAGAAAAGAAGACAAAAATGGATCATATAAGAAGTGATTAAATTCATGACCATTTTTGAAAAATAACAATAGCAATTAGATTAACCTGGTCTTTGCACCAACGGAAGGAGACCCTTGATGTTAGCATCTTTATGATAATTCTCATGTTATATAGCATTCTTTTCAAAGGCAGTGAGTCATGAGTGAACAGCAGAGATTTTATGTTAACTTGTTTTTGGCAGTTCTGGATTGTATTTTATATGCAACTCTATTGACTTGTTTTGTGGGATACGATTAATCATCATTTTTTTGCAGACCCCGGAACAATTGCAAAAGGAGAATGTTCCCCCACATCTTGTGCCTCACAAGGTAATTTCCCTTTTGTTTCTATGCTACTTTATGAGTTAGAATAAGTAGTCCCCTTACTATGTATCATTTTTGCTGCAGACATTCTCAGGCAATCGACCTTCTCTTAGCCTTCTGCTGCCTTCATTGAATGCTTATAATATTGGACAGGTTTGAGACCCATCCGCTTATTGTGATTAATAATTACAAAGGAAATAATTGGTTCTTGTTCATAGGAATTTGAATATTCCAGTATCTTCTTTCTATATTGAGCATTTCCAACCAGAAATTAGGCCCTTTCTTACCCTTAGTTATCACCTATCTTTTATAATAGGATAGAATATACTAATGTTCCAGTCAGATATGGATTTTCCATGCTTGAGCAGTTTATACAAATCGTTCTCTTAAATGAGGTCTGTACAAATCAAGTTTTTGCCTTCTTGGCACTATATCAACTCTTTTCTGCTTTCCCAGTTGTTGGCAATCTATGAACACAGAGTTGCTGTAGAAGGTTTCATATGGGGCATCAATTCTTTTGACCAGTGGGGAGTAGAGCTGGGAAAGGTATGTTACCCTTGCAGAGAAATATGCCGTCATAATTGTTGGAAAGCCGCCTTAATTGCGGCAACTTTGGGCTGCCTTCATTGCAGCCTCCAACACCTTCATTGTATTGGGTGTGAGGGGGTGTGTTTAGTCCCACATCGCCTAGAGATATGACCTAAGTAATGCTTATAAGGCTTGGATAGTCCTCACCTTACAAGCTGGTTTTGTGGGGTTGAGTTAGGCCTAACCCCATATTTTAAGAATAATTGTCTCTTTCTGATGATATATGCATTTGCAATTAAGTTTAGTTTTCTCCTTTGCTTACTGATTTTCATTATTTTCGTTGTTATTGTTGCATAATGTTAATACAGTCATTAGCCACTCAAGTGAGGAAGCAACTTCATGCATCTCGTACAAAAGGAGAACCAGTTCAAGGCTTTAATTTCAGTACTACAACTATGTTAACAAGATATCTTCAGGTATGACAAACCCGAATTATTTACCAAGAAGAATTAAGAAAACTTCTATGTGTAATGAATACAGATGTTGACACTGAACCTTGGTTTCTGTCTTTCTGATTCTTCATCCAATAAACATTGAGTAAATCTCCAATTTGGTCCCTAAAATTGTAACACCGTATCAACCTTGTCCCTGACATTAACGAAATTAAAAAAACGTCCCCAAAGTTATCAAAAGTTAATCAATCTAGTCCCTGACATTATTGATGGAGGGACTAGATTGATTAACTTTTGATAACTTCGGAGACGTTTTTGAAATTTCATTAATGTCAGGGACGAGGTTGATGTAGTGTTACAATTTCAGGGACCAAATTGAAGATTTACTCAATAAACATTTGTCTACTATTGGTAGCACAAAGACACAATAAGATTTTAACATTTTTCAAGAACAAACATTTTTTTTGACAAACTTTCTTGGTAGATAAAAATATTTAAGCCATTAGAGGATACTATCATGCTCTTGTTGCATGGTTTTGGAAGATGATCGAATTGACTTGTTTGTTTACATGGCAGGTAAGTGCAGATGTCCCAGCTGATCCTCCAACTCATTTATAACAGCCTTTTTGCGGAAAGTTATTTTTGATATTGAAATGGTTCAAAGTTATCTCTGCTAATACCTCATGTCAGTTAAGACACCTTGATGAGTTGTTTAATGTTAATTAGCAAGAAGGGGAACTTTCTTACCAATATCTTAGCTGCGCAAACTTGGAAGTGGAGAGCTTTCCGTGAACTTTCAAAGCATTGTTTTTCAAATTAAATATACAAAAACTTGAAGAAATAAAAGGATTTCATAAACAGTATTAGTTGCACAAGCAACTCTTGATTCTACACTTTCTTATATTATTATAGCAGGAGTGTTTATGGAACAAACAACTTTATCACAAAATCATCACATATACCTAAATGAGTGGCTCAAATTTATTGAGTTAATTACATGTCTTGCTAAAAGAGGTTGGGGGACGATTTTATATAATTTTACATAAATAGTTGATGGGGCCAATGCTAAAGTCATCCAACAATGGGGTTGAAGATTGTTCCTCCACAAAACCAACTTGTGATTAATTGATTAAAAAATTGAAAGATTAAAAAATGAATAAATCAATGACTAAAAAAGAATTAGAGGTTTGATCCTCCACAAAAAAAAAATAGGAGGATTGAAGACAGTTAGTTAATAGAGCTTTCTTTCGTTATCAGTCGCGTTGTTTATACATTTCATACACTATCCGTTACATATTCATTCACCTTATTAAGTCACTTTTTGAATCAATTTTGCTCTATAGTAATGTCTTAAATAGTTGCACACGTGATAAAATTTGAATCCAACTTCGCATCATATTGTTTGCTCATTACATCTTACACAGAATGATGTGCAATAATCATTGTCATTTTAAATATTGGTTTGGAGGGTCCTTCATATTTATTTTTTTTGATAGGCAAATTTTAGTTTGTTAGTATTTGTTATGTTAATGAGTGAGTTGAACCTATGACCTCTTTATAACTTCAAACCTTATGTCCCTCCCCCAAACCACCAAGCCACCTTATCACTCCTTGGAGGGTCCTTCATGTCTTTGAGCAAACCTCACAAACAATGGGTATTTGACCAAACTGATTCACTTTTAGAAATTATTTATCAATATAACTTTGTTTTGAAACTATTTATCAAACTAACCCACTTTTAATCACATGACATTTTTTATTATTTTTTTCTGACACCGAAAAACGCTACTATGACTAGCATTTTTTAAAAACGCTACTACTGTAGTAGCGTTTTTACCAGATTTGCTGGATCGCAGTAAAAAAATTTAAAAATTTTACGCTTAGCGTCGGCCAAGACCGACGCTAAAGGTCGACGCTAGAGGTGTCACCCGTCTGAAGCTGAAGATCTTCACCCGTCTGATGTCACATCAGACGGGTGAAGAAATGTTCACCCGTCTGATACATTTCTTCATCCGTCTGAAGCTGAAGATCTTCACCCGCCTGATAGTTCTTCACCCGTCAGAATCTGAAGATTTTCATCCGTCTGATGACTATCAAACGGGTGATGAAATGTTCACCCGTCTGATACTTTTCTTCACCCGTCTGAAGCTGAAGATCTTCATCCGTCTGATGACTATCAAACGGATGAAGAAATGTTCACCCGTCTGATACATTGTCTGATGCTGAAGATCTTCACCCGTCAAATGACTATCAGACGGGTGAACGGGTGAAGAAATGTATCAGACGGGTGAACATTTCTTCACTCGTCTGATGAGATCAGACAGGTGAAGATCTTCAGCTTCAGACGGGTGACACCTCTAGCGTTGGCCAGGTAAAATTTTTAAATTTTTTTACAGCGAACCAGATTGTACCACGTGTCATCTAATAAAAATGTTATTGATAGTTGCGTTTTTAGAAAACGATAGTCAAAGCAGCGTTTTTCAGAGTCAGAAAAAAATAATAAAAAATGTCACATGGCTAAAAATGGGTTAGTTTGGTAAATAGTTTCAAAACAAAGTTATATTAATAAATAGTTTCTAAAAGGAGTAAATCATCATTTTGGTCCCTGAAAGTATGAGTCGCTTAGTTCAGTCCCTGTAAGCAGTTAAATTATAAAAAAAAGTCCTTCAATGTTAATTTTGTCAGTCAAGTTAGTCTATCAATTTTAATTTCGTCAATCAAATTAGTCCCTATCAGGGACTAACTTTATTATCAAAATTAAAATTCAAAGACTTTTTTGTAATTCAATTACTTTTAGGGACTGAATTGACAGCGTCTCACACTTTCAGGGACTAAAATAATTGTTTACTCTTTTAATAGTGAGTCAGTTTGGTCAAAAAACCTCACAAACAACACCATCATATAAAGAGTACGGGTTTTCTCCAATTTTAAAGTTTGAAATCTAAACCCTGAAGTGGGAGAAAAGAGTAGTTTCCAAAAAGAACATGGAACTCAGAAGTGAAACCAAGTATCAACAGCCCCGTTTATTGTCCCAAAACAACGTCGTATCCCAGTAGATCTTGTCACTCTCGTTTGTTTATTCATGTTCTTTATTAATTAATAAATAACTTTATAAAATAAAAATTGATCTTGCCAGAACATTATCTAAGGAATAAAAATATAAAAAGTTTGAATCGAAAAAAAAAACTTTTCAATTTTTAATATATTAAATACGATCATTTTTTAATTTTTGATTCCTTAATTAATACGTTAGAATCAATTAGCATTTGGGAATAAAAACATTTAAACAATAATTAATATAGAATATAAATGAACAATTTAAAGTGATAACAATATTATTCTCAATCTCATAATATTGCACTAGCTAAATAAGAATGCAATACATGACATCTATAATTATATACATCATTAAATTAAAAGAATAAAATTTTTTTAAATTAAAATCAGCTGACTATAAATTTTTTTTAGAATAATGCTACAAACGTAATTAAAATCTTTTAAACCAACCAAAATTAAAAAATATACAGCATCTCCAATGGGGTTGGCACATAGTTTTGTACAAGAGTTACATGGTTGGAGAGACAAAAATTATATTGAGGTGTATGCATCACTTGAGTAAGAGTGTGTTTGGAAAAGCTGGAAAAAATAAATTGTGCTGATAATTGATTATTGTAATAATGGATTATAATCAGAATCTGTTTTTGTTTGGTTATGTTTGCTGAAAAGCGATTTTAAGATAATTTATTTCGTTTGGGTGGTGCAAAAAAATCATTTTTACATAGTAAATTATGAAAAGGGTATGAAATTATTTGTATAATTTAATAATATTTATTTGAAAGTTAGTTTTGTAGCGGTAAATAGGGAAAAAAAATTTGAGAATGAAAAATAATCAAATCACAACAATCTTAAGCTAAAACAAATTAGATTGCATAAAACAGTTTTTTTCCTCCAAAAAAAGCTTTTTATAAATTTAAACAAAGTGTCAAACAAGAAAGATTATTTAAAAAACAACTTTTTTCATCCAAAACAGCTAAAACCCAATTAATCCAGCTTTCCCAAACATGCTCTAAGTAATGGTTAGACAAAAATTATATAGGCCCACGAATTTAATTATAGAAATGAGTTAATATTTTAAGTTTGAAATAAAAATAAATATTAATGAAATATAAAAATATAAATAGCTTGTTGACCTATTTGATTAATTTTTTAAGATTGAGTTTAATTGTTATATATCGTCAGTATAATTTTTTTTGTTAAATTACTCTTTTGGTCCTTCATTTGTTTTAATTTATTCAAATTGGTCCCTCTATTTTAAAAATGTTCAAGTTGATCTCTTACTTGTTAAACATTAAACAATTTGATCGTTTCCGTTAAGTTTCACAGTAAGTTGAATAAATTAAAATAAATGAGGGACCAAAAGAGTAATTTAGCCAGAACTTAACGATGAAACTTAACGGAAAGAACCAAATTGATTAATGTTTGATAAATAAGAGACCAGCCTGAACATTTTTAAAATAGGAGGACCAACTTGAATAAATTAAAATAAACGAGGGACCAAGAGAATAATTTAGCCAAAAAAATTAAATTGACAACCAATCAGAAATCATGATATGAATGAATTTTAAAGTAGTTAAGATAAGAGTCAAATAATATTTTAGCTATTTTGATAAGTTATGATTGATTGATAGTGTAAAAAATCTATATATTAATTAAATCTTTTAATATTTATATGATTGGAGTATAATAAAACTGTATAAAGTAAAAGGAAAGGAGGCTGTCGTAGTTGAAGATAAATCTAACGGCAATAATAACGGTCGGTGGAGTCGATGGAGACGTGGCCATAGTTCAAAACTTGAAACACATAAAGGCAAGGGTAGATCCGTAAAATCACCAATCAAGCACATCATGCTCAATTTTCTATTCTTCTGTTCTATTCAATCAAACCGAAACACAATCAGCTGTTGCAGCAGCAAACAGCAATGGAGGGAAAAGAAGGAGAGAGAAAACAAACCTCTCTCAATCTCATCTCACAAACACAACCTCTCAACAATTCCCATTCTCGCATCCTCATGCAACAATACGAAGCTCAGGTACATTTTTTTTATTTCTCTTCAACATTTTAAAATTCTATCTCAAATAAATAAATAAATAAAACTAACCTAACTAACTACCTAACGGTGACCGCGCCACCGTAACCGTCACGCTCCTCCGATGCCTCACTCGCCGTTTTTCATCCACACATATAAACGCAATTCAAATTTTTTTTTCTTTTTTTATAATGCTATCTTATTTTTCGTGTTTTTTTTTTTTTTTTGTGTGTTTGTTTTTGAAGAAAATGGTGGATTTGAAGAAAGCTTACGCGGACGTGATTTTAAACACGGCGAAGGAGGCTGCAACTCGAGTAATGGCGTCGGAACAGAGAGCTCTTCGATTCCGGCACGAACTCGCCGCAGCGAAAGATGAAGCACTTCGCATGTTACTCCGCTTGAAGCAGATCATCGATGCTAAGGTTTCGTTCACTCAAACTAAATTCAAGTGGCTATTATTGTTACATGATGATTTATTTATTTATTTATTTATTTATTTTGTTAATGTTGATTTGTAGAATGGTATGATTGATGATGCTGTTTGATCATTGAAATCTTGTTTTTTGATTGGAAGTTTCAAATTTCTTAAAACAACGATTATGATGATTGAGTAATCATTTGAGCTTAATTGCTACGTACTCTCGGTGTAAAGTCTTTTATACTCAAAACCATCAGAAAGGATGGTATGAGTGACTTTCAAGGTAGTTAGGATAACGGTCAAACGTTTTAGCTGATGTTACAAGTTATGATTGGTTGACCGCGTAAAAAATCTTTACACTGCCAGTGTATACCAATTAAATCCTAATGGTTTTCCCTACAAATATGGTGAATATTTTTATTGTTCAAGTGGAATTGCTATTGTTTCTGTTTGCTGAGTTTGTTTCAGCTTGTTTCTATTATTTAGGAGTTGAGGTACTGATAAATATCTTATTTAGTTGTTGCTGTTTTGAATTTTAGGTGCTATTAGTCTGCACTTTTTGTTATTTCCCTTGTTATAAGTAGTCAAGTGATGAATTAATAAAGTGTGCTTCAGTTATTGTCATACAAAAAGTCCAATAAAATCAACTATTATGATGATTGAGTAATGGTTTTCCCTACAAGGTATGGTGAAGATTTTTATTGTTCAAGTGCAATTGCTATTGTCTTGATAAAATAAAATTTTATATAGAAGAGGTAAAATTTGATCTACAGTCAGAGTAAATCTTTTTACACTATCATCGAATGATGTTTTGACTTTTGACATATCATTAACAAAGTTAGACTTCTCAGGTACTGGCTGTGAATCCTGGGATAGTCGAACATTTTTAATGGTTTGACACTACATGATTGGAAGGTAATGGTGAAGAAGTTTTACAATGACACTGGATCAAAATTAAATCCATATTAAAATTCTTAGCTTGTTAGCTGTATTATTCTTGCGTATCACATTTTGGCTTTTGAGGGTGAGCCTTGCCGCAACGGTAACGTTGTTGTCTTGTGACCTGGATGTCACAGGTTCAAATCCTGAAAATAGCCTCTCCACAGTAGTGATAAGGCTGCGTACCATCCCCGGACACCACCAGGTGGGATCGTCGAGCACTAGGCCACTCTTTTTTTTTTTTTTTTTTTTATCACATTTTGCCTTTTAAGTGACAAAAATTAAGCTATAGTATTAGCTCTTATTGTGTTTTGGTATTACTTTTCTCTCATGAATATGACTACAATCTGTTACGTATCCTCAGAATTAATCTTGCTCCCACTAGGATACTTGATTTTCTGCATTGAATGCTTGGACATGTATTATACATATAGCTGGCTCCATCCCAATAGTAACGTCTTGGCAAGAGGCTCTTGCATGCTTCTTGTGTTCTTACTCCTACAGGATATTGCCTCTCACCTTACCCATTTCCTGTGCTAATGTTAATTGGTACTGACTTCAAATTTTTTTTTATTCATTTACTAAATATTAAATAATGAACTACAAATCCAGCGATAGCAAAGCATAAAAATAGATTGACTTGACAGCAGTGTATTATTTTCTAATCACTGTTAGTTTTGGTGTGTCAGTGGTGTTTCACCAGAAATAGCATAATTTAAGCATCTGAATAGACACACTTAGGGAGTGTGGCTGGGACTGGGAGGGGGATAAAAATACATTTGGATAATAATAATTTTAATGAAGTCTGAGCTGACTGATAATCTAATAAACTGTTGTGGCTTTTCTCCTTTCTCCTTCTCTGTTTGAAAGTCATGAAAAGCTTTATTTCTCTGGTTGTCCAGTGAGATATGAGATATATGTCCTGCCTCAGGTTACATCTTTTCACCAGTTCTTAAGTTGAATTCCAATTTATTCATGGAATTAACATATTTTCCCTCATGCATACATGCTTGCACTAGGCATATGTAGATACTTTCATTTACTGGCATTTCCATGATAACTAAAACCCTAAATGTTTAAATGATTGGAAGTGTGGGGCATACATTTCTCCACAATCTTGGGTAGTCAATAGAGACAAGGAATTATATATTACTTCTCTCTGTCAGAATCTGTAACAACCAAGCAGCATCAAAATCTGTACTCAGAAGGAAATTTTGTTTATTGCATGGCTCAAATGATCCGTGTTTCTGTACTTAAGGTTCTCATTAATGGAAGAATCCTTGCATATTTGTTTTGAAAAACCACTCTAATTTAATTGCATTTCCCACTCTGATGTGCTTTTTGGTATTTTAGAAAACACAGTAACATAAACAAAAGTCTTCTTCATTTACAGACAGCTGAATCAAAGATGGCATCATTGAACCAACAAAGAAAAATCCAAGAGCTTGAAGCACAATTGAATGAGGCTGAGGATGTTATAACAGATCTTAGGGCAGAGTTGAAACAGGCATGGCTTGAGTTAGAGAAGACAAAGAATAGGCAGGCCCAGTCTTTGGATGGACAAGATATTAAGCCAGTGGCACCTTTTGAGGAGAGTGCAAAACCTCAGACTTTAATATCCTCTCGTAATCAAGAATTTGAATGTGCGACAGACTGTGATGTGGAGAACAAATCCCTGACTGTGAATGTTTTAGATGACAAGTACTGTAATTCAACAAAACAAACTGAGCAATTGTGCGTCTCTAATTTGGAGGACTATTATGCTCATGACTCTGACTTTGCTTCCATCATCATGAGTAGCAAGGAACCTGAACTTTGCAAAAATGGATGTACTCAGAGAATCCGTGCACTTGAAGGAAAGTTGCTGGACAAAAAGCTGCACACTCGAGATGTGAACAATCAACATTTTGGAATAAAGAATGGGCCTATTGTCAAAGATAGTGATGGGCAAGTTGCAAAATTTAGAGCACCGTCAGCCAGGACCGAGAAAATGGAAAATAAGCATGTTAAGTGCCATAAAAAACCAAAACGGAGGACTTTTTCCTATTGTAGGTCTTGCTTTCTTTCTTGTAAAATACATATCAATGAGAACTGTGAATCCAAGAAAGGCGCGTGCTCTGTACCTCCTGTCAAGCTTTGTGCCATTAGTAAATGGAAAAGAAGACATAGATATGTAAGAATGAAAACTTCTGGTCTTGAGCGTTGTAGACCGTCATTTGTTCTTAAGCAGTGTTCATCTGTCTGTGATAATGGAACATATTCTGAAGATGAATATGTTGTGAAGAAGAATCCAGTGCCCCCTTTGACTGATGTAGAACATATGCATGAGTCCGCTGGTGTTACAGAAAGTGTCCAGGCAGCTAATAAATTTGAACTTGTGGAGAAGGCTATTGAGAAGGATAATGAGTTATTAAATTTTGAAGGGAGCGCTTCACAGAATTTAACATGTCCAAGTTCTAATATGAAAGTTGAGGTTGTTGATATCCCATCTACAAAAACTGATTTGGAAGATGCAAAAGCATTCAAAGAAAATTACAGATCTCCTGGTCAAGAAGATGGTAGGCTTCTGAAATACACCTTCCAAAGGAAGCGAAAAAAAGAATCCTTGGGAAACCATGATGAGAAGACTGATTCTGAGAAGACCGCGGCGAAGAGGAGGGTGGAGGAGAAACAAAATGATGCATTGGAACCCCAAGAATCTAGCATGATAGAATAACCTTCAAGATATAATCGGTGCCTGTCTCAGGTTGCTCGTCAGGTCTGTCAAATTCTCCTGTTATGTCTTGAATGCATATAAAAACTCACCCTGATTTCATCTTGTGCTTAATCAATAGTGAGTACAAGCACGGATAATTGTACATGAATTAAGTGCTAATGCATTTATGGCTTAATCAATACAACGTCTTATTTGCAAGTTTCTGTGGATCATGAATGCCCCAGATTAATATAATTAGTGTACCTGACATTTTCTAGCCTCCTTCCTTTAATGATTTTTTCTTTGTTATTTTTTTCTATTAAACATACAGATGAGTTTCGAAATGTAGCCTTTAAATTAAGGTCGTGATAGAAAGTTGCCTTGCTACATAAATATACTGAATGCTTGCAGATGTTGTTTCCCTTTAGAAAATCAGAATTTGTGCTCCTGTCTGAACTTATTCATTTTCTTTATTCAGCTTATATCTTATGTCGGCAAAAAGTTGGTGACATCAATAAGGATGCTTAAGGCATGAGGATTCAACACTAGCGGGCCTTCGAAACAAATCACACCTAGAAGGTGGTTCTCACTTCCAGAGGACTTCAAATACATGATATCTGAATCTGACTGCATCACAGCGAGGCACTAGCCTTCGCAATTCTTGGTTTTATAATTATTCCTTTATTTCTATTCCCTGTAATTAAGTCGGACTATAGGTGCTATGATGTATGCCATTTCCTCCGGAGAGGAATGTTACTGGGTCTGCTAGGTATACCCTGATTGTTTGGCAACGCTATATATCTAATAGTTATGCTATTAGGATCTTTGTTAACTTTTTAGTCCTAATTTCAAGTTTCTGCATCATAAATTATGAACTTTAGATGAAGAAAAGGCTTATTGCTGGCAGATTGAAACTGATGCCGATTGTAATTGTCTCATTTCAAGTATTTTTCTCAAGGCTATGGCTGTAATCGAATTTGGGAGCTGTCGAAATTTGTTAGAATTAGAAAGCTCGGTATTTTTCTGTTGGATATTATGTTATACAAGGGAATGGTTACTGGTTTTGTAATCTGATAACCTTGTACTATAAAGTAATACAATAAATGAAATTAGAGACCGGATTACTGTTTGTATCAAGTTGTGTTCAGAAAGCTGCTGGAATCATAATATTCACTATTCACCACCAATATGTGTCTTTTTATTTTTTGTTGAATTGAAGTTGTTCAATCAGAATATTCACTATCCCCCCCCCCCCCCCCAAATAAGTGTCATATTCACTGTGAGGGTAGTTTGTACGTTACAGCATTTCCGTTGAAGAGAGAATATTACAGTTGTGGGGATAAAGGTCCCAATGTTGTAGACACGTCAGTTTAGTGAGGTTATTGGTAAGAAAATCTGGTAGGTTTAGTATTTTATGAATAAATATCATGTGAGTATTGCTATATGAGCAGGTGGCAGGTGGGTTTTTTTATCAAAGTAGTATTATTTTAGAAACAATTTATCAAAATGGGATTGTTTTGAAACATTTTACTGGAATGGGGTTGTTTGTAAAAGCGCCAGTCCAACTGGCGCTTTTCACCGGGAGATGACACGCATCCCTTTCCCAAAATTTAATTAAAAAAAAAAAAAAGAGTTGCAGCAGCCTTCACTGCACGCGCCACGTGGCGCGCGCAGTGAAGGCCCCCCACCTACCCCAACGCCCCCCTCCCCATTATTACACCCTCCCCCAACCCCTATAAAATCCCCTTCCTCGCTCCCCCCCTCTCAATATATCCTTATCTCAGTTTTCTCTTTTATCAAAATATCTCTTCTAGTTTAAACTCATCCCTTTAAATCTTCCTTCATCTTATATTTTACACTTTCTTCTTCGCTTATATTTTATTTCTTCTTCTTATACAACATTTTTTCTACTTCTTCTTACATTGCACTTCTTGTAAGCACTTTAATTATTCTACTCCTTGCTTTTTACGTATCAAATTTTAAACATGGTATTGTTACTATAATTATTATTGTTATCATTATGATTAATTTGTATTATCTTTATTTTAATTATTATTACTAGATTTCTAATTTATAGTTTGTTGTTACTTATTATGATTATTGTTATTGTTATATCTTTATCTGTTATTATTTTTTAGTGTTATTATTATGATTATGTTATATATTTATTTATTACTATTTTTTAGTGTTATTATTATGATTATAATAATTAGTAAGACTAATTTTAAATTTTTATTATTGTAGTGTGAAAAAAATGACTTCAAATATTGTAGTATTAAAGAAAATATTATGACTAATATTAATTTAAATATTATTTAATGTAATTGTTGCTAATTTTATTTTGTTTATTATTACTATAAATTTGTCATTATTATGAATCATTAATATTGTATATTGTTGTTATCTTTATTGTGATTATCATTATTATTTTTATTTATACATGATTTCTATTATTATTGCTATTATTATGATTAATTAGTATTATTTTTATTTTTATTACTAGATGTCTAATTTTTAGCTTGTTATAATTTATTATTATTATTATTATTATTATTATTATTATTATTATAATGATTATTGTTATTGTTATATATTTATTCATTGTTACTATTTTTTAGTGTTATTGTTATTCGTTTTACTATTATGATTATAATCATTACTAACACTACTTATTAACACTGTTATTTTAGAGCTGAAAATATGGCTTCAAGTTCAACTGGAGGTAGACGTTTGATTAATCTTGGCCCAAGTAATACGTCATTGCTAGGGATGCAAGCAACCCATATTTCCACACGTATATGGAATGGAGAAGATGATCGATTATTGAGGACTTGATTAGCTGCAGGTGGTCATCATGGACCTGCTCATATTCCGGAGGAGATCGTAGATTATCTCAGTCAAGCCGGCTTCTTGGGAATTGCACAGCTTGGGTTGTTCCAAGTTGACATGAGATTAGTCAGTGCACTGGTGGAGCGGTGGAGACCGGAGACTCATACTTTTCACATGCCACAAGGAGACTGCACCATCACATTGCAGGATGTAGCCATTCTTATGGGTGTCCGGGTGGATGGAAAAGCAGTCATTGGAAAAACCGCGGGCAACTGGGTAGAACTTGCGGAAAATATGTTAGGTGTGATACCACCTGCTGGAGTCATTAATGGAAGTCGAATTAGAATGAAATGGCTCGATGAACAATTTGGAAATTTTGATGAACATCGTCATTCAGACTGGCATATCGTAAGATATGTTCGTGCTTATATTTTGAGGTTGCTTGGTGGGTTATTATTCACGGATCACTCAGGCACATGTGTCGTTAAGGTATCTTACCTTGTTAGAAAATTTTGAAGAGTGTGGTGAATATAGTTGGGGCGCTGCAATATTAAGTTACTTGTACTGTGAGCTTTGCAAGGCAACAAATTATGAGTATAATGAGTTATGCGGCTTCAGCCCACTAATTCAGTTATGGGCTTGGGTAAGATTTCCATCCATTGCGCCCTCCATCCGTGATGATAATCGACAATACGGTACCCCTTACGGTGCCCCTTACGGTGCAAGGTGAGTGTAATATTATTTTGTGATGTTCTGTTAATTGCTTATATTAATTACGATAGTTGTTTATTTAATTGAAATTGGAATGCTACTTTTTATTAATAGGTGGATCCGCGGTGTTAATTTTGCTCGCTCATCATATAATTATGTGTACTCCTTTTAAGTATATTAGCAAACGTGTAGTTGCATCAGACAATAATTATTTTTAATTAGAAATTATGGAAAGTAAATCAACATACTAAACATAATAAAAAATAAACCACATAAACGATGTAATTAGTACACTCCAATCAAATCTTAAAATGTTATAAGAAGTGGATTTTAAACATCACGATCCCCATCATTTGGACCAACCCCCGATCCTCCTTCACGTTGAGGACAATGGCGCCGGTTATGACCCTGAGCTCTGCATAGCCCACATCTTTGGCTTGGTTGCAACTCTCTCCAATCCATTTCATTCCGAATGCGGGTTGATTTAGGGCGTCCCTTTGGACGTAGCATCGACTCATCCGGTACCAAAGTCCAAGGCACCCAAATCAACGGTATGTCTTCTTCATTTCTGATGGGCCACCACTGACCCGAGTACGCTTCAATGATGCTCTGCAGCTTATATTTGGGATCGACGTACTGATAATAGTCCATACTCACGGACGCACAAGCCGCGATTACATGTGAGCAAGGATATTTATACGCTTGAAATTTCCCACATTGACACATCTTCCTCTGTAAATTGACGTCCCAAGACTGGCCCCCTCGTTGCGTGAGCGGATTGAAAGCCTCTTCAACTTCAAATCTTTCATTCTCAATGTCATATGGTCGAACCCGATGGGAAGAAGCCTCTTCTTGATGTTTCATGATCGCTTTCATTACCTTTTCGGAATACACTTGACCGGACTTAAGTTGAGCCCTAGTGGTTGCACCTCTTTGAACAAAATATTCCACCATCCGCCCATATGTGGTGACCAAAGCTGTAATTGGCAAATTTCGAATGCCCTTTAAAATTTTATTAACAGCCTCCGACAAGTTGGTGGTCATGTGACCATATCTACGACCATTGTGATCATGAGCCTGACTCCATTTTTCTTTTGAAATGCCGTCAATCCACCTTTGTATTTCTGGGCTTAATTCGCGGAATCTTTCCAACCTCCGCTGAAAGTGCTGAATACAGACTGTATACCCTACAATGGTGCAAAGCATATATAAATTGTTAATGAGTCAAAACAAAGTACCTTAAACAAATGAATATAATAATATGTTACCTAGCTTTAACAATTCGGACTTTAACTTTGCATTCTTGAATTTATGATTAAAATTACTGGCAATGTGTCGAATGCAGTATACATGGTACGCGTTCGGGGGCTGCCAACCAAGGTGTGGATTTGCCACAGCTGATTTAATGCTTTGGTGACGGTCAGAGATCAAACATATTCCTTTTTTATTGGTAACATGTTCACGTATAAGTGCCAAGAACCATGACCATGCATCTAAAGTTTCTCCTTCCACGATTGCAAACGCAATCGGCAACACGTGACTGTCTCCATCTTGTGTTGTGGCAATCAATAACGTCCCACGATACTTACCATATAAATGTGTGCCATCAACCTGTATTATTGGTTTGCAGTGGTTGAACGCATCGCAACATTGTTTGAAAGTCCAAAAAACTCGGTGAAACTTTCGGCATTGGGTGTTCACCCGATTACCAACTACAACATCGTTGGTCTCGATTTTGTAATAGGAACCATCAGCATACAACTCCATGTACTCCAACCATTTAGGCAATAGTGCATACGATTCATCCCAATCTCCAAATACACGCACGATGGCTTTCTGTTTGGCCTTCCATGCCTTCCTATAAGATATCTTGTATCTAAACGTACTTTGGATCCTTTCTCGG
Organism: Ammopiptanthus mongolicus; assembly: GCA_039655645.1. Taxonomy (NCBI): domain Eukaryota; kingdom Viridiplantae; phylum Streptophyta; class Magnoliopsida; order Fabales; family Fabaceae; genus Ammopiptanthus; species Ammopiptanthus mongolicus. The sequence continues at coordinate 89,051,528 of CM077347.1, forward strand.
ATAAGCGAAATCTGCACTGATGGTTCATCTCGGACCATGCCTAAAGACATTTATAAGTTCAATTAAAATTTTAAATGAGCCAAATTAAATATTAATGTAGAAAAAAAATTATGCTTAAAGATCATACCTAGTATGACTGAGCAAACAAAGTTAGAATCCAACTTTGTATGGTCTTGCGACAGCATAGGATTCACACAAACATGTTGGCCACCCCATTTCGTAACATGCCGTTTGTCTGTCTTCTTTGATAAAATTGCTCTCATCCTCCATGGGCAACCTTGTGCATGTTTTGGACATTTAACATACAAAATTTTTGGTTTTGATTCAACAACTATGAATGATTGATGAATGTTCATTGAGTAATGCTTCACAGCTAGCTGAACATCCTGTTTACTGTCGAATCGTAAACCGACATATAATTCCTGACCCACACGCCATGTCCCCTGAACATCCAACCCTTGAAAATCCATTTCTTCGTCCGGGTGATCCCAATTAATATAACTGTAATGAGGAGATGAATTGAATAATGTACCATGTGATTGGTCTGCACAATAACAGTATTAACCTTAATAATAATAATAATAATAATAATAATAATAATAATAACAATAATAATAATAATAATCTTGCGTCATAATAATAAATAATAAATAACACCATCAATATTAGTAACAAAAATAGTAACAATAATCTCATACTTGTTTGTTGTGGAACACAATGTGCCGTAGGCCTTACAGATGAAACAGGAGAAGCAACGATCACCGATGGTGCCATTGAAGATACGATTTGATTAGATCCTAGATCAGCTTCATCTTCAGTGTCTGACGAATCATCATCTGGTATTTCATCTTCGTCTTCATCTCCACTAGAATCAAGCTCCATTTCACTATTCCAATCCAGATCTTCATCCGATGATCCAAGTTCTACATCATACTGTTATACCTCAAAATTACTACATAATGATGGCACAGGGACTGTCGAACAACCGACAACATCGATATCACAGTATAACTCCATTGTTGTCATCCAAGAATTTTGATCAAAAGCGTTAATCATGCACTCCACATCCTCATCGTCACTAATTTGGTAAACAATGTATTTTGTCGGATTTTGCGATATCATAAATCGGGTGACAATTTTCGAAACACATTGATTTGGATGAAGTTTCAACCTAGCATGAATCTTTGTCCTCAGAAGCTCATACCCGATTCCACGTTTTATTTGCATTGTTTTTTTATCCCCTTCGAATGTGATTCCTTCTTCTCCATCAAAGATCCTCCCATTGGAGTACACGAACACTACAACTACAGACATATTTTGCGACCTAAAATAATAACAAAACTTTAAGATTAGTGTTAATAATGATTATAATCATAACAATAACACTAAAAAATAGTAACAAATAAAGATATAACAATAACATAGCAATAACAATAATAACAATACTAATAATCATAATAAATTTCAACAATCACTAATAATAATAATTATAATAAATTATAACAAACTAAAAATTAGAAATTTATTAATAATAGTAGTAATAATAATAAAAAAAATAAAAATAATATTAATTAATCATAATAATAGCAATAATAATAGAAATCATGTGTAAATAAAAATAATAATGATAGTCACAATACTACAATATTTGAAGTCATTTTTTCCACACTACAATAACAAAAATTTATGATTAATGTTAATAATGATTATAATCATAACAATAATACTAAAATATAGTAACAAATAAAGATATAACAATAACAATAACAATAACAATAACAATAGCAATAATAATAATCATAATAAATATCAACAAACTACAAATTAAAAATCTAGTAATAATAATAAAAATAAAGATAATACAAATTAATCATAATGATAGCAATAATAATTATAGTAAAAATACCGTGTTTAAAATTGGATACGTAAAAAGCAAGGAGTAGAAGAATTAAAGTGTAAGAAAAGAAATACAATGTAAGAAGAAGAAGTAGAAAAAATGTTGTGTAAGAAGAAGAAATGAAATGTAAGCAGAAGTAAAAAGTGTAAAATATAAGATGAACGAAAATTTGAAGGGATGAGTTTGAATTAAAAGAGAAATTTTGGGGGAGAGGAGATTCGAATGAAGAGAGATTTGGGGGGGGGGGATCGGGGTATTTATAGGGGAGAGCGTGGAGGGGGCGTTGGGGTAGGTGGGGGTGGGGGCCTTCACTGCGCGCGCCACGTGGCGCGACGCAATTGAAGGCGTCACTTCCACTGCGTCGCGCCACGTGGCGTACGCAGTGAAGGCTGCTGCAACTCTTTTTTTTTTTTTTAATTAAATTTTGGGAAAGGGACGCGTGTCATCTTCCGGTGAAAAGCGCCAGGCGCCAGTCCAACTGGCGTTTTTACAAACAACCCCATTCCGATAAAATGTTTCAAAACAATCCCATTTTGATAAATTGTTTCTAAAATAATACTACTTTGATAAAAAACCCTGAGCAGGTTCTGTTACACATTAGTGACCGACCCTTTCTACAGTATACTGCTGTGACAAAAAGGTGTACTAGTAGGTAATTTAATGATTGGTTTTCAGATAAGCTTGTGCGTTCAATTTTTATCTATAGCTAATGTAAAATTGTTTTATGCTATCACCTAATTATTATTTGTCACATCAATGCAATTTCTCTTTGGAGAAAACTTACGTACAATTACATGGGTGTTTTAGGTAGAGATGACTATGGATATTGGACAGTAGATACCCATAAAATTTATCCGTTATGGGTAGGATAATTACTCACTAATTAGATATGGGTATGAATATGAATACGGGTAATTATCCACAAAAATTAATAGGGATGGGTGCGTATACGGATACTCTAGTACCTATCCTGCCCCATAGCCGCACTATATATATATATATATATATATATATATATATAATGATATATTAATTTAAAAAAATAGAAAAACTTAAAAATATCATATGATGATGTGAGTCTGAGACCCTTGTCCCTTAGCATGCATGACCGCATCCTCTAAAATAAATCATGATAACCTATTTCATTTTCAAATTTCACTTTCCTCCAAAAAATTTGGGAGTCTCACTTTCCTAGTGCTGGCAGCTCAGGAGTGCCAAGTTTATGAATTATAGTTCTTAGAAGTTTATTGTAATATTTACTTGATATTTTGGATATTGATTACTGAATATTTTGTATTAAAACATTTGCATTTCATGTTCACAAATTGATTATTAGATCCAGAGATTGCATTTTTAGTTTGGAATGCAAGAGTTTAGGCATTTTATTGTTTAGTTAAAAATTTTAATATTAAAGTGCGGATAATGGGTGCAGGTACGAATACTTAGGTATCAAGAGGGTAACGGTACGGGTACGGATATTGAAGTTACTACTCACGAGGGTATAGGTCCGGATGCGGGTACTTTTTCAGAATGCGGGTACGAGGACGGATATTATAGTACCCCACCCATTGCCATCCCTAGTTTTAGATGTTGTTTTTCAATAAAAATATGACATTTATAATAGCTAATTAATGAAAATATGAAATGTGTAACAACTGTTATACATTTCATATTCCCATTAAAAAACCAACATCTAAAGTATCTGTCCGATTATACGTAACTTTTCTCCTTTCTCTTAAAGATATATGACAGATAATGATTGCACCACAGTCATTAAAATTAAATTTTGAAAATTTCAAAGTAAACTTGAATGTGGCATGCAAGTTTTGTTCCTACATGGACTAAGATGGCCATATTAGGATCCATGAATGGCACTCGAATAAGACGAGTCTATGGCAGCTAGCATAAACAGCAAATGGATTTTTGTCAAGCATGCCCTGTGGCCACAGAATCCAAAGCCCACCGCAAGGAGCCACGAGCTCTAGGCAGAGGCTTCCTACCCGACCCTTCACATTGGAGAAACTTTCTAACCGATAAGGAATCTATTGTGCACTGTGGTTTCCACTTTTGGCAGAACCGGCTAAAAAGATAGGATATAAGGTTTATAGTTTATATATACTGTTGGACATGTGGGGACATTCTGTGATTATATGTGCATATCAGGCGTGCTTTTGGTCCATCACGTTTCTATCTTTTTATTTTTTGTCGTTCATCCAGTAACTCTAGTGCTCTTTAATCTTTTGTTCTCACGAAAAGACTCAGGTCACTTTTCTAGGTGCTTTTCTATCGTTACTTCTACATCATTGTACCCATTTTACTCCGCTAATTTTGTTTCAAAACATGAATAATGTTATTTACTAACACATCACTTGACCTCTATATAATTTTCACTATTTTATTATAACTAGTTTCACTTTATTTTCTATACAACTCTGATTCTCCTATCTCAGTATGATGTGAAATTCAAATTATGCACACTTTCGAGTTGTGTGTCCAGCATTATTTCAAAAATACATACTCCCTAGACTTTCAAGACCAAAACAAAATAGAATTTGAAATGGACTATATTGCAACTTTCAATGAGGAATTGTATGGTTGTAATTAGCGAAGAAAATTGCTAACAACACACTCTTTATCACCTCCTTTTAACACATTATATTATTGGATGAATTTCATGAGACCCATTGAATAGAGAATGGATTCACGTAATTTAGTGTTTACATGAAATCCATTCGATAATAAACAGTATATTAAAGAGTGTGTTATTAGCATTTTTATGTGTTAATGCCACGAGCCTATCACTACATAGGGGTAGTGGCCATCGGTGATTTGGGGTGCACGCCAAGCCCAGACACACACTACATACAAAGCTAAATTCTAAGTTGGATCTGGAAATAATCAACACATGGACCGTAGCATGTTGTGGCAGTGCAGCAGGCCTTGTTTGTATTATGTTTACTTGTCTCCTCAGCAGCTTACACCACTCACATCTTCCTGTGATATCCTCTCATCATCACAACCTTACTCCTCATTGTGGTTATGGAGTCCCCCACATCACCAACAAGACTATCATTTTTGCTTGCACATGTACCACTTTCTCTTAGTGATTTATAGTCAACTCTAGCTCAATCTCTAACCAACAACAAGATCCAATATGGAGGTAAAGAGAAGAGAATGTGAGATAGAAACCAAAGAGGAAGATCACAAGGAGGATAATATACACACTATTGTGTTCACAGCTGGTACATTTCTTCTAATGGTGTGTCTAAAGCGCTTTCTAGTTGAGCAATGGCGTGCTTGGGTGTTCCTTGTCCTCAATGTTATTCTATTAGCCATTCTATTCATGTCTATGAGGCCAGGCTACTGGGGTCCAAGTTCAGAAAGTGAAAGCAATGTTGAAGAAGCAAAAGATGACAAGAAAGAGAAGAGGGGGCAATGTGAATGTTCTCAAGAAATTGAAGGAGGAAAAGAATGCTACAAAAAACATTGTTGGACTAGTACTACTCATGTTCATGTTCAGAATGAGACAGATGAGGAAGAGGAAGAGGAAGAGGAAGAGGAGGAGCAGGTTCCACTGCTGTCAAAGGAGGAGTTGAATGAGAGAGTGGAAGCTTTCATAGCCATGTTTAGGCAACATTTGATCTCGGATGTCAAACAAGCTGAAAAATTCAGGTTCAGCAAAACTGCAAATTTGACACCAAATATTGAAATTGAAGTTCCTTGCTGTTGAGGCTTAGGTGCTAAAGACAGCTACAAATTTTGCATTATTTTTTTATTTTTGTTAAGGATGTCTTTTGCTATCATATTGTTTGGGTTAATCTGATTTGCAGACCTCTTGTTTACATTATCTTTATTCTTTACTCCTTTTCGATGACTGCTCATAATTATTAGTTCAATACTGAAAATTGTTCATTTACAATGGGTGTTTTGTTGTGCACTTCCTCTGCATTGCTACTAAGTGGTATCCCACGTCCATGAACTTAAAATTTTAGGGTCCGTTTGGATAAACAGCTTAATTAAGCGTTTATTTGATAAACTTTTTTCAAATAAGCTAAAAAGATGTTGTAGGAAGATCATAGATTATTTTTATAAATTATTTGTATAAATTTATTTCCATAAACTATTCTTATAAGCTCTCTATAATCTGTATAAACTTTTTCAAACACACCTAATCTAGTACATATTAACAAGATGTGCTACCTTTATCTATTTCTTTTAGGAGAATGCTAACCAATTTCTTTCATTTTTTATCAGACGGTATGTGTATTGTTTATCAGACGGTATGTGCACATTATATCACTTCAGTGTGAAGTGAATAAAAGTTTGAGTATAGAAAACAAGGTAGGAATAAACTATAATTAGTATGATGATGATATAAGGTGATGTATGCTTAAATACATACTATAGTTATAGGAATAATTCTACATTCTCTACTCAATTTTTTAATAATCCTTCTACTGATTAAATAAAGAAATTATTGAATGTTTTATATTCCCAAAACATTAGATGCATTATTTATTCATTTAATACTTTCTTTAATTTGTTTAGTATTAAGAGGATTAGTAGGAAAATTTTATAGGAGAATATAGCAAAAGTTCAATTTTATTCTTTTGATAAAAAGCAAGGTCCGACCTCAAATTATCACTGGTGAATGAAGGAAAATGTTTTTTTTTTTTATATTTAGATGACATTTTGAAGGAAAATTGTATTGACACTCCAAATTGTCTATCTAGGCTCTTTACTACCCTATTACAATTTTAGTTTTTTATTTTATAAACTATCATTGGTAACTGAAGATTGTGAAGAAGCAATTGTAAATGCCCCATCCCAATAATATATTAAAGTTAGGCTTAAATATATTTTTGATATCCTAAAAGTATAACAGTTTTTTTTTTTTGTTTTGGTCCTTATTGATATTTTTTTGTGTTTAGGTCCAATTTTTCAAACAAGGTACACTAATAATTGATCCCTATACATGAATTTTTTTGAAATCAGTATCTATATATGTAATAATTTTTAATTTGATCATCACTGTTTGTTGATATTATAATACTGTTTATTATTAAAAATGATATATTTAATATATTGAAGAATGTTATACATAGTTTTTCGTTATAAATTTGGGAAGCACCCCTTGGGTTTGGTTTACTTTCTTTGGAGTGACCGTGTGGGCTCTATGGAAGGATAGGAACAAGCTCGTTCTTGCACAAGTTAGGCCTCCGAAGCCCAGTTCAAACCTTCAACTCACTGGCAGAAGCCTCCTTTAGGGTATCATAAAGTGAACATAGATGGATCCCATTCCCATGCAACAAATTTGGGAAGTTCCTCCCGCGGTGGTGTCATTAGAATTAGACATGACTCTGGTTGGGGCTTTTGTTAAAGGCTTCTTCTGTAAACTCAGTCCCTGTAATGTCTTATATGCTGAGATGTGTAGGCTACTAAGTGGGATCCATTTGGCTCACGCCCTGTCTCTTAAGCAAGTTATCTTTGAGGTGGATTACTTGGTTGTTACTGAAATGATCAAGAAGGGATTCACCAACTACCCCTATATCAAACCTCTACTTGAAGAGGCTATTCACATCCTTAGACTCCCGGACTCAAACACCCTGGTTGCTGCTATCAGTAGAGATGCTAATAATGATTACATATTATTGTTGAGAAACAAAGTATTAGTCTATGAAATAAATAATTAATACTTTTCTTTTATAGAAGAAAGTTAATGTATTTCATTAACCATCAAGGTTTCAATACATGCTGAAATATCAGAGAAAAAATGAGGATTAGCTTGGGAAATGACCACCTTAACTAAGCTATGAGCAACTATGTTATAGTTTGCTTCCTACTGAACTCTACATGAGAGTTTTTACAACTAGACAAGAGTAAGTCCTTACACTCACTAAGGATGGCACCAAAATCTGAAAAATCATCACACCTAGAATGCATACTATCAACCACCATTTTAGAGTCTAGCTACCTCAAAATTGACATTTTCTAGCCGAAGCTCACTCATCCATCTGATAGCATAAAGGAGACTCAAGGCTTCCCCCGTAGGAACCTCAACAATAGGCTTAAACCAGAGTCTTGGCACCTAAGAAATTTCCAAGGGCATCTCTAATTAAGGCACATGCCAATCCCCATAGAGTCTAGCTAACGAGAAAGAGGCATCAATATTGCATTTCACAAAGCCAAATAATTAATTAATACTTAATAGTCTATTTAATTTGATGCTTAATACTTAACAGTATACATCATCATTTTTGTTGTATTATATTACCCTTTTATTAATAATTATTTTAGTTGTTAGGCAAACAAAATATTATTCTATAAATTTTAATAAATAATACTTAATACTATGCTTAGTGAAATTAAATGACTAATATAAATTTATAGAATTAATATGATAATCATTCATGTATTATCATTAATTATAATTTCTTCATCATCATGCTTTTTTTTTTTTTGACTGGATTCATCATCATGCTATCATGCTTAAAGTAAATATATATATATATATATATATATATATATATATATATATATATATATATATATCAAATAAAATTAAAGGGGACAATATTTAAATAATTAAAATTATTAAGAGGAGATAATATAAAATTATATATAACCCACCGAAAAATTCAGGTGGTAGAATATGGTTGTCCCCAATATAATGCCTCCTTGAATAGGGATGTAAGACCCGAACCAATATCCCGATGAACCCGAAAATTCAAACCGAATCAATTAAATTGGTTCGGATTTTTTTGGTGTTCGGATCCAAACCGAACCAAACCAAACCCGATGGTAATTGGTTCGGTTCTCAGGTTCAAGTATTCTAAAACCGAACCAAACCAACTGAATGTTAATATTTATATATATTTTAATATAATATATATATATTTATATATATATATATATATATATATATATATATATATATATATATATATATTTTAATAGTTTAATATTGTAATATTTATTATATTATATTTTTATATATATATTTTAATATTTTATATATTTAATATTTATATATATTTTAATATTTAATAACTTTCAGGTCGAACTAAACCAAACAGAACCAACTCGTTCTTTAATGGTTTGGTTTTGTTCGAGTTTTGTAGGAAAAATTGCTTAAACTGAACCAACCATTTTTCATTGGTTCAGATTTTCTTCCACAAAAAATCGAACCAAACCAACCCGTTACACCCCCAACTTTCAAGTGTACGGGGTAGAATAACCATTAAGGCTATAGGTTTAGGAAATATTTGATAGTTGGATTAGATTCTTCTAAGGTGACAAAAATGTAAAGTGAGATATATAGTAAAAGTGTATTCACCCTTAATAGCTAAACTTTTAAATAATTAAGGGTAAATACACTCTTACTTTCTTACTTTATATTCAAACTCACTTTATAGAGGAACTTTATCCTTGAAAGTTCACACTACAAGAAAACGTGTGTTTTCTGACTGTTTATTACCGACGGCCACGTGTTTGTCTTAAACTCAACCACTACCGAGGGCCAAGGCCGTCGGTAACTCTAACAGTTGATTTTTTTCAACCTTACCGACAACCTTTAAAAAAGTTGTCGGTAAATCCGTTGCTAAATGTTGCGCATTTTTGTGCGAAATATTGTGCGCCAAAGTAGTATCGAAGGAATAAGATCAGTACCGACGGCCCCTGTCCGTCGACAATGCTTAATACCCTTTTCGACGACTTTGAGCGTCAGTAACCTGACTTTTGGAGTTACAAGGTTTAGGAATATACCGACGATTTAGATCGTCAGTACCAAAATTATAATATACAGACGGCAAGGCTGCCAGTAAATTTGGCGTAACTATACAAAGTGACACGCCAGGACTCATTTCTACGTGGTTCTCCCTCAACTCTCTCAACTCTTTTCATCCTCCCTCAACTCTTCGGCCACCACCACTACCCCATTTTTGAGGCACCGTCGTGCTCTCGTCACTCCTTCCTTTAGAACCACCGTGCGTAGAATCACAACGAGGAACAGAAAGTCCCTCTTTTTCCCTCTCCCATTCTCCTTCTCCGTTATGACCTTTGTCTCCCATTCTCTACACCACCACTATCGCGGGAGGCCACCATCATCACTGGCCTTGCTCGTCTTTTGCCACCAAAGGCTCCGCACGGTACACTCGTCTCCCTCTCCTCTCCTATTTCGGAAAACCCTCTCCTCTACGCTTTTTATTTATGGAAGTGCATTTGATTTCAGAAAACCCCCTCCTCTGTGCATTTGGGTTGATTTCTGTGCTCCCTGGTGAGCTCCCCTCCATGGCTACCAGCAGTCGCGCCTCCCCCTATCTGTTTCATTTTTATTCATTTCTCAATCGCTCTTTCCCTTATTATTATTTTTTCAGTTTCATTTCTTCATCTCACAGCCTCTCCCACTCCGGCCACCACTACTTCTTTTAATTGATTTGTGTTAGTGTGATTTGCTGCGGAGTTGGAGTACCGAAGTATGCATCCACGCCACTCACTGAAAAAATACATAATAAGAGTCTGTTTGTTTAGGTTTTAAAATGTATTGTCTAAAAAAGTTTTTGGCAAAATGTAATTTATATAAAATAAGAGCTATTTTGTGTTTGAATATAAGTTTGAAAAGTGATTTTAAGCTGTTTAGGTTAATATTGAAAAATTAACTCTTCTCCTTGTAAAATTACGGTAAAGGACATAAAAAAAAATTTCAATAAATATGTTTGGATAAAAAAAGTGTTTTTTAAGCACGGTCATGCATAACTTAAGCATGACTTAAGCACGATTTCGCAATGTAGCATGGGCACTCACTACTTTTTTGTTTTGATTTTCAGCTTAAATACCCTCAAATTAGCATTTAGAGAGATTCCTTGCGATTTTGAGAAAGATATTTACAATTCTAGGGAGAAAATGTTAGCTAAGAAGCCACGAAACTCAAGAGGAGATACTTCAAAGAGATTGTGAGACCAAAATTCTTGAAAAATGGGGGTTTACTTTGTGATTTATCTTTCTCCTTTATCTATGAATTTCACAGAACTCGCTGTGGGTTTAGTATGTGTTTCTATTTTTAATTTGATAAGTAAATCCCTTGGCTAAGGCCAAGGGTGGATTTTTCACTTTGATTATAGTTTTCCCCTAATTTTTAATATATGTTCCTACTTTGTCTTCAATTGAGTCCATTCTGTTGTCTCGAATGATTTATTAAGGATTGACTATCTGGGTATAATATTAGTTGATTAATTATTTGAAGACCTTACTGTAATTAGTTAATGGAATCATAGGATGATTCAAGTTTAAGGTCATAGAATGACCAATTTATAACTATTTTTTCTTTCAATTAAATTAATCAATTAGGTTGATTAGCCTCTCAAATCCTAATGCCAATTTCTACTGGCTTTTTTATGGACGAAGTATGAAAATCAATAAGGAATTTAGATTATAATTAAGTCATGATCATGTGATTAATTATAGAATTAGAGGAGATTATTGACTTTTGAAGAAAAATTAATAATTTATTTTCCTAAAAATAAGGAACTTATACCAATTGCAAGTAAAACTTGAAACCTTATATCTCATCATACGTGAGTTCTTTTAGTGTTGTTGATATTATTGTTGCGTTCTTTCTTCATTCTTGAAAATTACATTTTAATTGTGATTTATGCGTATTCATTTGTCCGGATAGGATGCTGATCTTGAGAATTTTGTACTTGTTATTTGGTCTCTGCAGAAGGATAAATGAGGTGTACTAGGATCATTGTGTGGACAAGTTCTAGAGAAGACCAAACTCTAATACCTGAGCGTTACCCATTGAGGCCATTCCACCGAGCATTGCTCCAAGTATGGTAGAGATAAACCCTTAAAGAAAATGCTTAGAATGATTTGAGGTACTCTCATTCCAATCCTTTCTTGTTCCTGTTGATTTCTCCTATTCGTTTTATATTCTTATGATTTTTTATTCTATATAGAAACTCAAATACTAGTATAGCTATCTAGTTGATCGAGTCAGCTCGTGAACCCACATATTTTGACCCAAAATATGGGTTGGGTCGGGGCCACCAATTAGAACAAGTTAGAAAATGCTCCAACTCATAGGTTATGATCAAATAAAAGATGTGGATAGTGCTGGCAACCTATGTAAACCCTACCAAACCATAGAAAGGGACTTTTGGAACCTTCACAGTCCATAAACAAATACTCACATGGCCCTTACCTTGATGTTGAATGAGACATTAAGACATGTTATGTGTAAGGAATTTTCGATTTCATGTTTTGATATTTTATTTTAGAAGGCGAAAGTTTTTTCAATCCATGTCAGATCCATAAGTTGGGTTAGGTTGAATGAATTTTTTCTTCTCAACTTAACCCAACCCAACCTTTCACCGATTCGATGAACTACAAGAACTCATCGAAGAGACACTCTTACCGGTACCCATACCAAATATCCAACACTTTATTTTTATTTATTTTAATATTTCAAACACTTTTAAGTAGGGGTGTTCAAATTCAATCCAAGCGATTCCAAACCGCTCAAACCTATAACACCCAGGGCTGACGAGGGCGGGGAGTGATCGCCGGTGCATGAGGCACGGACAAGGAGCGACTCCTGGCAGGCTTCTAGGCGGAGGGATACATGAATGAACCGAATTCACATCGGAATGAGAGGGATCCTGAGGCTGTGGAGGTATGGGACTGTACAGTTCAAGGAAAGCTTATAAGAGTTGATTGGTACTACCTATAAAAACAAGATGCATCTTCTTTTCGGTAGCCCATCACTTAAGAACTCCAAAGTTAAGCGTGCTTGACTTAGAGTAATTCTGGGATGGGTGACCTCGTGGGAAGTTTTCTTAGGAAGTGTGTGAGTGAGGACAAAGCACGCTGAAGAGACTCGTGTTGGTTTGTAGGGACAGTCGGCAATCCTTAAAGCAGTCCGGGCTGTTTAATCGAAAAAATGAATTTTTTTATTTAAATCGGTTCAATTTTCGCTTCTTACTTTAGCCACCGATCCAATCCAAAGCGAACTGCACACTATATATATTTTATTCTGAAATTTTAATAATAGCAATACTTTTTTGATAAATTTTCGATTCTACCCCAACCCCTTCTAACCCTAAACTAAATTCCTATCCACCTATCCTTCTTATGAGTTTTTAATTCGTACTTCTGATTTATGTACTGAGAAATGTGACTACTATTATCCATATTTTGACTTAGGGGATAATGTATTTGAGGTGTTAAATTAATATTTTAAATAGCAAAATAAAAACAAATCAAAAAATAAAAAACCGAATCATCCAACAATTCAAATAATTTTTAGTTGGATTTAATTAAATTTGATATTGTAATCAATCCAAGGTTAATTTGGATCGGATGACTTTTTGCCTTAAAACGATCCAAACCATACCATGTTTAAGTATTCACCATATGTTGTTAATTATACTTACAAAATTCAAAATAAATATAAAAGAAGCATTCTGCCAGCATGTTGCAGATATATGAAAGGAAAAAGATTTTTATTTAAGCAATGTTAACAACGCACTCTTTTCAACATACTCTCTATTATTGGGTGGATTTCATGTGGGACCTACTAAAATAGACAATGGACCTGTGTTTCAAGGCCTCTCAAAATATTTTTTCTTTCTATTATTGGGTGGATTTCATGTGGGACCTACTAAAATAGACAATGGACCTGTGTAATTTAATGAGTCCTACATAAAATCTACCAATAACAGAGAGTGTGTTCGTAACATTTTTTTTCTTTTCCTTTTCTTTCATTTTGTTTGTGAGAATAGTAACCAATAAATAACAGCCATTGAATCTTGTCGTGGGGTCATTTGCTAAAATTACTTGCAATACAAAAGTACAAAAATTGAATTGTACTTGGAAAGGAAAAATAAAATAAGAAAGCTCAGTTGTCATATTGGGACTTGGGTCTCGTCTTGAGAGGGAGGATATGTAAGAAAAAAAAAAATTGGATTTGGATCGTCTCCACTAGCCTTCTCTTCATCCTTTTTTCTAGTAAAGTTTCAGTCATTGAATGCATGTATTGATTCATCTGAACCGTTAGATATATGTGAAGATTCTCATACTCATGACTACTGCATGCTATAGTTGTACAAAAAATGTGGTTGTACCACTAGAGAGAATCCAAATCCAAAAAAAAATTGAAATTGAGAGAGAGGATAGCTATCTTAGATGAGTGTGTTTAAGTGAGTTGATGATGGTGATGCATGAAAATATAGAAGATCGGTGTTGGATATGCTAGGAGGGTGATATGAGATAATTGAGGAAGGGATGGAGTGTTATGGTTCAAATATGGACAAGATGATAAACTTTCGCTTTCTGCTTACTGTGCATTACAGCTGTATTTTCACGGAACTCATCTATCAGGTAGGGATGATTTTCTTTTATTTTGGGTATCTTTTGGGTGCAGGCAGACTTATGTAAAAGTAATACTAATTTTGCAACACGAGGACTTCCCAGGAGGTCACCCATCCTAATACTACTCTCGCTTAAGCACGCTTCATTGCGGAGTTCTGATGGGATCCGGTGCATTAGTGCTGGTATGATCGTACCTTTATGATAGAGAAATATATGAATGCTTTGTTAATGACGATTATAATTAGTGGGTCCTACATGAAATCCACTAACAATAGAGAGTGTCTTTAAGATAGTGTGTTCCTAACATTTTTATTTTCTTTTCATCTTCTTTTGTTTTGTTTGTGAGAACGGTCCTCTTATTTAAACATCAAAATTCGACAACAAAATTCGAATATACCAAGGTGGATTTCAGGTAGGACCCACTAACTATAATCAAGTGTTGAGTTTGGTTAATGGATATACCAAGGTGTCGCAATTCATTTGCCAAAAATTGAATTTCTTTAACCACGATTTTGAATGTCATTAACCACGATTTTCAGATGTTCAAATATGATTGTGGTTAATTATGGTTAATGACGTTCAAAATTGTGATTAATGACATTCAGTGGATAGTTAATAAGTTGTGACACCTTGATATATCCATTAACCAAACTCAAACTACAAAAACTATTGTCGGATTTTGATGTTGATTCCTCTTGTGAGAATAGCAACCAATAAATAACAGCCATTGAATTTTGTAGTGGGTTCATTTGCAAATACTACTTGCAATACAAAAGTACAAAAACTGACTTGTAGCTGGAAAGGAAAAATAAAATAGGAAAGCTCAGTTGACTTATTGGGACTTGGGTCTCGTCTCAAGAGGGAGGATATATGTGAGAGAAAATTTGGATTTGGATTGTTTCCATCATCCCTGTCTTCATCTTTTTTCAGTAAATTTTCAATTATTAGATACATGTATTGATTGATCTGAAGCTTTAGATGCATGTAAAGATTCCCATACTTATAGCTACCACAAAAAATTTGGCTACACTGTTAGAGAGAATCCAAAACCAAAATATTTGAAATTGAGGGAGAGGGTAACTATCTTAGATGAGTGTGTTTAAGTGAGTTGATGATGGCGATGCATGACAATATAGAAGATCAGTGTTGGATATGCTAGGAGGGTGATATGAGTTAATTGAGGAAGGGTTGGAGTGTTATATATATGGTTCAAATATGGACAAGATGTGAGGTAGGGATTCATTCAGGATAGTTTTTGATCATTAAACTGCTTAAATGGTAAACTTTCGTTTTCTGCTTACTGTGCATTACAGCTTTATTTTCACGGAACTCATCCATCAGGTATGGAACAAAATTCTGTTGTCCCAAAAAATGGTGCGTCGATATCCCCCACCAATCAAAGGCTGAGGATGTGCATAGGTGTTAATGAGTTATAATTTTATTTTATTAAGTGACAAATTGTCATTAGTGGGAGACAGAGAATGTGATAGGAAAATGGGACAGAAGATTTCCATCCCAGGTAGGGATGGTTTTCTTTTATTTTGGGAATCTTTTGGGTGCAGGCTTGTGTAAAAGTAATACTAGTTTTGCTAGTTAGAAGCGGTATTTTATTTACATAGGATTTATTTCTTTTGATCTTATTTTTATATATGGGTTAAAGTATTATGTGTATTCTTTATCAATATACTTTTGCTTATAAAAAAGCGAAACACACCCATCAGACAACTTTTTATAAATTTATACAACTTTATAAAAAAATCTGTGAATGTATGATTTTATAATCATGATGTGCTTGAGGGATACTTTTTTTTTCCGATAAATAGTTATTTTATTAATATCCAAACCAAGGTTAGGAAAATAGAAAACAAGTCAATACAATCCAAAATCTAGACCAACCTAGATCCGCTATCTTAAACCCCCTTCCCTGGTACGAGTCAAGGGGTCTCGTTAAAACCTTCTAATGCAAAACCCTCCTTAGGGATAAAATCATCAAGAAGGAAAAAGAATACTATTATGACTAATACACATACACGTCTAGTACTCCCAATACAGGTAGAAATATCCTTATGACAGTACGTGTCTAAAACTTTAGCATCACAGTGAGTGAACTCTATCCACCTTTCAGGAGGGTTTTAGAGCACTCACTATATCATTTGCTAGACTATTAGACTAGACCATATATATTACATCGCAATACAAAACAAAAGCACCAAAGATAGAACAGGTGAAGTGCCCCAAAAACACCAACCAAAAAGTATTGACGGATACTTAATTTCAATCCAACAAATTTATAAAAAAAAACTCATTCTCTAAAATACTATGTATTAAAGTAAGAAGAATTTTATTTAATATGATCGAAAAATTTTGATCAGGAAAAAGAGGTAAGGTGCTACACGAGCGTAATTAGTTGATGATATAAAAAACTTTTATTCTCCCGATATATATTTGTGATCACATTCATTTGTGACACATGGTAGCCCTATACAATCATACGATCTTACAACTAAAAGGTAATAAAAAGCGAGAAACTGTATTAATTAAATAAGGAGTCCTCATCGGATGATTAATGGTCCAATAGGAAGAGCATTACCGTATACAAAATTATTATTGTTATTATTTTTTGTTTCTCAGGATATCATCTGTGCGTAACTGTAAAGACTAATCTGATGTTTATCTCTCCCAACTAGGTTTTTTCCATATGCAAGAGCCAGAGATCGAATCCCTAACCATTTGCTTAAGAGGTCCGAACTCGTTACCACTCGAACCAACCAAATGTTAGTTTATACAAAATTATTTGACTTAACATGTAATTATAATGAAACAACAACCATGTCACGTACACGTAGATATCCATGAGACATACGTGACCAGCACCACCTAACGGGCTCTAATAATGAACCCAATGATAGAACCTTGTGAGGCCTATATCTATTTTTTTAGTCGCCTTTGGATCTAGTCATTTATTGCATTGTACCCTTAACCTCACCTTCAAGTGTTGGGCAATGAAGCTTCTTTCCCACTTGGCTACTTTTCATATGACTTAAAATTATAACACACCTTATTTCCCTCCCTCGTGTTTTACGCTCAAAGACTAACCCCATCTTAAGCTACCTTAGTTTGTCACTTCCTCTTGTTAGCATAGGTCGATGAACACTAAAGAAAAGCTTTATAGCAAATCAAATCACCTTTCATCTTAATTGATATTATGTAAAGAGAAATTGTAGAGGTTATTTATCTTTAGCTATGGAGGTGGAGAACAAGAAGCCAAGATATCGAAGTCTACTCAATTGGTTGCAAAAAGAAAATAAGTCATCGTATAGTTCGAATGAAATAGAAGGTTTTCTATCATATATATTCATTCATCCAAGGAAAAAAAGAATATCAGGTTTATATTTAAATAGATGCTCTTCTTCTTTCAAAGACATATTATTTAATCGATGTTGCACTTTGTATTGCAGTTGGAACAGAAGATGAGAGTTATGACTACGATCTTTCCCTTCGGTCACTGGAATTTGATCCATACATTTTAACAAACAAGATAAGGTAAATTATTGATATCTATAGTTCTTCCCATATTGACTCAAAGATGTTAATATTTTTAGCCTATGGTTTCTGTATTATGAGATACAAGAGTCTGTATATTTCAGGATCTTTGTTGGTACTTGGAATGTTGCTGGAAGATCTCCTATGGGAAGCTTAGCAGTTGATTTGGAAGATTGGTTAAATCTCAAGAATGCTGCAGATATGTATGTTCTTGGGTATGTATGATTAATTAGTTACCTCTGTCAGTCTTATTTTGAGATCAAATTCATTATATTCTATAAAAAAAATATTCCTTTACTAGAGAGAAAATGTGAAAAAAATAATTAATAACCCTAAAGACATTATACATATAAACAAATTAATCACTTTACAACATCTACATAATTTTTATTATTTGATTATAGTTAGAATTGCTTATGTCACCTTACATATATGTCATGTAAGGTGATGTGAGTCCAGGCATATTGTGTATCAAACAATTTCTAAATAAAAAGCTTTTCAATTTTCAGGTTCCAAGAGATTGTACCTTTGAATACCTTAACCGTGATAGGAGCTGAGGACCCAGCAGTGGCAACAAGCTGGAACCAGCTTATAGGAAGAATTCTAAACCAAAAATTTACATGCCCATGGTTAACACCCATGCTGAATTCATCAATATCATCAGGTCAAAGTTATGATCACTATGATGAGGATAATCCAAACTGTGAAGAAGGTAGTAATAATAAGTACACTTTGGTGGCTAGCAAAAAGATGGTTGGAGTGTTCATCAGTGTGTGGTTGAGACAAGAAGTGGTGAGGAAGTATTGTGTTTCAAATGTGAGAGTTTGTTCAGTGGCATGTGGGGTAATGGGGTATTTGGGAAACAAAGGGTCAGTGGCAGTTAGCATATCAATTGAAGGGACAAGTTTTTGTTTTGTAGTAGCACACTTAGCATCGGGGGAAAAGAAGGGTGATGAAGGAAGAAGAAACCACCAGGTTGCAGAGATTTTTAGGCGAACTTGTTTCCCTAAGACCACAAAACAACAACATTATCCTTATCCTCTAACCATCTTAGGCCACGAGTAAGTGATTTGTCTCTACTCTGAATCCTCTTTATGTTATAATACTTTATGTTATAATAATAATGAGGCAAATGCTAATCAATGTTCTAAGGAAATTGATTAAGGAATTAAAGATAGAAAATTAATTTTGGGAAGTGATGTACTCAATACTTTGAAAGTTTGAAAGTTATATTTCCCAATGCAAAACTTCTAATTTTTTATTCTTTAACTAATGCCCTTAGGACACTGGTTAGCAAGACCCTAATAATTATTATTTTTAGTTTGGTTTTTCTTGCTTTCAACGAGTAGAAGTTGCATAGATTTGGATTCTCTCCATCCATATTCTTACTCTATCATCTCTCAATGTCAGTCATTGGATTAATCTAAACGGCTGACATGAGAGATCTCTCAACCATTAGATTAATCCAACGAAAAACATTTAGTTGAAAAGAGGATGGAGGAGGAATCCAAGTGGAGAGAATCCATTATAAAGTTGAATACAAGAATTGAATTGATCCCGATTGACACTTAATATCAAACCAACTGAAAATTCTACTCTACACCATTATAATCAATCCAAAACCATTCTAAATTGAGAGTTCAAAACTAGCAAAAGCCTAAATGAAGGGGAATCGAGTTATTTAAAGAGTTTTTTTTTTAAGTAAGGTGATCCTATGTTACCATAAATTTATTGATAAAAAAGAAAAAGAAAAACAGAAAAAAAAAATCATAGGGGATATAAATAGAGAAAAAAAACAAGATCAAGTTAAACTTAATATAGTCCTTTTTAATATAGGTCATTTTCAATTATGTGAAGTCATTCACCACTCATTAAACATAGCTTGTGAAATGATGGTACGTACCTAGCTAGAGTCCCTTTTAAATTGATGAGGGAGCCAATTCGGATTCCCTCCTCAAGCTAGTAAAGTCTTGGCAATTGGCATGATAAAATGAAGTATATAGTATATATCAAGTTAAATTCAATTTTGATCTATCCACTATCAGTCCAAATTTTTTTTAATTATATTGTATTGCATGTCAATAAAAAAAAGTGTGATTTTAATCTAATTCTTGTGAAAATCAAACTTTTTTAATGCCATAATATAATTAAGTGATAATGAAAAATTACTTTTTAATAGATGTCTCTTTACAAAACCATTATAACTTATTCATAAATATAAATCAAGCAAATAAAATATAGTAAAAAAATTGTTGATTAAAAGTTAGAACTACAAGTTCTTCCATTACATTACCCACTATTATTATGCATAGTAAAATGATAGAACTTCTGTATGAAAATGGGTTGGGCCCAAATCATAATTGTACTATACTTTTCTATTTATAGACTCTAGAGAGGTCCTGTTGGACCTAATTGTGGGACTGAAAAGCACATCTCTTAATGAAGATTAGGAGAAACAAAAATTGAGTTAATTTTTAAAAGTTTATGAATTAGCTCAATATAAAAATTTATTGTCTACAAAAAATATAAAACCTTTATTAATAAAGATAGCAATAAGGTAATTTTTATTTGAGAAATACTAGCAATACACTCTTCTTAACACTCTTTAACACACTCTTTATTATTTAATGAATATCATGTAAAACCTACTAAATCACATGAGTTTACTCTCTATTTAATGGGTCTCATATAAATTTCATCCAATGATAAAAAGCGTGTTGAAAAGAGTATTGCCATTGCTCTTTTTACTTTCACTTGTTGCCTGTAAAATTAATTATTTTACCCACGTATTACTGAATAATAAATATACATTATACTAAATTTCTTAACAACAATATTTTTCTCCAATTTTCTACCCACTTTATACCAAAAATCTTATCCCTATAGTTATATCGTTTAAAAAAACCTTATCTCCATATTTTATTGATTAAACAAAGAAAAACTCATTTCTCCCCACTTGTCTAATTTTTTTCTTCTCTCGTTCTTTGATTCCCATCATCTTTAAAACACACATAATTTCTATCATGCTCTTTTTAACTACTTTTGATTTCTCTATTTTGTTGATGCTCACTGCCTCATGTAAGGTTCAGAAAAACAACCCAAAATTTGGCATTGGGTTGAATTGCTTACATTGGGTTGATGTTAATTTGGGGGAAATAACACAGATGTCTCTAAGAATTTAGCTAATTAATACATAACATCCCTCTTATTTCAAAACTTACATGGATCCATCTTATTTTATAAGAGGCCAATGTGATTACAATCATTATCTATAATGATAATATAAGTCTCAAGAGTAATATCGGATAAAATTAAATCAAAAGTTCATTATAATTCCCATGTTTTGATCTATCAGTATTAATTAATAACCTGATAAACCATTAACTATTAGGAGATTTTTATAATGATGTATCGCATTTTTTTCTTACACTAAAACAAAGTTACATGTTTTAATCGTGTCCTGAGAATTTAAAATATAAATATGCACTTCAATAATAATATCACAGTTTTAATCATTCCCATTAATTCAAGCATTAGTTCCTCTTAATTTGAAGCTCATATTCCCCATTAATTTCTTCTCTCTTATTTCCAAAAATGGATGTGTATAATCCCTTCACATGGTGCAAAACTTAATCATCTTATCTTGTTGTATTTTTTTTCTTTCTTAAAAAAAATCTTATCTTGTGGTATTAACTGTGAAACAGTCGTATATTCTGGTTCGGGGATCTCAACTATAGGCTATACTCGGAATACAATGTTGCGAGGCATCTGATAAGAAAACAAGACTGGAAGGCTTTGCAAGAGTTTGACCAGCTCCAGAAAGAACTAGAAGAAGGTGGAGTCTTCCAAGGTTGGAAAGAGGGTACCATAGAATTTGCTCCCACATATAAATATTCATCGTCCAATAGATATTGTGGGGGCCTTCCAACAAGATACGGGGAAAAGCAAAGAACTCCAGCTTGGTATAGTAACTACCCAAAAAAATAAAATTCCTCTACACTGAATTTATCTTTTAAGTGAGAGTGTTTTTATCATTAATTTAATTCATTTTATTAAATCAAGGTCGAAAACATCCTTACTAACTTTTCTATGCAATCATATGGCAAATTTAAGGATACTGGTTCAGGAATCAAAGATAAATAAAATGTACTCAATACATTGAAAATTAAAAAGTTGTTATTTCTAGTAAATTTTTCTTATATATTGATTTATTAACCGGTATCCTACATGACCCAAACTATATTAACTTCTAAGAATGACTAATTGAATAAGAATTTAAAAACCAAGTGGTTAATTTACCCTATGTGTATATTTATCATCAAGTAAACAAAGGGGTTACTTAATTATGGTGGCAGGTGTGATCGAATTCTGTGGTACGGGAAAGGAGTTGAGCAACTTCACTATCTTCGGAGTGAAAGCAAGTTCTCTGACCATCGCCCTGTTTCTGCGCTTTTCTCTACACAAATTGAAATTATGTCATCTAGAAGAGGACTTGTGGAATTGCACAATATCCCCCCAACAATGTTGCACCCCAATCATGTAAGTTCTCTATGATTTTTAGTCATTTATGATTTATATTCATGAAACAAATTATTATTCATAAATCCTAGATAAATAAAGTAAGGCTTCTTGAATTTTTAATTAAACCTTGTCGTGAAGAAATGATTCTCATTAATTATGGCAGGGGGTGAACAAAGGAGATGAAGATGGAAAATCAACCTTACTATCACTGGTAACGAAGGTTATACAAGGTTGCTAATTACACAAGCAAAACTATATATTAAAAGGATCACACAGGTTGTCAGCCAGCTACGATCATCAGAAAAATGACATATAATTGCTTTCCTAAAACCCAACATTTTTTATATATATGAGGACTTGAAAGGTTAAGATTAGATGGCAAGGTATATACTATATGGTAACTACAATTGTTGTTCATAATCATGATGGATCTTAGATCTAATGCGGAAATGTCTTATTACTAAAGCAACAACAATCAAACCTTTTTTCATTAGATGAGGTCAGCTACATAAATCAAATAATATTATAATATTCTTATTGTAAATTATGTATATAGACAAATTATTTACATCTAAATTATTCTTAATGATTTTGTCTATAGTTTTCCTTAGTCTTCATTTACTTCTAACTATTGAACTACTCTCTATTTGATATACTCTCTTTAGAGGGGCTTCAAATATTCTTCACAGATATCCAAACCATCTAAAGTGAGATTCTACCATCTTTTCAATAACAAGTGCTACCTCAACACCCAGCAAATAATACACTCTAGTTTGTATAAACCATCAAAATAGAGATAATGCAGAACTAATCATATTGAGAATTCAAGTTTATCTTAAAAAAGGTACATTTCAAAATAATATCCAGAGTAAATTTCTAAAATTATATTTACTCGTATGACTTTTTGATCATTTTTTACTCGCTGTTTGTATTCCAAAGTTTACCAAAGTGTATTTTTCAGAAACAAAATCTCATTTATTTGAAACATTAACAGTAGTACACTGACCAAAAAGAATATGATGTCTAGGAAGCAATCATTTTCACTAGCGGATGAAGTGCTGTCTTGGCTTCATTTTAAAATCTTTTGCTCCTAGCTACTTTGCCAATGGAGTGGTTAAAGAATCAACATTTGCTCTAACTTGGTGTAGATTTATTGGCAACAAATTGCACGTACAGGTTGGAGAGAGAGAGGTGTTCCAATGTCAGGGGGACAAAATGATGAATCATCACTGCTTTCTCCTCCCAAGATCGAATCGAAAAAATGATGAAAAAAGCCCAAGAAGGCCCAATCCGCGAGACAATCGTGGTTCACAGGCATTGGGCTTGCATGTGCTTGAAGCCTTACAACTTGCACTAAAGCTTTCGCATGTTTCCTATGGCTACACCACACCTAAACCAATGTTTAAGAGGTCTTTGATACTGGTGAGCACAGGCAGGGTAATTGCAGATGCTTGTAGCATGACAAGTGACCTTGTCAAAGGAGCAGATGCTGAGGATTTGCTTACGCAGCTAGGCCCAATGTATTGATCTTCCAAGGCTTCTCGGGCAAATCAACTATAATAATGAGTTAATAGAGAGATTCTATGACCCACTCAAAGGGACAACGAGCATATATGGTAAAGACTTTAAATTATTATGACATTTGATATAAGACATGTTCTAATATTTCTGATAAAGTGAGGTGGAAAAAAAAAGTTTCTCATGTTTGTATAAAGGATATTCTCAAGCACAAAAGATGCCCGAGAATTAAATTTTTGAATGAGTGTTAATAGAGAGATTCTATGACCCACTCGAAGGGACAACAAGCATAGATGGTAAAGACTTTAAATTAATGTGGCGTTTGATATAAGACATGTTCTAATATTTCCGATAAAGTGAGGTGGAAAAAAAAATTTCTCAGGTTTGTACAATGGATATTCTCAAGCACAAAAGATACCCGAGAATTAAATTTTTGAATGAGTGTTGAAAATTTCATTCCGTGTGAGGATGAGAAAAAAATATTTTTGGAAATGAGATTCCTGAATATGTATTTTACCCGAGAGTAAAACATTCTATGAACCAAATGTCACCTTAAAGTTATATCACTTTAGGTGGGTGAGGAAGCCCATTGCACTTGTGAACCAAGAACCAATACTTTTTAGTGGGACCATAAGGGAAAACAATGCCTATGGAGCATCTAATAACATTGATGAAGCTGAGATCATTGAGGAAGCAAGGGTAGCCAATGCTCATCACTTTATTGCAAGCCTAAAGGATGGTTATTATACATGGTGTGTGATAAAGGAGTGCAGCTATCTGCTGGGCCAAAAGTAAAGGATTGCAATAGCCAGCCATACTGAAAAACCCAAAGGTTTTGGTGTTGGATGAGGCCACAAGTGCCCTTGATGGAACGATTGATGGTTGGGAAGACTAGTGTGACCTAATTGCTGTGTTGGATGAGGGGAGGGTGGTGTAGAAAGGGAACCACTCGTCTTTGTTGGCTAAGGGACCGAGTGGAGCTTATTACTCTTTGGTGAGTCTCCAGAGGAGACCACCCAACACTGCTGCTGCTGACTACTGCATATACTAGTTATGAACCAAATTAAACCTAGTTGTCTGGTCTATTAGTGCGATGAAGATTTGTTGTCTCACTTGTCTCTCGATATTACTATCTTATCACATTAGTTTGTTTTTAAACATTACATGAAATTTTTAACTTATGTGACAAAATAGTATTGAGAGATAGGATGTGTAACAGCAAAATGAAACAGCAGATCTTCATTTTTGTGGTGAAAGATCCCCTATTAATGGGTTTAAGGCTACGATAAAAAGGCTAAAATAGAACACAAAAAAAGGTGTTGATTTTTACATCACAAATATTTTTAATACACCACTAACTTTTTAAAAAAAAAAATAATATACCCAAAATACCCTCGTAACCTCCTTCCCTCCTTTTCATATTTTCGATTCCCCTTTCTTTATTCCATCTTCATCTTTTCCATACACCACTTTCGGTTCACCTCCTCTTCCATTTCCTCTTCCATTCCATTTCCTATTACTCCATACGCACGTCATTCCTTCGTCTTCTCCTCAATTTCTACACGTGAGCAACACAAACACAAAATAAGGGGAACAATAAAACAAACAAACCAAAAATTAATTTTCGGAAGCTTTCTTTCAGAATTTCGGAATTTAATTTTCGGTATGCTATAAAGTGGTTTTGCGGAAATTTATTTCCGGAACTATAAAAGAAAGCTTTCGGAAATTAGTTTCTTTTAGGTCACGAAATCTAAAAAAAAAAATTTGGAACTTAATTTCCGGTATGCTAGAAAGTGTATTCTAGAAATTTATTTTCTTTGACTATAGAAGAAAGGTTATGAAATCTGAACGAAATTCCAGACTTTAAATTTCAGTATATAAAAAAGCAGTATTTCAAAAATTAAATTTCGGAACGATGAAATTACAGAAACTTACGTACCAGACATGGGAAACACAGAATGAGAGTAGGACATGAAGTTTTATAAGGGAGGAAATTATTCAAAGGGAAAGAATGAAAAAGAGAAAAAATAACCTATCAGTCTATCAAAAGGAAGTTATTCAATTGGTGAGGGTGACGAGCGAGAAGAGGGAAAGGAGAAGGAGATGGAAGGAGTGTAATGCAGAATATAGATCATAAGGTATATGAAAATAGTTAGGGGTATTTTGGGGATATTAAATTTTTTAAAAAAAAATTGATAATGTATTATAAATATTTGTGATGTAAAAAGCAACACCAAAAAAAAAAAAAAAAAAAACGCTAAAATAAAACTTATACGGGCCAAACTGGTTTTCTTGGTTTGAATGAATGTCGTGGTTTTGTTTGCTTTGAATATTATATGTTCATGACTTGCACTCAAACTAAATAAATCCAATTTAACCCATCCAAGTTCGACACAGCTGGATGACTCAAGTACTCAACAAGTAATAACTGAGCCGGCCAGCTAAAAAAATTCAACTATTAATAATTAGATCAATCTCACTTTCTGATGAAGTAAGACACCACAAGGGCAGGTGATGCACCACAAGGAAGGAAGCAGTATTTTTTTATGGTGCCTTGTATGATGCACCAAACATGAATGGGGTGTATGGTGCATCTCACTTTTTATCAATAAATAATCAATTAACATTTCATTAAATTTTTATCAATCCAAAAATCATGAACATATTATGAAACAAAAGCATCATGCATCCCGTTTTTGGGATGTACATCACACGTCCCCCTCTTTTATAGGCAAAGCTATTTGCTATTGCTCCCGAAACTACTCAATGTGGCTTTAAAAGTGACTAGGCAAAGCAAGGCACTTCTATTTGATGTGGACGCTGTACTCTAATCTCTCATTCCCTTTACTCACGATGCAGGCCATTGTTGGGACATTGTCTTTTCTCGATTATTAAATCATATATAAGTGATCAGTATTGAAAGTTAGTTGGTAGTCATATGATCACTTAATATATATATATAGGGGCAATTCAAGTGAAAGGAGTGTGTTATTGTAAGAGTAAGAGGAACAAATCTAGACCATTAAATCATATATGGACAGTCAGTATTAGAAGTTAGTTGGTGATCATGTGATCATTTAAAAAAGATACATGACTTTATGTTCTAATTTTGACCATTCATATGTAATTCAAAGGTCAAGATTTACTCATCTCATCTCTCACAATAACACATTTCTCTCACTTGAATCGTTTATATATATATATATATATATATATATATATATATATATATATATATATATATATATATATATGATGGTTTGAATATTGAAATCATTTATATATGATGGGTTATAAGTAACACCCCATGCCTAAGGAGCACCAATTCCTCAGTGCTTAGGAACAGGATCTCTTCCTTCTCCTTGTCTTGGCAGTCCAAAGTTATCCTGCCTTGTGCCGAACCTTGCTGTTCAAATTCTTTCAATGATGATAGTTGATAAATTTGGAAAATTTAATTTTGTTGGAAGAGTTTAATTGATATATAATGCTAGTTAAAGTGTAAAGTTTTTATCCTCTCAACCTATCAAAAAAATTATGGTATGATTGATGGTTAAGATAGTTAAAATAAAAGTCAAACATTTTTACTGATATGTTAGTTTATGATTGGTTGATATTGTAAAAAAATGTTTACACTATAGTGCATATCAATTAAATCCTTGTTTTTCGATAATTCAAAAGTTAAGCATTTCCCTTTGGATTTTAAACTATTTAGAATATGTCCATAGGCTTTGTTTGGTATGTCAAATCGTTAGTTGATAGTGGATATTTTATAGTGGATGAATTTGTAGCTCTGTTTTGTTAAACATTTTTCTCACTAGTTTATAATGTGTTTTCCGGACGCTAGCTTTTAGCGTTTTATTTTTTTCTCATTTTTATCCTTGCTAATTTAAATAAATTCCTCATTTATGATTTATTTACTAAATAAAATAAAATAAAATATCCTAATACTTTTTTTTGACAAAAAAATATATCCTAATACTAAAATATCCTATATGATCTCATTTTATTTAATATAAAATAATTAAAAATAATGCTATAAATTTTTAGATGATAAATAATTTAAAATAAATTAAAGTATTAAAAGTGATAATTATTTTAAAATAAATAACATATATATACATAGTTCCACTCGATACCAACACAACGAACCAATTAACATCTTGAAAAAGGCGAAATCCATAAACGGAGCAAAGCTTGAAAATGGGCCAAATAAATGTCCTTAAAAAGGGAGAAACCCATAATACCGGCCCAAATAAATGTACCATTCTTAGTCGGGGGGGATGCGATGGATTAAATTTTTCAAACCCGAACCCGACCAAACCAAAACAATGCTCAACTCCTTCGTCTCACCCGTGACTCGATAACCGTTAATACTCGTCCGTAACATTCAGGGACGGAATCAGACTTGGATGATTGGGATGACCAACTATATATAAAAATTTAAGTTCGTCTCAAAGAAATATATGCATCGATTTTCATAGAAAATATTCATAATTATATGTTTCAAAACGTTAATTACATTAGTAATCTATCAACACATAGAATGTCTCTCCTGCATGCCACGAAAATCATCTATAATTGAATCTACACTAAACTTTTCAGCAATTTTCTTTTCAATATATACTAGCAGACAATGAATCAAAAATTTATCTTCCATCTTGTTACAAAGTGTAGTCTTAACTATATTCATACTTGAAAAAAAAAATTACTCTGTAGTAGGTGTAGAGATAAAAAGTATGAGAATAAGGATTATCACTCTATGCACAAGAGGATAAACTTATGTTTTTCAAGTTTTTACCAACCAATGACATAGATCAGAAATGAGAGATTGAGAATAATTGTGAATATTTACTAGGATTTCTGGAAAGTAAGATTGGAAGATAAAAGAATCTTTTATTTTAGCGAAACGGAAATAAGTTAATGACATGTATCCAAAAAAAAAAAAATCAATTAACAACTTTTAAAATTAAAAAAATTGTGAAATAATTGGATAAGTTAAAAAAACAGTGAATTTTAATAAAGATAAAATCAAAATTATTACTAATGCAAAACAACTCCCTCCTAAATTAACAAATACCTCCGTCCCTACGTAACATCAACCCTCCTAAATTAACAAGTACCTCCTCCGCCCCAGAGTAACAACAGATTTGGAAACCGGTTGGATCGGTTTCGTGCGGGCCTTCGGTTGCTGTCCAACCCTAATCATCGCGGGCCGAATTTGTACAAGAGAAAACTTTTGCAGCTATATCATGCGTAAAACAGCTACAGTACATGACAGTTGCCTCCGCTAGAAAATGGAAAGAACAAGAAAAGCATTTAACTATACTTGATGGGAAAGGGAGAGAAATGGGCACTAATTAAATTAGTGGTTGCTTTGCATCTGTGACTTTGTGGGTCTGAGCTTTTTTTGACAATGGACCCTGCCAAGCTTGCTAATCTCTGCTATCTAGTGCTCGCAGGAGACCAACTAAATATTGGCTTTCAATTCAACAATCAACATTATTTCTCATTTTCACAGATGTTAATAGAATTTCTTTCCTTTATTAATTTTATTCGCGGACATTTTTTATGTTTAAAAATAATTTTTTTAAGTTCGTATCAAATATAAAATTTCTTTATTTTTATACCTATATTTCTAAAAATATTAAGATATAACTTGTATCAAACTACTTATTAAAAACTCAAGTAGGTACAGGGAAGATAGGCAAAGGGGTTCCGTTTTAGTCAAAACGAAAGGGACAAGACTAGACCTGGAAGTGAAAACCATGTCTAAAATATGAGAAATTATTCTGAACTCTGATTGTCCATTACTGAATGTGCGTTGAGTTGTTAATGTTTTTAACATTATAATTAAAATAACACATGTACAATAATATATATACATTCAATGATATAGAATAAGTGAAAATATTCATCAAAAAAAAAAAAAAAAACGAATAAGTGAAAAATATCTAATACTTTATCTAACAATAAAGCTCCACTCATGTAGCATACTGAATCCAGATAAATAGTTCCCTCTCATATTTGAGAAGATCCTTTTTAAAAGTAAAGCAGCATCAAAATCCATCACACCTATACAAACCCCACTATGGGATTATCATCCCATCACCACCACCACAGATGCCAAAAACAACTCAATGGGAATATTATAGCATTCACCTTGTAATGGGTTATGATCCCTGCGATTTTTTGTCTTCGTAGATTCGAGGAGCTAGGCATGTGTGTACAACTCAATTTTTATTTGTGTTATTGAGCATATGTGACGATAAGTTAAATTTGTTATGGACTAGTTTCTAAATTTAAAATAAAAAGTAAAAAAAAAGTAAAAGGAAAAAAAGAAAAATAATATAAAATAAACAAGCAAATGGACTACTCTTAACTAATGGAGGTTGGCACAAGTGGTGGTGGACTTGTATCCCTTAACCAAGTGGTGAGATTCGAATTCTAGCTCTTGCGTATGAAGCGAATTTCCGCTGAAAAAGGATTTCACGCTATCAGGTGTCATTCACTCCCCCGCTGGAGATTAATCCCCACTTCCGACGGGAGATACTCCTGATCGAGGACCCAAAAAAAAAAAGGGCTAATGTTAGCATGCAATTTTGTCTGACATTAAAATAAAATAAAATGTAAAGAACAAAAAAAGCAAAAGTAAAAATAAAAAAATTAAACAAATTAAACAAAAGACTAGCATTTATCTCCCATACATAGGAAAGATAATGGATCGGGTCTAGGTAGGGTACTATAGTATTCGTTCCTGTATCCACACTTGAAAAAAATACCCGGATCCAGACCCGCGTGGGTAATAACTTTAGTACCTATATCCGTACCCTCTAGGTACCTAAGTACATGTACCCACATCCGTTACCTGTACTTTAACAATGAAAAAACAATAAATAACAAAAAGAACATTATAGAAAAAGAACAAATTAACAAATGAATAATTTATGCAAAAAGAAAAAGTATCACAATCTGAATTAAGAAACCAGAAAGCACAAAACTAACAAATTAAGAAAGTAGTCTGAACTTAGAAACTAGAAGGACCACACACAAATCAATCTTTAGCTAGCTTCCCGTTTGGACTTCCAGTGGAAATTTCAGCCCTCAGTAAATCTCTAGCAGCAACATGTACCAAACCGTATTGTGTGAAATTGAGTTGAATTACAAGAATCCCTAATAAGCAGAAACACATTTTCTTTTTTTAATAATAAGCATAAAAACTATAAAGGCAAAGAGAAAAAAAATCTAGAGAGCCTTTGACGCAGAGGTCCAGAAAGGAAAAACTTTAAATGAAACAACCCTAGGTTTAGGAATTAATAAATAATTATAATTATATGTATGTATGTATGTATGTATATATATGCGCGTGAGGGTGCTGGGTGGGTACTAGAGTACTCGTACCTACACGCATATCCATTCAAATTTGCGGGTAATTATTTGGACCCAGACCTATACCCATAAAGCAGGTATTTACCTTACCTATCGTGAGTTTTTTTTGCGGGTACCCAGTGGATAGGGTCTGAATTGTCATTCCTACCCCTACATATAAAAGTCTCACATTGATGATTTTTTATTTTGCTAAAGCCTCATATTAAAGAAAAAGCTTCTTCTCACTCTCCACCTCTTATATAAAGAGTGGATCCTCAAATATTTAGAGGAAACCAGAATCTAATACTTGGGGTTAATAGTATGTATAAAACTTGAAGCTTTTAGTAGAGTTTGGTTTCTAACACTTGGGTATAGTACTAAGCAAGGATTTGAGTGAAAAGTTTTTTTTTTTTGCGATTGCATATTGTCTTGACCCTTGTAATTGATTGCCTACATAATAGGAAACTATTAAGCGAAAATGAACTTTAGCCCGAGTCAAAGCGTGTTTTTACATGTAAAAGAAAGGGGAACCACTCAAAGAACCTGCATGATAAATGCAGTCCTGATCGGAGCATAGGGAGTAGGCAACTCGATTTCTACCCTCATAATTAAGGATGGTAATGGATAGGGTATGGATAGGGTACTATAGCATTCGTCTCCAAACCCGAGTTTTAAAAAAGTATCCATACTCGCGTGGGTAGCAACTTTAATACTCATACTCTTACTCGTTGGGTACCTAAATACCCATACCCGCAGATGATGTAAGTTGACCACAAAAAAAAACGAGAGCGGTGGAAGCCTGGAAGGGTCGAATACTCGAATTGTCGAAGGTAAACCAGAGATAGACCGAACATTGTGGTAGAATGGAGAGTCCAAGAGGAATGACTTAAAATTCGAACACTAGAACGAAAATAAATAAAGAGAAGAATCCAGATCCAGAGATACATCATACAGGAATAAGGAAACTAGTTAATTAGGTTTAGGTTTTTTATTTTTTTGAATATATATATATATATATATATATATATATATATATAGAGAGAGAGAGAGAGAGAGAGAGAGAGAGAGAGAGATAAAGTTACTACAAGAGTAACTTTAAGAGAGTTACTCTCAATCTCATCCATCCATTTATTCTAATCCAACAAAAGTCATGTGACTTCTTTAATGAATTAATGTAGATCCATTGGATTAGAATAAATGGATGGATGAGATTGAGAGTCACTCTCTTAAAGTTACTCTTGGAGTAACTTGATCCCTTCTATATATATATATATATATATATATATATATATATATATATATATATATCAAGTTACTCTAAGAGTAACTTTAAAAATTTACTCCCATTTATTTATTTTCTTTAATTTAATGGTTAAAAATTATGCAATTCATTAAAGGAAAAAATAGTTAATGGTAACTTTAACAATGAGAGAGAAAAATGGAATTTATTAAATAAAGATATATATATTTCAAATCTGGACTAATCATTGAATTTATAATATTCATTCATTAAAATTTATACAATTGTGATATTAAAATTTTAATACTTAGATACTTTTAACATATTAAACTCAACAAAAAATTATAAAATTTAAAAAATTAAGTAATATATATAGTAGCGAATTTATTTGTATATTAAGTTAATAATTCATGTACATATAATATGCAAAAGCAATATATATTTTTTATTAAAGAAAACAATATTTTTTCCTTTAATGAATTGAATAATTTTTAACCATTTGATTAAAATAGAATGAATGGATGAAATTAAGAATAAATATTTAAGGTTACTCATGAAGTAACTTGATCCTCATCCAAAATAAATATATATAAGTGCGGGTATGGAGCGGGGTGAGTACTAGTGTAACACCCCTCTCCTTCGGGTGTCACTTTCGTAACCCAAAATATCCATTTTTCCTTGTTAACAAAAGACTTTTTCGAAAACAATTCTATAGTGTTTGCGGAAATCTGATACCAAAAGAAAAGCTTTAACAATTAGAGGAAACAAAATGAAACTCATCATATATGACAATAATTCAAGTTCTGCCATTAGGCATACATACTTTGAATCTCTCAATACACAACACTCATAGTCCCAGTCGGAAGACTACACATTTATAAATCTTAAGAGCTGGTCTGACAAAAGAATTCTATGGACAATAAAACTTACTGCCCAACATAAGTCGTACCACTAAGACCGGGTCTCGTCGTCAACAAACCACACCTCTTCGTCGTCAACCTCAAGCACTCAAGCTATAGGGTCCCAGAGTGACTTAGAGGACTATTGATAAACATCTGTACATGTATCCAAAAACACAACAGGGTGTCCAACATGTACAGGCAAGGGTGAGAAACCAATATTTGAATCCAAAAACGACAACCATATACTCAAACACATACAGCAGATTCATATAAGCATATCTCACAAGTATCATCATGCATAGTCTAGTACAATATATCAAAGTACTAACAGTAAAACACAAGGGTCCCGTACCCCACAATCAACGTTATTTTCTAAACGTATGCATGAACACTTCCATATATCTCAACTAATATTCAATTCTAGATTTCCGGAATCCCCATCACCATAAATACGAGTTGATCAGACTCAACGTCATTGTCCCGCAGGATACAATAACAAACGCCAGAATTAAAATTCGGCCAAAACATGAGCACGTAACCTTCCAGGAAATAATACATGGACGCGCATATCAATGGTACTCACGATGTATAAGTCATACTATATTGTCCTCTTCACTGGGCACAATACGCTCTCCCTGGCACGTATGACATCATTGTCCATCAAGGCACAATGTTACATAATGACATTAAGTCATCTCAGGTTCCCCTTGCCTATCAAGGTCCCCCATTTCACGGCACGTCTGCCCAACACACAAATGCATGGAAAAACTATCTAGTTTCCGATAATTGATATTTGTCGCATCAATATTTCTTCGTTGCAGCATCAACGTTAACAACCACCATAATGTCTTAGACTCTTTAAGCCTCAAAAACATTTTTCTCAAAACAAGACATCTAGTCCAAAACAGCTCGAACCCAAACATCCTTAACCGATGCACTAGTTTAGAATTCTGGATTCAAGAGCAGAAAAACATCCTCAAGCTTACAGGACCACAAAGATCGTCCCTAAGCCGACAGGACCACAACTAACACGGATCCTTGATCCACGTGTTTCTGCAGAACCCTAGAACCCCGACGTCTCGGTTTCTAGTTTCTAAGCTTTAAAACCACTTTTTCTTGAAAACTCAAAAATCAAAAACCCAAATCTCCGACACTTACATAAGTCCTCAGGATCGGTTTTCCATAAAACAAAACGTAGTCTAAAGACTATTTCTTTTTCTTTCGTTGTTTTTCGGTAGCATACAAACCTTAAAACAAAGCTTGTAAAATCCTTTTTCTTGGATAAAACCAATAAATTTTGTAAATCACGTTTATTAAAACGCTTTTGCTCAAACGGTTAACTTTATTAATTTAAAAACTAATAAAGGTTTCTAACATCCTATTTAATTTAAAAACATTGTTTTTCGTTATTAAAAACCACATTTTCACAACTTTGCTCTTTTAAGTTGATTTTCCTTAAAAGCAGTTGTTCAGTATATTTTATTTCAAAAGAGATAATTCATTTATTTTTCTCTTAAATTATTTATTTCCTCAATTCAACATTTCAGACTTTTAAAGCTTTTAAGTTACACGATGTCGGATCCTAATCAAAATTAGGTCCTCTAACGCCTTAAATCCCCAGCAGGACACATGATACATCCATATAATTATTCAACAATTGTAGCATGTATTCAAATATGTCAGCAGTTATATCATGCATACTCAAATCAACAGCAGTAAACCAAACAATCAACCAACAATCAGATACAGAATATTTAATTACAATACAAACACCGATGCAGCATATAGTTGTCGGAAATGGAGTTCCTCAGGTCTATCCCCTTACCTTAAATGAAGTCTCTTTGATGAACAACTCCAAGCATCAAATCCAAGAGGTGGCTGAAGGTGGCATTGACGTCCCAACTCCACAACAACCCCAAGAATGCATATCCAGCTCTCCCAAGTAAGCACAGCCACAACCAAAAACCAAGGGATAACATCCAAGCACATTCAGCATCCAAACAACATATCAATTAATTAATCATCATTTAAAACATAACCCAATTGCATAAAAACATAATCAATTTCACATTTAAAGAATGAAATTAAAATGCTAGGGTTTTGAATTGGGGATTTAGGGTTAGGGTTCCTCATGAAATCAAAAGCCAAGAGAAAGGAATGAAGGATTTTTACCAAGGAGGAAGAAAGAGCGGTTCCGGCAGTCCCGGCGGTGGCGCACCGTGGTGGCACACGACTGCTCCGGCGATGGCAGTGGCGGTGCTTGGTCCAAAACGTGGAGTAAGATGCGACCTTCTATGTGGTTGATTCATTTCGGGAAAGGGAGGCCAAACGGTGGCCGGAAAAGCCCAAAACAGTGGCGGTTCTATGGTGGCTCCGCCGTCAACGTTGTTCGTTTGCAAAAACGTTCAGCTAGAAATATAGAGGAAGGTGAGGAGAGCAAAGTTACAAGGTTGGTTTGGTGAAAAGTGGCCGGACGGTGGCCGGAAAGCGCCCAAACAGTGGCGGTGGCCCCGTCGTCAACTTTCTCCGTTTGGAAAAATGTTCGGTTAGAATTGTAGAGGAGAAGGTGGGGAGTATTTTCATGATTTCGGTTTTGTGATAGGTGGCCGGAGTTGGCCGAAAATTAAGAGAGAAGGAGAGAAAGTTAGAGAGAGAGAGAGAACGCGAGAGGGAGGACGAGAGGGACGTCGGGAAGAAGAAGAAAGAAAGAAAAAGAAAAGAGAAGAAAGAGAAAGAAAAAGAGAAAGAGAACGGTGGGTGTGTTGCTGGTGTGCGAAGGAATTTGGAGAGTTTCCCCTTTTTTTTTTCTTTTGTTCTTTTAATTGTGGTAGGTGGGAAAAAACTAAAATTTCAAAATTTGAAATAGAATAGAGATTGATGATTGAATTTATCAACTTAGGGAATTAATGATCCAAAATAAATTTTTTGATTAAATCCAAACCATTTTATTTTCAAATCTAAAATCAACTAGATTAAATTTGGAAAATAATTTCTTTCAATCATATTATTTAAATAATATTTTTCTAAACAAATAATAATAACAATAGCAGAATATTTGTCTTACAAAAGTATATAAACTATGATAACGCACCCAATAAAATAAATAAAATAATTTAAGCAAATAAAATTAATTATTAACATATATAGGATTTTCGGGGTGTTACAACTAGAGTACCCGTACCCGCACCTATCCCCGTTCAATTTTGCAAGTAATTACGCTACCCATCATGGGTAATTTTTGCAGGTACCCATTGAGTCCATTATCTATTGCCATCCCTACTCATAATCTATCACCCACTCTTTCAGTTCCTCAAGTGAGACCACAGTTTGGTAACAAGAGCGAACCTATGATATACCAGGCTCAACCCAATCGTACGATTCAGAAGCTCTTCCCCCACTCAATCGAACACCACTTCCGCCGTCGGAGAGCAGCACGAGTTCTCCATGAGTGCCCGAAGCCACTGGAGGAGAAGTTTCCCTCAAACTACAGTGCGCCATAACCAGGGCAGGGAGGAGGGAAATGGAGAACATAACACAACGAAAGAGAGGAACAAAAGAAGATGAACAAATAAAAGACATACCTGGAAGGAAAGACGAAGTGCGAAGGAAGAAGAGAAAAGTTACGGAGAAAGTGGAAGCAGAAGCAATGAAGAAAGAGAAGGATAATAGGGTTTAAATAAAACCTGCGAGGGAAAAGAAGGGTTGTGTCCACTAATAGCTAACGGTTGTGAGTGGTTGGGGAAATCGAGGAGGCGCAATCAAAAGACGCGTGTCATAAATAATATGACTGCTCAAGCGCACCTTGAAAAACGTGAAACAGCACATGGGATCTCATAGGACAGCCCGAGACCAGGCGTGGGATCTCAGAAGACAACATATCAAAAAATCACCATCCTGAAAGCGGTTCTGACTAAAGATAAAAGGACTTAAATTAGACCAAAATAAGTAAACAAATCGAGCAAAGCCTTTTCACTGAGCTCACCTCGAGGCTTGGGGGACTCTTGTTCCTCCGAAATTGGTCTAGGCCCAATATACAAAGGCCCACCATGAAGAAACTCTGGTAGGGCACAACCTATCTATTACAATGCATATCCTCTACTCAGACCCGATCTAAGACAATAAAGGATGGAAGCTCGACCCGGAGGCAGTCATCTCGGGATGATTCAAAGTTGCCTCGAGACCCGAGCTGTAACACATACCCTCTCTCGAGTTGTAACACATATCCGCCCCCAGATGTCGTTTGACACATGTCTATTCGGATAGCATGTGACATAGCAGGAAAAGCATGTAACAGATGATATCCCCTTGTACCCGGATATCTCGCTAACGGCCTGGGCCCCACACCCTACGCAAAGACCTTCACACCCTACGCAACAACCTCACACCCTACGTGACGACTTCACGTACTTGAGGAGAGTATAAAAGCGACTCTCCAGCCATGAAAAGGGGGTTCTCATCATCAGCATCAGCATTCTCACTAGACTAGCATTGGACCTTTGTAACATTCTCTTTGTATTGTTTCCACTTAGGCCAGAACACTGTCACGCAAGGAAAAGGCCACTATCAACCATCGCTTAAAGACGAGATTAGATATACACTTTTGATTCCAAATTTGAACAAAATCAATGACAAAAAAATTGTTTCTTGCCAATGAGAAAAACATAAAACATTTTTTAATGTCACTTATCACTATTGTGACACCTTCAAAACCCGTGCCACTTTTGGAACTCAAAACATACATTCAATCAATAAATCAAGTTTCGCTGGTTTTACTTTCGGAAAATAAATCCTTTGTATAATTAGATTCTGAAAATCGTGATAAATTTTTTTCTTATTAATACTCTTAAGCCACCACTCCAAATAGAACAGAACTACTCATATATAACAATAACAATATATAGATATATGTACATCAACTAAGCTATGGACAACACGTCCCTTTACAAAAAAAAACGATAAAAGATGAACTTCTAAAAAGCTATAAACTAGGCAGCGACAGTCTGGAACCATATCTCTAAAACCTATGGCCATCAGTAGCCGTTAACAGACTACCCAAAAACCGCTGCCTCAAAAGAAAGTCTATACCCTAAGCTGGTCCAACTAATGGAAGCCATTGGACAATCCTCCAGAGGAAGGTCCAATGCTAGAACCAGGAGAAGAACCCTGGGAACCTACGTTCCCATTCTCCTGTGGGTGGGGCTCGGAAGCTTCCGAAAGATGATCTTCCGGGTCCTCCTGAGGATCCTCCTCAG
The DNA here is from genome assembly GCA_039655645.1 of Ammopiptanthus mongolicus. Classification (NCBI taxonomy): domain Eukaryota; kingdom Viridiplantae; phylum Streptophyta; class Magnoliopsida; order Fabales; family Fabaceae; genus Ammopiptanthus; species Ammopiptanthus mongolicus. The sequence goes on from CM077347.1 coordinate 89,090,135, forward strand.
GGTCTTCCTCCTCCTCCTCCTCCTCCTCCTCCTCCTCCACATCCTCCACTACGTGCTCACCCGCTACCAAAACAAAAGGCGGGGGAGGTGTCTGTGGCGGCTGCTGCTGCGGGGACTGTGCAGCGGGGGCGACCTGTTCAACCACACCCTGCTGCATAAGGGCCTGCAGCATCATCCCGATGGGAGGTAGAGGTACCTGAACGGTCTCCACAGTACGAGTGCTCTTTCGAGGTCCCGTCTCCGTCGTCCCACTTACGGTGCAGACTGGTCCTGTGTATGCTGCGCTTTCCACTCCCGGGTGAATAACCCACGCAGCTGGGTCAGTCCTCCTCTCAAAAACCAGAGCGCGCATCCCCGAGTGCGCTAGATGGTCGGGCATCGGCTCCATCTGTAAACAGGATATAACATACGTACCAAAAGGACAAACCAGTCCAGAAAATATGCAAGGGTGAGAAACCAATATATGAATCCAAAAACGACAACTATATGCCCAATCCAAACAACAGATTCATATAATGTAACTCACTCAAATCATCATACATCATATCCCTTGCCTACCAAGGTCCCCCATTTCACGGCACGTCTGCCAACACACAAAAATCCATGAGAAGCTATCTAGTTTCCGATAATTGATCTTTGTCGCATCAATATTTCCTCGTTGTAGCATCAACGCTAACAACCACCATAATATCTTTAACTCTTTAAGCCTCAAAAGCATTTCCTCAAAACAGGACATTTAGTCCAAAAACAACTCAAATCCCAAACATCCCTAACCGATGCACCAGTCTAGGACGTTGGATTCAAGATCATAAAAACATCATCAAGCTTACAGGACCACAAAGATCGCCCTTAAGCCGATAGGATCACAACTAACACGGATCCTTGATCCACGTGTTCTGCAGAACCCTAGAACCCCGACGTCTCGGTTTCTAGTTTCTAAACTTCAAAACCACTTTTCTTGAAAACTCGAAAACCAAAAACCCAAATCTCCGATACTTACACAAAGTCATCGAGATCGGTTTTCTATAAAACAAATCTTGGTCTAAAGACCTTTTTTTTTCTTTCGATGTTTTTCGGTGAAATATGAACTTAAAACAAAGCTTTCAAAATCCCTTTTTCTTGAATAAACTCAATATAACTTTGAAAACCACATTTTCTTAAAAACACTTTTTCTCATCCGGATCAACTTTATCACTTTGGGACAACTTGAAGGTTTCTAATGCCCTATTAGCTTTTAAACTTCACTTTTCCTTATTAAAATACATTTCAGACTTTTAAAGCTTTTAAGTTACACAATGTTGGATCCTAATCACAATTAGGTCCTCTAATGCCTTAAATACCACAGCAGGGCACACGATACATCCATATAATCACTCAGCAATTATAGCATGCATACAACTATATCAGCAGCTAAACCATACATACTTAAATCAACAGCAGTGAATCAGACAATCAACCAACAATCAGATACAGAATATTTAAACACAACACACACACACCGATGCAGCACATAGCTGTCGGAAATGGAGTTCCTCAGGTTTATCTCCTTACCTCCTTTAGCTTCCAGCTAGGTTATGAACACTAGATCAGCTTGATCACCGGCCCAGCGCGCTGCCGATCACTACATACACACAAACCATAAAGGCATTAACTCACAAAAAAAAATTTTCTCCTAATGCAGCACCCCTAGGGTTCGGTCCTATTACACTAAAAATAGCTAGGGAGCTCCAAAATTTCTCATTTCTTGGATAACACCCTAACTAAGTGTGACAGCCCTAGATATCAGATCAGAACATCAAAAACCAACCAAAACCCTACCCTGCACACATAGGGGGGTTTCGGCCTCCACCTAGAAAATATAGCTAGGGAGATTTCTTGGCTTTAAGCTCTTGGATCATACAAATATGTCATGAACCTAGGCCATAGAAATTGGTTTGGTACAGATACGATTTTCCTACAATTTTTCATGGATTTTCAAAGATTTTAGGGACAAAACCCTAACATCCTTGATCATGAAAATATGAGGAGGAGAAAGGAGAGATTGAGAGAGATAGAGATGGAGTACTACCTCCTATGATGATCTACTCCAAGATTGATGGAGGTTGCTTCACAAAAATTCAAGCTTTAGCCTTCAACAATGGAGATTTTAATGAGAGAAAAAGAGAAAGGAAGAAGATAGAGTTGAGAGGAAGGGGCTGCCGAAAATGAGAAGAAAATGAGAGGATGAGAGTGATGGGTGATAGATATTTAGGGTTTAATACTTTAATAATAGGAAAGGTAATTAGTAATAAAAATTAATCAAGGGCAATTTGGTCAATTCACGTCCCATTAATTGAAATCATCACGACACTAGTATGAGTCCTCAAATAACTTGATACAATTCTGACATGAAAAACATCTGATCGTGGGTCTCGAAAAACCCTAAGATAGCTCGAATAGTCTCCCCGATCGATTATCGGCCCGAATATAAAATATTATTTATATTTTGGACGTCAAGACACATTTTAGGAAAAAGATAGAGGATCAAATTCTAAGACTAATGGTCTCGTCCGTTAGTCAAGATTAAGTCGTGATAGTAGAAAAACACTATCATCTGAAAAACATAGGTCGGATTTTGTTTGAGTTTTCGGCCCAAAACTTAACCGTAGGCTCCTACGATTATATGAAACAAGACTATGATTTTAGTTTTCCAAAAATCATTTTCTAAAACACAGATAAAAATATAAACTCATTAATTGAGTTTATCGTCCTTAGAAAGCACGAAAAAATCGGGGTGTTACAACTATCAATCATTGTTTGAAGTCAAAATCAAATTATTTTTGGTACACTTCTTTTTCAGTCATAAAATCACAAGACATTTTTAATGTCGCTTTTCCTTCTTCGATTTTTCTCCATTTCCTTTCAAAGAAAATACCACTCGAATTTGTAATTTTAATGGAGTAATGGTACTCAAATTGAAATTCTTTAGCCAATTAAGATTCCAGCATATAAATATTTTATATACCATAATTTAAATTTCAAATTTATATCCCATTCTTCGGTTTTTGCTTATGCACTACTAAGCGCATGTTTGAGAAAGCTGAATTATTTGAATTTCAGTTGTTTTGGATGAAAAAAGTTATTTTTGAAATAATCTTTCTTATTTGACATTTTGCTTAAATTTATGAAAAAGCTTTTTTGGGGGAAAAAAGTTGTTTTATGCCATCTAATTTGTTTTAGCTTAAGATTGTGATTTGATTATTTTTCATTCTCAAAACTTTCTTCTCTATTTACCCCTACAAAACTAACTTCCAAATAAATATTATTAAATTATACAAATAACTTCATATATTTTTTCATAATTTACTATATAAAAGTGATTTTTTGTGCATCACACCTAAACGAAATATATTATGTTAAAATCATTTTTCAGCAAACATGTCAAACACAGAATGATTCTGATTATAATCGATTATCATAATAATCTATTTTTTTTTAACTTTCCAAAACACACTCTTATATACTAAGTTAAAGTAACCTCTTTACATTTTGTTTTCCATTTGATTTTAGTTTTATTTTTGGTTTTCTGGTACAACTGTCCAATTGAATTTACTGAACCTGAGACGCCCAAACAGTTACAGCATGTAACAATATGTGGAGCGTGTGGTTGGTGGGGTCTCATTTATTGGTGGGGTCTCATTTATTTATCAAATTTCCCTTTTCGGGACACAATAATCAAATATCTTCTTTACCAACTAATAACTAAAGCTTTGATAACTTGGAATACCACTCAACACAATTATGAAAGTATGGGAGTGTCTTAAGAGTTGTGGTTAATCAATCCGGCAATGATTTATTATCTTGATGTAACATTCATGATAAAGTATATTTTTTTGGGTCCTAAACCTGGTGTATCCCAACATCCCAACATAATCAACGAATGATTAATCACTGTTCGCGTGGCGTCCCTTTCGCTGGCCAAACATTATTTTAACATCACCAGGAATCGAATTTGAGAGCAAATCGAGTCGACCCCTAGCTTATCCCAAGACAGACCTTACAATCACTCAGCGAATTGGCTTGGTTACATTCATGATAAGTATAAAGCAGCAGAGACAATTAATATTAATCTGCTCATTATTTTTATATATGGCTTTCTAAAAATTTAAAATATTATTAAATAAGTATAAACATAAATGCATATATTTAGTATAAATAATTTATTATTTATTTGGTTTCATTTCCATTTTTATATTTTAATCAAAATTAATAAATATATATATAGTTAATCAGTTTATTTAAAATAATAAATAGTGAGAATAAATTTAAAATAGTTAATTAATACTTTTTAATATTGTCAAATGACAGATAATTTAAAACAAAATATATTTTTAAAAAAAACAGATAGATAAAGGTATCAATTAACATTATAACTATATATGAACGTTATGAGGGTGCGTAAGGTTCAAATAATCAAGAAAATCTAAGCCCAATGATCAAATTATTTGGTATTAAATTCATCAAAAAAAAAAATAATTGGTATTAAAAGAACTAATTTGTTCGTGAGAAGCGTTGTATATAGGAGCTGTTTAGATGAGCTTTTGAAATAATATCTTTTATGTTTGGATGTAATATTTAATAAGTAATTTTTTTTTATATTTGAACAACTTTTTATGCTACAAAAAAGTCTTTTTTGATAAACATCAAAATTTAGCTATAGAAAAAAGTCTTTTTTAATGTATTATTTATTTATTTTTATATAAAACACATCCATAAAAAGTATAAAAAAAGTTTAATAAAAAATCATTCTTTTAAGCACGTCAAACGAGCTCATATTTTTCTGTTAAATGACCGTTACATGGGAATACTGAATACAAGGGTTTTTAAAATAAAAATCATGAATTATATTTTTAATAATCAATTTTCTAGTGATTGATCTCTTGAGTGCTCTTCTTTCTTGACTTTGTTTATCAATTTATTATGAAAGAATATTGATATTTAAATATAGAAAATAATAAATTAAAATAATAATAATAAATAAGTATTTATCTAGTAAAGGAAAGATAAATAGATAGATGAAAAAATGAATAAATTTATTGCTATCATTATTTTTGAAGATGTGCAATGTACAGATAGATAATCTATGAGAAAAAATATTTCACTCTATTTTTAATAAATGTTTATACTTAAATTTACAAAAAAATGAATTAAAAGACCATCAAAGAAAATCATGCATATATGATGATTTTTTGCAACCCAAAGTAACTAAGTAAATTCTTAATAAGTACACTGATTAATCTCGTTTGACCCACTCCACCAATGAATTTTATTTTGAACATTTCATAATTATTAACTCTTTAAATATCAAAAATTACATTTTATTTATCTCGCTGGACCCACTACACTGAATTTATTTTAAAATTTCAAAATTAATATTTGAAATTAATAAATCTTAAAATATTAAAAACTACAATATATTAATCTCATTTGATCCATTCTACCAATAAATTTTATTTTGAAAATTCTGAAATTAATATTTCAAAATTAATAACTCTTAAAATATTAAAAGCCACACCATATTAATCTCGCTTGACCCACTTCACCAATGAATTTTATTTTAAAAATTACAAAATTATATTTAAATTTAATAAATCTTGCAATATTAAAAACTATTTTGTATTAATCTCGTTTGATCAATCCTACCAATGAATTTTATTTATAAAATTTTGAAATATATATTTTGAAATTAACAACTCTTGAAATATTGAAAACATTATTCTCGTTTGACCTATTCTACCAATAAATTTTATTTTCAAAATTTCCAAATTAATTTTTTGAAATTAATAACTCTTAAAGTATACTTAAATATATTAATAACTTGTACTTTTATTTTTACTATCTCTTTATACCTAAATTTTAAAACTAAATTTACCTGTATTGTATGCTTGCATAGTTTTTTTTTGGAATATAAAATATTAAACTAAAATATTTAAATAAATTCATTTATATATTAAAAAATATTTTGATTGTAATAAAAATAAAATATAATAATATCAAAATATCTAGCCACTAACACCAGACAACAACCAATTACATGTTGAAATAATTAAAACAATGTGAGAAAATAAAATATTAGAAAATTTCCTTTTCATTTATAAATATGTATACCTACTAAATAAACATCTTTTCTTCATTTCATTTATAATTTTGTCAAAATTGTCATTGATCGGAATGGTTGATGTTGATATGAAAGTTACGGTTGTTCTTAAGTTGAGGGTCAAGTGGCGGTATAGCCTTACTATTTTATATAGATGGGTATTCAAAATTAATCCAAAGTTAAATATTTCATAAACATCATTGCCTTTAACCAAAAGATCCTTAACCTGAAGAGTACCTCAAGCAGTAGCTTGGATCCTTCCATCCTAAATTAAAAAAATTAAGAAGTTCAAATATTTTAGTCATGAAAAAAGTTGTAAAAAACATATAGTTAAAATATATTAAGCAATGATTATAGATAATACATTCTCATCCAAAAACACCGATTCTACATTATCTCCCAATTAAGGTTTTCCAAAGTTATAGCACTCTACTTTGATCATCCATTTATCTTTTGTCACTAATAAATTTAGTTTTAGCCATGAGTGGAAGATAGAAAAATAAACTCTAGATGAACAAACTTTTGCAGTAGATGCTTAATTAAATTTTATATTTTCATTTGATTGTTTACATTTTTATAGTACCTCTAGTAGGTTGGATAAAGAGTAAACTTTCATCAGGAATATAGGAGAAATAATTAACTCAAAGATTTAAGTAAATTACATTGACAAATCATTCACCATCTTGAAATTATTTATTTGCTTTGAAAATATATATAAATCATAAATATTCTAATTACATAGATTTAGTAGCTCAAACATAGATTTTAACACATATATATAAAGTTCCAGTTAAGAAAAAAAAACATATATGATATATGTATAAAGTAGTCTTATTTTCACAATGTCTTATAATTGTTTATCCCAAAAAATTATAAATATAAAAAATTATTTTTATTTGCTCTAAAATGTAACATTGGAAATGGGTGCCACATTTTATTGGTATGAGCTTAAGTTATGATGACAACTTTTATTGATAATAATTTAGGACTTTTTGTTTATCACAATTCATATCAGACAATTAATTTTTAGTTGTTTGTAATAAATTAAGTATATTGGAAATGATTGATAATCTTCTATACCAATGTAAGTGGGAGAGGAAATATGTGATAATTTATAATTTTGATTTTAAAAAATAAATTTATATAATAATCAAAATAAATTTATATAAATAATATATTTTCTAAAAGTAGAAAGTTTTGACCATTGTCAAAAGAATTTAAATTTTATAGTGATTCTGAAGATGACATGTAACAAAAGTTTCCATCCATGATTTTTACTTTATAATATTTATAGATTTTAAAGTTTTTTTTTCTCTTCTTTTTAATTGATGACTCAAATTTAAGTGGATTCTCATATCACAAAAGGAAATTCATTCCTCAATCTCCTTCAATATTATATGGATTCGTTTCCTTTCACAAAGCAATGATTATGGTCCCACATACAAACTCCTGTGCACGAAGGAGATTATCATGGTAGTGGTTTCAAATCTTAACCCTTAGGAGAAGTGTCCACTGTGTGTTCGTTCGTACATACAGATGTGGTTATCTAGTCACATTGATGAATCAATTCTCAATTAGCATCACAAATCAAGTACCCCTTACGTTTCATTTTATTTTTTAAAGACTTTTCACATATTATCAAATACTAGTCTCAAATTTAAAAGAAATGTATTCCTTCCATTCTTTTATTTTTATTTTTTTTGTCTCAAATTATCTATTATTTAAAAATATTAAGAAAATATTAATTAACAATAACATTTATAACTTTACTGTCGTCGTTGATTATTTCAGGTAAACTCACAAATTACTACACATGTTAATGTTAATAGTGATTGGAGGAGAGAAAATAATAATGGAGTAAGATAAATAATAAATTAGACATATCTAGTCAAAAAATAAATAATTAAATTAGACTTATTAAATTTTTTTAATAAGCAAATTAGTCATATTAAATTATATTTCTTTATATTATATATTACTAAATAGTAGGGTAATGTTACTAGGACTTTTTTTTGTTCGAACTCATCGTAATTAGGGTCTTTAGCTCCCCAGTGCATCCACCGGGGTGTCCTCATAGCTTCGGCCCTTTAGACTGGCTATGGGACTAATCCCCGATTTAATAGCGACGAACGTCTAGTTTTTTACATACGGGATATGATCGAGATGTCTCCCAACTGGACGACTCCAAGAGTCGAATTTACGTTCTTTTCCTTGGAGGAGAGTCACGTTACCAACTCTCCAAACACCAAGTTGGTAATGTTACTAGATGTATCAAATTTTTTTTTGAATTGTTTTTAAGTTTAATAATTTAAATTTAATAAACATATTCATACTAGAAGATGAAATAAATATATAAATAAAATATAGTTTATATTCATAAATCACTAATTCATTATAACTAGGCTTAATTACACTTTTGGTCCCTCAAGTATCACGATTGTGCAATTTTGGCCCCTCGGGTTTTAATTGCGCCAATTGGGTCCTCCAAGTATCACGATTGTGCAATTTTAGTCCTCTAAATTTCAATTGCGCCAATTGGGTCCCCAACGTATGATGATTGTTCAATTTTGGTCCCCCAAGTATCACGAATGTGAAATTTTCATCCTCCAAGTATCACGATTGTTCAACTTTTAACATCAATAGCCTACGAAGCACATGTGCGACTGATTTGGCACTTAATGAGACTAGCTTGGCAGCTTACGTGTCATTCTTATGTGACACTTAATGATGTACATTTGACCATTAAATTGTATGAGATGTCAATGATGTCTCATAAGAATGCCCCGTAAACTATCAAGTTGACTTCACTAAGTGTCAAATCAGTCCCACGTGTCTTATGTAGTCTACTGAAGTTAAAAATTGCACTATTGTGATACTTGGGGGACCAAAATTGAACAATCGTGATACCTAAGGGACCCAATTGGAGCAATTGAAAACTGGGGACCAAAATTTCACAATCGTGATACTTGGGGATCCAATTGGCGCAATTAAAACTTGGGGGACTAAAATTGCACAATCGTTATACCTAGGGGACCAAAAGTGCAATTAAGCCTTATAACTAATTATCTAATACACATATATAAGCTATTAGGGAGATGTTAATATCAAGCCTACAAAATTTGGGCTTGACTTATTTAAACAATTAAGCCTAATGTCAAACTTTAACTAAATAATTCTTTGTTTTCTAACTTTGAGTACATGATGATAAGTTGATTACTTTCCACCTTTTCCTATAAGGTGGGGAGAGTGTTCCATTTTGATGCTTAAGCTAGATTTTGATTAATGATATTTCATACTTATCGAGAAAAAAAAGTTTGATCGAATATTTAATTATTCGACTTTCAAACTTGAAGAATTTATAAATGGCTCGATTTAATTATACTCCCATACGATAGATACAGTAAATTCTATAGCACACAACATGCCAACTTAATGAAATGATTTCATTGATCTATAATCTTTATCTTTCTGTGGCTTTTGACGTCTGAAGCTACAACACATCAATACAAGTTGGGGACACAAATGATTGCCAAAGTGGGATAAAGAAATACAAAATAATTTCCTTTCTTTTTATATCAAAATTTTCGTCATTTCTATTTTTTTTCATAAGCAAAAAGTATATTGATAATAATATAAGGGATACTCAAACTCATATACAAGAACTAAGAAAAAAGGAGCAAAGCAAAAGGAAAGAAAAGGTCATATGTGAATACCATACTAACTCTAAAAGTAGACCAGTATGTTCTTTATAAAAGCCAAGTCCCCGCTAATTCCTAACCAAAATAAAAAGATTGCAGAGAATTCAATAAACTAGCCCCCAAAAAATATGGAAATGGATTCCCTAAAGTCAAAAAACACGCATTCACGCATTCTCTAAGTGTGCATCATTAAATCAATCTTAGACTTTCTCAAACACTTTCAATGACTGATCCGACGATGTACATTTAGTGAATGCATGAATGCGTGTTTTTTTGACTTTAGGAAATCCGGATCCAAAAAATACACTTCCCAACCACACTGAAACAGCTAAACCAGACCTATTCAAAAACTTCCAAGGGACAAAAGCATCAAAATCCACCACTGTATATCTTTTGTACCCGCGGCACCACATGTAAATGAATATGATAAAATTCCATCCTCCACAGGGTCCATTGCACTCTCTGAGACCTGAAGACTTTTTTTTGAAAACATATAGGAGTCCATTTCAGTTGATAGCTCACACAAGACCATTATTATTGCAAACTCACTACTCCAGAACTCTCAGATAAAAAACATCCCCCTCATTATCAATTGCACATAAACAGTTGCTATAAGGAGGTATATAAAACTCTTTCTCCTGAGACATGGTTTAAATACCCAACAACCTTCTGATGCAGCAAATAGTCTTCCTTATAATACGAACCAACACTGAACCCATACTAACACAAACCAAGCAAAAAGTGCACCTTATAACATAAATTAAAACAGCACTAATGTATAGCAAGTTGAAATTCCTATCAAAACACAAAGCTGATTGAAGAACCTTTCGCCATTTCTGATTGATTGGCCTTTTTTTCTTATGAAATAATTAATTGAAGAACTTTTTGTTTTGTTCATTGTTCAAGTAGCATATGCTAATTCCAAAACCGCTCTGTTGAATGTTATAAATCTCCATTAATTACAAAGCTGTTTCGTACGTGAAAGTATAGGAAATTATTAGTCATTCAATTTTATAATACATTACAAAAAGAGTCAATTCGCGATCGGAACTAGTCGGTCGCCAATAGCGACTGAAACTCGTCTGATCTAGCGACCAGTAAGCTGATTTTAAAAAGATTGTCGGTATACGTGTAGCGACCGATTGAAATGGCGGCAACCAAATTGGTCACTAAACAATAAAATTGAACTCAACTAAGTTGGACTCTTTAACGACCGATTTAACGACTGAGACTAGATGTAGCGGCTCTATTTTGGTGCCTGCTTTTTAGCAACTGAATGAATATTGATCACTAATTAAGTCGTGGCAGTGAAGTAATTGTGGTGCAATTTAGCGTCCGGAACCAAATGTAACGGCTCTATTCTGGTACCTTTTAGCCACCGAATATATATTGATCACTAAGTAGTGTCCTCTAGTCTAAATTGGTGTCCTTTTGTGACCGAGTAAGATCAGTCGCTAATATTAATATCAGATTTACCCATTTAGCAACTGATTTTGTGACCGCTTCTAAAACTATGTTCTTAGCGACGGATTTAGCGATTGAACATTTCGGTCGCTTAATCTGAAATCCCTAATAAGCTGCGCGTCATTTCTCCTTATGCTCTCATGTCTCCTCCTCCTCTCTCTCCTCCTCATCCTCGCGCTCCTCCTCCTCGGTCCAAAAACTAAAACTCGCAGCCACCGTCTGCCACTGTTTTCCAAGCAGCCAACCCTTTTTTCAGGTTCTTCCCTTAACTGATTTTTTCTTTAGTTTAATTTTATTTTTCCTTTATTTTACTATATCTTAACTTCTTTTTTTCGTGTGCGCCTCACTGTCTGAATCGAGAACTCTCGCCTAGGGAGGAATCGAGAACCGTCTCAACTAGTGAAAGTATTCTTTTCCCCCTCTTTCCTTTTTCCATTTATATGATTTTAGGCTTGGGGTTTGTTCTTCCTTTTCCTTACAATTTTGAATTTCAGTTGTTCATTTTTCTTGAAGCATATGGTTTCATTTCTTAGCTAGATTCTAACTTTTTTTCATATTCAAATTCTCTCTTTCGGATAATATGTTCAAAATGACATTTTCTGCAACCCGATATTTGTTTTTAACCGTTTGTTTTTTCTCAAGTCACAAGGCTAATGACTGCAAAATTTTTGACAAAATGACTTAAAGAAACTTGATTCATGAGTAGACTCATAAATGAATAAATAATAAATAATTTGTAAAAGTTGGACTCCCCAATAGTTGATTGGGGAATGAATAAATTGGGTTGATAGGAAGTTGCATAAATGATTTTAGATGATAAAATAGAAAGTTAGAGACTAGAATTCTAGCAAAACAAATGGATCCTTATAAAGGTTATTTTTATCCTCACTTTTTTTAGGAAGTGTCCCTTTTTCCTGGTTTTCGAGCAATTAAGTGTGTGGGTGTTTGTTTGATGGTTCTTATTAGTGAAGGGAGGACCATATTTTTGGGGAGGCTATTTTATCCAGGGACGATGAGGCAGTACGTTGCTGCACATAACGGACAGAGCCACAAAACATGTTAAAGAGCGCGACCTCTACGACTCAACCTTCGATCTCTTCTTGCACGTGTTCACCTATTTGTAGCACCAGTAATTGCTCCATCATGGATACATCTAGTTTCCACGCTGCAACGGATATCAGACATATTTGTTTTTTTGTTTTTGTTTTTTTGCTGACTGATTCATGGTGTGCTCTTTTCTTGTTATGTAGAATTGATGGTGAAATTTGGAGAGTTGTGCGATTATCAGTGAAGGTGAAATTGCTAAAAAAAGGGTTTGAAATCATCGCTGAAATTACTCAAGAAACCGTCTCCTTCGTCATCGTCTTCCTTCGACATCAGTCACTCTCTATCTAAATCACCCTAAAACTCCACTAATTCGCACCAAGCCATGCTGTAACGACCCGGACTGCTTTTACGGATTGCCGACTATCCTCACAAACCAACACGAGTCTCTTCAGCATGCTTTGTTCTCACTCACACGCTTCCTAGGAAAACTTCCCAGGAGATCACTCATCCCGGAATTACTCCAAGTCAAGCACGCTTAACTTTGGAGTTCTTAAGTGATGGGCTACCGAAAAGAAGATGCATCTTGCTGGTATAGGTAGTACCAATCAATTCTTATAAGCCTTCCTTTAACTGTATAGTCCCATACCTGTACATCCTTAGGATCCCTCACATTCCGGTGTGAATTGGTTCATTCACGTATCCCTTCGCCTAGAAGCCTGCCAGGAGCCGCTCCTTGTCCGTGCCTCATGCACCGGCGATCACTCCCCACCCTCGTCAGCCCCGGGTGTTACATGCCCACCAGCTTCCGCTTGGTTCATCCCTGAACCACACCGTACTGGGAGAGGTCCGCTCTGATACCATTTGTAATGGCCCGGACTGCTTTTAAGGATTGCCAACTATCCCCACAAAACAACACGAGTCTCTTCAGCGTGCTTTGTCTTCACTCACACGCTTCCTAGGAAAACTTCCCAGGAGGTCACCCATCCCAGAATTACTCCAAGTCAAGCATGCTTACTTTGGAGTTCTTAAGTGATGGGCTACCGAAAAGAAGATGCATCTTGTTGGTATAGGTAGTACCAATCAATTCTTATAAGCCTTCCTTTAACTGTGCAGCCCCATACCTGTACAGCCTCAGGATCCCTCTCATTCCGGTGTGAATCGGTTCATTCATATATCCCTCCGCCTAGAAGCCTGTCAGGAGCCGCTCCTTATCCGTGCCTTATGCACCGGCGATCATTTCCCGCCCTCGTCAGCCCCGGGTGTTACAACCACCATGCTACAATTGTTCATTAGTAAATCATTTAGTGCTTTATCATGGGTGTGCAATATTGTCCACAATGGTGTACAATGTTGTGCACCATTTTACTCGCACTTGCGTCCATCACATTACACTGTCGAGTGCAGAGGGAGTTTCTTAATTTAAAGCTCTAACGCAGATGTGCAATGTTGTGCACCATTTTATTTACACCCATGTCCATAGCATTACATCTTCATGTGGAGAGGGAGTTAATGTTACAAATAAAGATTATTTATTTTAATGTTAGAGGGTTGGGGGTCGAATTAAGAAGAAAAAAAAATTCGATGACTCATCTGTTCAGAGCAACCAATGTTCATGGCGATCCAGAAAACCAAGTTATCACAAGTTGCCGCAAAGCTCTGTGAATATCTATGGGGAGGATTTGACGTGAGTTGGATTTTTTAGCCTTCAGTTGGTAGGTCCGGAGGTATTTTAAGTACGTAGAACTCAAATGTGTTTTCTCGAAAATTCATGTTCTCTGGCTACGATTTTTTGGGTGTGTCTCTTGACTGCATTTAGAAGGATGGTTCCTGTATAATAGTCAGCATATATTCTTCATGTTTTTGTCTGATAAAAGAAAGAGGTGGGAGGATTTGCTTATGTCTAAGAAGGGTTTTGGTGAGAACACTTAGTGTTTAGCTGGAGATTTCAACACAATAAAAAACAGAGATGAAAGGAAAGGTGAAAGTGGTTTATTTAACAGTGGGGAGTTCTTGGAATTTTCTCAATTCATAGAGGATTTGGATCTTATGGATCTTCCTTTGCTTGGAAATCGGTTTACTTGGTACAAAGCCGACGGTTCCTCGATGAGTAGAATTGATAGATTCTTGGTGTCTGACAGTCGGATCTCCAAGTGGAATTCTTCTACTTAGTGGGCTGCTAAGAGAGGTGTTTCAGATCACTGCCCTATCATTCTCAGAGGAGATGATCGGAACTGAGGACCTAAACCATTCAGATTCAACAACTGTTGGCTCCAACATAATGGGTTTCGTAAATTTGTGGAGGATCGATTGGAGGAAATAGGAGTTAGTGGGTGGAGACTATATGATTTTAAAGAGAAATTAAGAAATTTGAGAGAGAAGCTAAAGGAATGGAATTTAAAAGTTTTCGGCAACTTAAACTTACAAATCAACTCTCTGGTAGATGAAATTAACATGCTGGTTGTGAAGGCTAGTGAAGATGGTCTCTCTGAAGATGAATGCTCACTAAGAAAAAGAAGCACAACTGACTTATGGAAGACTTTGAAGATAAGAAGAATCTGGTCTAGCAGAAGTCTAGGTCCAGGTGGTTGAAGGAGGGTGACACCAATTCTTCTTATTTCCATGCTTGTTTGAACTACAGGAGACAGAAACATTATATTTCAGCTCTTCATGTGGGGTCATCTTGGATTGAAGGTGAGCAACAGATTAAATATGAAATTAAAAGACATTTTGAGTCATAATTTATGGAGTCTGGTAATGATAGGCCATTACTTGATACGGTCATTTTCAACAAACAATTGTCAGTTGATGAAAATCAGCACTTGATCTCACCTTTCATCACGGAGGAAATTTCTGAGGCGGTGCTGAATTATGATGGGACCAAAAGTCTGGGGCCCAATGAATTCAATCTAAGCTTCTTTAAGCATTTCTGAGAGACAATGAAAGTTGATGTGAAGGAGATGATCAATGAGTTCTATCAAAATGGAGTTCTCCCTAAAGGTATCACCACCTCTTTTCTCACTTTAACACCAAAAAGGATAATCCTCAGAATATTAGGGATTATAGGCCTATTTCTCCCATAGGCAGTATTTATAAAATAATTTCAAAATTACTTTCTTGAAGGCTCAAATATGTTCTTAGCCCTCTTATTTCAAAATGTCAGTCAAATTTTCTGGGAAATAGACAGATTCTTGATGGTTTCTTGACTGTAAATGAGACTGTTTATATTGACAAAAAAAATCTGATAATGAATATTTTATATTCAAAGTTGATTTTGAAAAAGCTTATGACTTTGTCAATTGGGATTTCCTAATTTATAAGATGGGTAGAATGGGGTTCTGTGATAGATGGATAAAATGGATAAAGGCCTGCATATGTAATGGGGCTATGTTTGTTCTGGTGAATGGCAGCCCTTCAAAGGCTGTGCAGTTAGGTAAGGGATTGAAGCAGGGGGATCTGTTAGCACCTTTTTCTATTTATTATTGCTACCGAAGGGTTGAGTGGTATGATGAGGAATGCAGTAGATGTTGGTCTGTTTAGAGGATTTACTTTTGATGATAACAATGTCATTTCACATTTACAATATGCGGATGACACTTTGTTGATTGGTAGTGCCAATATAGACAACTTATGGATAATTAAATCAGTCTTCCTTGGATTTGAAATGGTTTCTGGCTTCTTCAAGAGTAGTTTTATTGGAATAAATGTCAATTCTGATTTCTTATCACAATTCTGCGAGTTTCCTTTCTTGTAAAACTGGTGGACTGCCATTCAATTATCTAGGAATGCCTATCCATCGATGCCAATCCTTGAAGGATGTCCACATGGCAACCTGTTGTTGATTCTTTCCGGAAAAGACTAGCTAAGTGGAAACGAAGGTATATGTCTCTTGCGGGTAGAATATTCTTGTTGAATTTGGTGCTTTCCAGCCTGCCTTTATATTATTTTTCCTTTTTTAGAGCACCTAGAAAAGTACTAAACTATCTCACTTCAATTCAGAGGTCTTATCTATGGGAGGGTGTGAGGAAAAGCAGAAAATTGCTTTGGTAAATTTGACACAGGTTTGTAAACTGAAAGAGATAGGTGATTTGGGGGTGAAAAAATTGAATATTTTTAATCTAAGTCTTTTAGGAAAATGGAGATGGAGGTTTCTTCGGGATAAGGAAGTTGTACGGTACCTGATTTTGAACTATAGATATGGTGATCCAGGTTCAGGTATGAATCTGGAGAAGTGGATAACTAGGAATTCATCTTGTTAGTGGAGAAAGGTGTGCTCATTGGACTATGATCCCTTTGTTTTTCCTCAATGGTTCTCCAAAGAAATTACAAAGAAGAGAAGAAATGGGGCAGCTACCTTATTTTGGCATGATGTGTGGGTGTGTGACACTAGCTTAAAAGAGCTGTACCCGTTGTTTATGTTGGCCGATAACAAGTCGGCCTCTATGGCAGAGATGGGTAGGTGGTTTGGTGAGGAATGAGGGTGGGAATGGAGGTGGAGAAGAAGATTTTTTGTATGGGAGGAAGAGCTGGCGGCTGAACTTGTAAACAATATCAAATCCATCTCTTTGTGTAAGGAAGAGGAGATGAGTGGGTATGAATTAACTGCCCATCTAGGATTTACTCGGCTAAATCTACATACAGATTTTTATTGGATAAGCTACCACCCGTAGGTTCTGTTTTTTTTTAGTCTTATATTTTTGAACATTTTTGGAAATGTGTTGCTCCAAACAAAGTCCTAGCTTTCTCTTGGCAACTTGCTTTGGATATATTTCCTACTAGGAGTAACTTGCTACAAAGGCATGTGATATTGGATATTCAGTGTGCTTCTTGTGTTTTTTGTAGTAACTCTGCTGAAAGTGTATCACACTTTATTTTTCCACGTCCAATATCATATAATGTCCGGTCTCACTTCTATGGATGGCTTGGTTTTCCGGTGGTCCTGCCTGTTTCTTTCTTTGATCATTATCCTCTTCATATAGGTTTGGTTAGGGGTAAGAAGTTGCAAAAAATGTATGGCATTTGTTGTGGCGTTCGGTGGTTTGGACCATTTGGAGTATGAGAAACGACATCATTTTTAATAACTCCAGCTTTGTTTTTACAGCTATTATTGATTTGATCAAGATAAGGTCATGGTCCTGGTTAGTGGCAAAATTTGGAGGGTTAGGTTTGAAATTTTCTGCCTGGTGTTATTGACCAATTCAATGTATGAGGATTTGTGTATCTTGAACTTGGGAGCTGGACAGGTTTGTGCTGTTGTCATTGTTTCTGGTGGTGTAATTGGATTGCTGCTTTTTAGCTTGCTTGATGTAGGACCTGATGTTATACGGGGCATTTTGGTGGTAGCTCTAAAGGTGGTTGCGGCTTATCTCAAATGGTTCTAGAGCCTGCAGTAAGAGACTATCTTGGCCTTTCTAAATTGGTGTTGGGGCCATGAATTTGAGGGTATCTCTACTTGGGTGCATCACAGTTTTGATGATGCTTTGGCTTCTATTGGTTGATGGTCATGTTGTGGGATTCTTATATTTTCTTGTGACACTTTGTGTTTCCTATTTTTTGGTTAATAGTTTTACTATAGTTGTGGGTGTATCAGTTATGAAGTGGAAGAAGTAATGGAATCTGTTAAGGTTCATTCTTGGAGCTGGTTAAAGGCTAAATGTGTAGATTTTAACTATCCTTTGTTGTAACAACTCACCTCCTCGGGTGTCACTTTCGTAACCCCAAAACTATAAAGTAGGAAAAGGATTTGCTGGTTCTCTTTCGGAAAAGATTTTCTATATTCATATCTTACTTATTTTTCTTCTTAGAATATTAAAGAACCTATACTCATAATAACATTGACATACTCACAATAATACATATATATATATATATATATAAGTAAACATCATCCATTAAAATTCCTCAGTCTACCCCACGACCGTCAGGAGCCGATAACAAACTAATCCAAAAGCAACTACCTTAAAATAAACCTAAGCTAGTTTTGACAAAAGAATGTCTACTAATAACAAAGTGTGCTACTCCGACATCAGTCATCCCAAAAGGGCAGAGTCAAGTCGTCACCAATCCACACTTATTTGTTGTCGATTTCCAGTTCTCAAGCTAGAACGATCCAAAGAATTGCTAACAAAATATATGTACGTGTATCCAATAACACAACAGGGTGTCCAACACGTACAGGCAAGGGTGAGGCACCAATATATGAACCCAAAAACGACAACTACATGCCCAAACACAAACAGCAGATTCATACAAATATATCTCACCAAATATCATCATGCATCACATATTACAACATATATATCTATGTACTAACATTAAAAACACAAGGGTCTCGTACCTCACAATCAACGTTATTCCCTAACGTGTGCATGAATACTTCCATATATCTCAACTAATATTCAGTCCTAGATTTCCGGAAGATCCCATCATCGAATGAATGAGCTGATCAAACTCGACTGCCAATCCAGGCACACCATAATTACCATATCACACTGACCAACACAGGGTACAATGTTTCACCTTATATGGATTTCATTACCACATCACGTTGTCCAATCCAAGCATAACGCTTCACATTGTATGGACTTATCTACTATGTCATGTTGTCCAATCCAGGCATAATGCTTCACATTACATGGACTTCAATACCATATCACACTATCCACACAGGGCATAGCGCTTCACTCTACATGGATTTCATTACCATATCACACTGTATAAATGCTTCACATTATATGGATTTTATCCATTGCTCATCAAGGTACAATGACACATAATGACTTACAGTCATCACTGGGTTTCCTATCATCAAGGTCCCCCGTTTTCACGGCACGTCTGCCCCACATAAAATGCATGAGGAAACTATTTAGTTTTCGATAATTAATCTTTGTCGCATCAATATTTCCTCGTTGTAGCATCAACGCTAACAACCACCACAATGTCTTAGACTCTTAAGCCTCAAAAACATTTTTCTCAAAACAGGACATCTAGTCCAAAATAGCTCGAACCCAAACATCCCTAACCGATGCACCAGTTTAGAATGTTGGTTTCAAGAGCATAAAAGCATCCTCAAGCTTACAGGACTACAAAGATCGTCCCTAAGCCGACGGGACCACAACTACACGGATCCTTGATCCACGTGTTTCTATATAACCTAAGAACCCCGACGTCTCGGTTTCTAGTTTCTAAGCTTTAAAACCACTTTTCTTGAAAACTCAAAAAAACAAAAACCCAAATCTCCGATACTTACACAAAGTCCTCGAGATCGGTTTTCTATAAAACAAAACTTGATCCAAAGACCATTCCTTTTCCTTTCGTCGTTTTTTGGTAAAACACAAACCTTGCAAAAACCCTTTTTCTTGGATAAAACCAAATAACTTGAAAACCACGTTTCTCAAAACGCTTTTGCCCAAACGGTTAACTTTATTAATTTAAAAACTAATAAAGGTTTCTAAAAACACTATTTATCTTAAAACATCGTTTTTCGTTATTAAACTCATTTTCACAACTTTGCCCTTTTAAGTTAACTTTTCCTTAAAAGCGGCTATTTATTATTATTTTATTTCAAAAGAGATAATTATTTATTTTCTCTTAAATTAAATTAAGAAACAATAAAACATTATTTATTTTCCTCAATTCCACATCTTAAGCTTTTAAAGCTTTTATGTTATACGATGTCGAATCCTAATCGATATTAGGTCCTCTAATGCCTTAAATCCCACAGCAGGGCACACGATACATCCATACAGTTATTTAACAATTATAGCATGTATCGACATACATCAGCAGTTATGTCATGCATAGTCAAATCAACAGCACTAAATAAAACACTCCACCAATAATCAGATACAAACATTTATTTACATTACAAACACACCAATGTAGCATATAGCCGTCTGAATTGGAATTCCTCAGGTTTATCCCCTTACCTCTTGAAGTTCCAAGGTAAGCAGCAAACACCCAATCGATCTGAAAACTTGCTCGACATAGCTGCCGATCACTACATACACACAATCAATAAAGGCATTAACTCAAAATTACAAAGATTTCTCCTATTGTACTACCACTAGGGTTCGGCCCTTTGACCTTAAAAATAGCTAGGGAGCTCCAAAAATTCTCATTTCTTGGATAACACCCTATCTAAGCGATATAACCCTAGATACCAACTCAAAACATTAAAAACCAACCAAAAACCCTACCCTACACTTAAGAGGGGTCTCGGCCTCTCACTAATAAAATAGGCTAGAGAGATTTCTTGGCTCTAAGCTCTTGGACCATACAAGTTTGTCATGAACCTAGGCCATAGAAATTAGTTTGGTATTAAACGGATTTTTTTTACAATTTTTCATGGATTTTTGAAGATTTAGGGGCAAAACCCCAACTTCCATGATCATGAAAAATTGGAGGAAAGAAAGGAGAGATTGGGAGAGATAGAGATGGTGAGCTACCTCCTAGGAGTTTCTCCTTCAAAGCTAGTGAAGATAGCTTCACAAAATCTCAAGTTCCAAGCTCCAAAAATGGAGTTTCAATGGAGAGAAAAAGAGAGAAAGAAGAGAAAGGATGAAGGAGAGGTTTGGCTGGGCTTAGTCGAACTTCTGAGGGTGAGAATGAGTGAAGAATAGGATATTTTACCTAAGTGAAGCTTACTTAATAGCTAAGTAAGGTAAAAAGTAATAAAAGATAATTAGTAAAAATAATCAAGGGCAATTTGGTCAATTCACGTCCTGACATTTTGAAAATCCTCACGACACTGGTATGAGTCCCTAGATGACTTAACACAGCCTTGGTATGAAAATTATCGACTTAAGGTTCTCGAAAACCCTAACACGTTTCGAAACATCTCCCCGATCGATTATCGGCCCGGATATAATATATGATTTTTATTTTTGGACGTCAGGACACATTTTAGCAAAAAAGTAGAGGATCAAGTTCTAAGACTAATGGTTCTGACCGTTAGTCAAAAAGAGGTCTTGATAGTAGAAAAACATTACCATCCGTGAAACATAGACCGGGCTCCGTTTGAGTTTTCGGCCCAAAATTTAACCGTAGGCTCCTACGGTTATTTGGGGCATGAATATGATTTTAGTTTTCCAAAATCATTTTCTAAAACCCAGATAAAAATATAAACTCATTTATATAGTTTACTGATCTTAGAAAACGTGAAAATTGAGGTGTTACATTTGTCTTCCTGGATCTCAACCTCGCGCGGCCTACTTAGGAGTTCTTTATGTTGCTGCTGTACTTGGCTCAAATTGGCAGGACTTTAAGTTCTTTTAGCTTTGGTGTGAATGCTGGTTAAGATCTTCGCAGGATGTTTTTGGTGGCCGGATGGTTTAGAATCATGTTATAGGTGCATGATTTGTGTATGTATAGGCTTTTCTTATGGCTTTGAGTTTTGTACTTGGTTCAGGGATGGTTTGGGAGATTTTTCGGTTAGCATACTTGATTGGGATCCTGTTTTATTTTGTGGGGTGTGCTTCAAATGATGATAGGGGTTTGTAGTACCAACATAATTGAGATGACTTTCCTCTTTGTGATGTTTTTGCATGTCTCTTTATTTTATTTTTTGGATTCTTGGTATAAGGGTTAGAGTACTTTTTGTACTCTTCTCAATATATTTTTCAGCTTATAAGAAAAAAAAAAGACAAATCCCATCTTTTAGCTAGGTAAACATTCAGCCATTGAGATAGTGACTTGGGTTGGGCACCAATGTTCCCTAACTAGGGTTGTGCACCATAAATGCTCCCCAAAAACTATAAGAGTTTTTTTTATAGACTTAAATAAGTGATTCTAAATTATTCTGAAAAGTGATTTTACAAAAATAAATAATTCTTGAGAAACTGAAAAGTACAGCTTTATGAAAAGTTGAATTTCAGTTTTTTTAGCTTCTACTTTTTAATAAAATCCTACTAAAGAAGTATGTCAATATCGATCAGAAGTGTTCTTCTTTAAAAAATTACTTCATTTTTTTATTTATGTAAATTATTTATGTAAAAGCCTAAATAAACATACCTAATTAATGCCAGATAACTTTTGTTTGTAAAGTTAATTTTCCCTATTTTAGCTATTTTTTGACTAAAAAACTGTTTCATACATTATCTATCATGTTTGATAATTAACTGAAATTTATAAAAAAAAAACTTTTTTTAGGGGAAACAAAACTATTTTATGTCATCTAATTTGTTTTAGTTTAAGATCGTTGTGATTTGATTATTTTTCATTCTCAAAACTCTCTTCCCTATTTACCCCTACAAAACTAACTTTGAAACAAATATTATTAAATTATACAAATAACTTTATACCCTTTTTCGTAATTTACTATGTAAAAGTGATTATTTTTGCACCACTCAAACGAAATGGATTATCTTAAAATCACTTTTCAACAAACATACCCAAACAAAAACAGATTCTGATTATAATCGATTATCACAATAATCGATTATCTTTTCCAGGTTTCCCAAACATACTCTAAATGTACCAAAAAAAAATGTCTCACAAGAAAAGTTTTCTTTATGAGTTTAATTGTAATGCACTGACATAGTGCAAAGTTTTTACACTGTCAACCAATCATCAATCATGATATGAATGACTTTTAAGGTAGTTAGGATAAAAGTCAAAGAAATTTACTGATGTGTCATTTATGATTGGATATCTGTGTAAAACTGTTTAACATTGTGAGTGTATAGCATTTAAACTTTTTCTTTATTAATTACTATCTCTTTGAACACGGCCAATTAACCTATTGCCGTTGACTTAGGTGAGAATTGAAGAGTTTTTAATTAGTGAGTTATCTTTAAAATCTCTCCCATTGCTTTCATTTATATATAGAGTAGCTCATCTCAAATCTTCACATCGTTGTTGGAGTTTTTTATAGTTTAAAACATCACATTCAAAGAACCCAAAAATTAAAAAAGGAAACACATCACATTCAAAAGGTACGACAGCAATGTATGACAAACATGGTTTGCAGTTAGTTTATTACTAGTATTAACCACTCATCAATCCATATTAAAGAAACGAAAATTAATAATAGTATTTTACAAACATGTTTCGTAATCTTACTTAATTTATTATGACACCTTATTATATTAATTATTTTGTTTAATAATCATCCATTCCTATATCGAGCCATTAGTTGTCAATTTGATCATGGACTTTTATCAAGATCATTTATTGAGACTTACTGCCAAACTGTTCACGTGCAATATTATAGCTCTATACTCGTTTAAGAGCAATGCTCTTTTATATGAATAGTTCTGCACGATACCATTCAGGGACTCCTCTACTGCATATTCCTTTTGTTTCACAGTTAATATATATATTTTTTTTGTTTTTCAGGGAAGTCTTGCGCGTAACTACGAAGACTAATCCCACGAGTTATTGAACGACATTGAAGGGTTAACCTCTTTCAACCGAATTTTTTTCATATACAAGAGTCAATGATCGAATCTCTGATCACTTGTTTAAGGGTGTTCGAGTCGTTACCACTCAGACCAACCATATGTTAGTTTTTATAGTTAATACGTAATGAAATTTTTTAAAACAAATGAACAACTGATGAAAGAAAAGTTTATTTTGACAACATTTTGGGTAGGATGCCTATAGTGTCCTATTTTTCTTTTTTGGCTTTGTAATATAATAAAATGAAAGAGGAAATGACGTTCAGAAATATTATACAAAAAAATAAGTACGTAAATCATCGTTGAACTTGAATACCTCAGCAATGCCATGGTGATGGCTTGTTGTTGAAATGGTTTGTTTTTTTTTTTTTTTGGTAATAAAAAATGGTTTGTTAGTTGTTCACTTCACTGGTTGTGTATTACTCGAATTTGATTTCACTGTCACTGCAGTGCCTATGTTTACTATTGGTAACCGCAGTAACTGTTTCCATGCATGGTCGTGGTCAATTTCATTTGTTAGAGTTGCGACCATTGATTATAAAAAAGAGGATCTGCTTAAATAAAAATCAATGGGCGGTTTAACTTCCACTCCAAGTCTAATGCACGATGCATGTCTCGTTTATGTGTATAATTATCCTATTAATAAATGATACCGACAGCTGAATTAATCTCTTTGCCCATTTCGTATGCAAATATGTCATGCCTCCTTAAACAACGTCAGGTATTGCTACCCATAATGTAGAAAAATATTATTTTAAACATTAGGTGAATCAGTGGTAGGATTCATAATTATTTATTAAAATAATATAAAATATATATATATTACACACGCACGCATATCTTGCACACATGAGAATTTTTATTACGAGGTGTGTGAGAGTAGTCGCTTTTGTTCAGGCGATTGGGGATAGCGATTAATATTAAAAGTTATCACTATAATAGAAAAGATTTTCAATAACGTTTATTTTTTATATTTAATAACATTTAAAAGTATTATTAAATCGAGCGCTATTAAAAGTTGAAGAAACAATAACATTTAAAAAAATGCTATAGAAAGTAGAAAAGATAATGTGCTTCCTTGAGAAAGTATTATCTAAAACCCATGAAACGACAATGCTTTTTTTCATGGGTTTTAGATAGCGCTTCCTCAAGGGAGCACTATTTATTCGTGCTTTAGATAACGCTTCCTCAAGGAAGTACTATCTATTCCTATATATTTTTTTAATAGGATAAATAGGTTGATTGGTCTTATATGTTTATTTAATTTATCACATATGTCCCATAAGTTTTTTTTTTTTCAAATTGGTCCTACACGTTATGTTTCGTTTCCACGTTAGTCATTTCCGTCAATTTCGACCTTACGGCATCAGATCAAGAGCCACGTGTCGTACTAATATCATGATCACGTCAACTCAAAACTAACGGCGTTAGGTCGAAATTGACGGAAAGGACTAACGTAAAAATGAAATATAACGTGTAGGACCAATTTGAAAAAAAAAAACTTATGGGACTGATGTGAAAAATTAAATAAACGTATAGGACCAATCAACATATTTTGCCTTTTTTAATAATATGTTTGATTTTCTCATACTTTTCCTTGTACTCAGCAAAACCTAGACAGTACAATATACATAATTGGTACAGTACACATAAATTCATTTCATTCATTAAAAATGTTACAATATACAAACCCAGAGTATAGTATACACACTTCATACTAATTCAAACAAATTACAATATACAATCCATGACAGTATACACACTAGCTACTAACCAAAACTTCCAGCAAATCATCAATCTGCAAAATTGGAGACAAATCAAGCTATTAAATGAACTTGAAGTATAATTAAATCTAATCACAACTCACAACTCAAATTAACACTAAAAAGACAAACTTAATTACCTTTAATTATTGATATAATTCATAATAATAGGAACAAAGATAGTTCATGGTTCATGTTCACATTCAAATGGTCCACATACTACAGAATCCTTTGTCTTATTATGTGTTTAGTTTTGGTATTGTTGATTCTTCATTCTAATCATCTTCTAGAATAGATAATGTAGAATACAACTTTTTCATGATCACTAGTTTCCTACTGGATGGAAAAACTTAGATGTTGTTTGGTAATGAGAATTTTTCTTGATGGTAAGTTGTTATGATTTGAACTGTAAAATACCAAAACTTCTACCTCTAGAATAATAGATTCAGACAGTAGCAGTGCTGCCAAACAATTCAAGCCTTATAATAACAGTTCTAGAATGAAAGTTATACTCTTTGCTTCATAATAATTCCCAAACAGGTTATCTTACACATAATTGAATTCACACTTCCTCACTCTCACTCTCATACACGGATTAGCTTCCATAAGGATCAAAAGGAAAAAAGAAAGTAAAAAAAAAAAAAGGATAAAAATGTTACCTGACTATCGATCTGCACATTGGACTTTGAGAATAAGCAAGCTGGTTTGAGGAGTAGTACCCTTAGCATTATCTTTTCAACGCTAAACCTACATTTTTGAACACAACCCTTAGCAGTCAGTGCATACACATTTTCCCACAATGACACTGAAATAAATTAATAAAATCAAGCATACATGTGTGTTGGTGAAAAGCGCTGAGAAAAGGGAGGGAGAAAGGCGCCTGTGTTTTGGTGAAATTGGGGAAAATAATGACAATGTCGTTCTTAGCGCGACTGAGATGAGAAAGTGAGAGTGGGAGAGGAAGGAGGTAGGCAGCGGTGGAGCAATGGAGAGACGCGCGAGGTGGTGGCATTCGCGTAGTGGTGTTGGCTAGAGAACTAAAATGGTGGTGGTGGTGGTGTTTGTGGAGGAAGAAGGGAGGGGTTAGGGAAAGTGCTTACTTGAGAAAATGTTATTATAAGGTGGACTTTAGATAACGTTTTCTCAAGGAAGCGATATCTATTCCTTATCCCAGGAATAGGTAGCGTTTTCTTAAGGAAGCAATATCTAAAGTCAAATTTTAGATAACGCTTTCTCAATAAAGCGCTATCTAAAGTCCTTAATCGTCTCTTTTTTTAATAGCATTTCACTTAAAAACGTTATTAAATGTATGCCATTTAATCCTTTTTCTGGTGTAATGTATTTAAATATTATATGATCACTTATAAAAGTCGCACATATATATATATATATATATAATTTTAACCATTAAAGTAACTAGATCCAATAATCAAGATTCATGTTATGTTTAAGTTTTATAACAAAAAAATGTTTTTTAGTAAAAAAAATCACTTGGGACACTTTTATGTTTGTTTAATCGGGCTTTTACTAAAAGAAATATAAGCTAAAAAAATGAAAAACACTTTTATGATAAATTATATTTCTAGCATATCTAATAAAGTTCCCGACCTACGTACTAAATGTTTTACAAAAATTAATTTTGGCTAAAATACCTTTTTGATCCCTTAATTATTTTTTAGCTTTAATTTGATCTCTTAATTTTTGAAAGTTTTAATTTGGTCTCTTAACTTGTCTCTGTTAACACAAGTTAGTCATCTCCGTCAATGACATAAGCAAATGAGTTTCAAATTGGTCTCTTAACTTTCAAATGAGTTTCAAATTAGTCCTTTAAATTATTAACACGTATGAAATTTCCATCACTTTTGCTTGTGTAATTGACGGAGATGACTAACTTGTGTTAACAGAGACAAATTAAAGGACCAAATTGAAACCTTTAAAATTTAAGAGACCAAATTAAAACTAAAAAATAAGTTAAGGAATCAAAAAGGTATTTGAACCAATTATTTTTTATAATTATAGTAAAACTTAAAATAGTATTTGATTTATATAAAAGCTATAAAACAAAAGTTACTTTTTTTTTATAATATCTTAAAATCACCTTTTTTTTTAACTTAACCAAACAGTTCATTCCTCTCACCTTTTACCTCCCACAACAAATTCACTCTTAGTCGTTGATTTTATTTTCATTCAATGGTGATTGTGATTTTAACGTTAGTAGTACTTTTACTCCGTTTGATGAAAATAAAATCAACCGCGATTGTAAGTGAAAATTCACAATAACCATTGGATGAAAATATGATCAATGGTTAAATTAAGATAAATGTAAGTGAAAAATGGTTTACATTGATGTAAATGATATATCTCTCTCTCCCTCCCCCCTCTCTCTCTCTCTGTATATATATGGGACAACTAATTAAGTGAGAGGAGTGTGATATTATGAGAGATGAGAAGAGTACTTCTAGACCTTTTTGAATCGCACATGAGTGGTATAATTAGAACATAAAGTCATGTGGCTTTTTTAAGTGAGATCACATGACCACCAACTAACTTCTAATCCTGACCATCCATGTATGATTTAATAACCAACAATTATTTCTGGCACTCTCACAATAACACAGACTCCTTCGTAATGGAAATTTTTTTCTTCTGTTCTTAATCTTGTCATTACACCTAAAAGTTTATATAACAATGATTTAATTGGAATGCACTGACAGTGTAAAGATTTTTTATACTGTCAACCAATCATGGATTATTATGTCATTAAAATTCTTTGACCTTTGTAATAACTACCTAATTAAAGTCATATATAGGGTAACGTACAATTGATTGACAATGTAAAATTTTTTATACTTGTATTGTATTAAAATTAAACTCATAACAATATTTTAAACATTAACTAAAAGCATAATAGTACAAGGGCATGCACATTACGACATTTTTACTTTATAGGAACAGTTAAAAATGTAGTCATAGCAAAGAAAAATGTTGCCTAATATTTCAAGCAACAATTCCCAATGTTGCATATTCGAGAGCTTCCTATTGTCTAAGGCAACATTTTTTTTACCTTCTGACCACATTTTTCGCATAATTGTTGTAAGCAACAGTTATCAAACAAGAAGTGTTGCCAAAAACATAGATTCTATGGCAACGTTTGTAAATTATTGGCTAATGTACTTTTAAGCAACATTTTTCACCTGTTGCCTATTCGAGCATTAACTAAAACAAAAAATGTTGTAGTGGCATGTTCGGCCTAAGCGAATAATTTGGATCGAGGATAGTAAATTTGTAATCAACTATTGATACCGACTATAATTTAATATTTGAATATCTTTTTTTTTATATATATAACCATGTTTTAGGTACGGAGTATCCACCACTGTTAGTAGTGACTAATTTTGGTCAGGGAATCTGTTGGACATACAAGGTGAGTTCATCATAAAGAGTTAGGATTCAAATCCTTAACCACTTGCTTAAGATGCTTGAATTCCTTATCCTGATCACAAGAAGCCTTGTCAAATTTAAAGCAACCGACATTCAAGGCAACTATTCTCTATTGCAAAGATTCCCTCCCAGCTAGCTTTTGATGCAAAAGTCAACAAATGAAAATCCTTAACATGTTTTGTTGGATGCTCCTACTCCTAGTATTCCTTACGGCTTATATAGCTTCGTGCAGATCTCACTCTATTATGGTGATTCGTTGGCACCAAGATTTGAAATTGTGGTCACATTGAATTTTTTGTTATTGCATGGAGACAATTATGAGAAAATGTGGCGGATGCGACTGTAATTGTGGTCACGATTCAGTTTTGGAACCTATCAAAATTACAACATTGCGATTGCAGTTACAAACCCAGATTTAAAATTTATCGGTTGCCACTTCGCGGGAAGAGTTTGAAACGACTAGGGTCTGTTTGGGTAAACAGCTTAATTAAGTGCTTATAGGATAAGTGTTTATCATATAAGCACTTATGTATAAGTTATTTCTATAATCAAAGCGAAAATATAGTCAAATTGTTTTCATATAAGTTATAAGCTGTTTTCATAGGCGATCCTGGAGAGCTTATCAAAATAAGCTGAAAACAGCTTATGGACATGTCATAAGCTATTTTCATAAGCTCTTCCAAACATTCTGATAAGCGTTTATGCCAATAAATAAACTCAAATAAGCTGTTTATAAGCCAATCCAAATAGACTTCAAAGCTCTAAAGGTTATCAGAATATTTCTTATACCAAAGGGTCATCAAGTATATGGTTTTCTTTTTCTACACTGCCAAGTGCAACATACATTACCCTGCAACTCTAAGATTTCCTGCTTTTCTTGACGCCGAGCCTGGCCCCGTGAAGGACAAAGTACCCATCTAGAAAAGAACAGCAAGACAAAATATTCCCAACTCATGCAATTAATTCTTCATTGAGCCCCGTTGATATGTTTGTATGATTCCTTTCCATGCAACTCATAAGTCGTAACATATATAGTTTATCAAACCAACACAAGGCAAAGGCATTTTAATTGCTATACTCTAATTGGCGGATACAAGGCCAATTAAGTTCCAAGCTCAATAAATTCAGGCATTTTATTTTTTAGTTGTGCTATGTGCAGATTTTTTTTCCATACCATTTACACATATGGTGATTCATGTGTAAATAAATGGTATATAGTAGGGGTGGCAAATGGATGGATTGGATAAATTTTTATTCGGATTATAATGGATGGATTAAAAACAATTCAGTAATCCATTATGATCCATTAAAATTTCATTAAAAAAATCCAATTCATCCATGATCCATTTAAAAAAAATCTATCCAATTAATCCATTAACAATTTTTTTACGGATGGATATCTAATCCATCCATGAAAATTATTTTAAATAATTAAATAATTTTTATTACTATTTCCAAATAATAGCTCTCATCCATCCACACAAAAAAAAATCCAAAATAATTTATATGCCTATTTTTTTTCTAATTAACAATTCATCACAAATCCATCTGCACAAGGAATGCAAATGTGATAGCAAAATACCAAAAAATATATAGCTCTACTTATAATAGCAGCAAATTGATTTAATTTTTAAGGTTATGGTTTTTTTATCATTTATTTGTTTTTTTCATTTTTATCCAATGGATAATTTTTTTTGTTTTATGAAGTAGTCCAATGGATTTTAGAATAATGGTGGATGAATCACAACCATCCATAAAATAAAATAATCCAATCCATTGTTACTTTTTTTTCAATGGATGGATTGGATGGATTTTCATTTGGATGGACTGGATGAATGGTGGACAATTGGATTTTTTTGCCACCCCTAGCTATATAAGACAAGGCAAAGGCATTTTGAATGTGTTAGTAGAAAAACGATTTTATGATAATCTATTTCATTTGACTTGTGTAAAAAATTACTTTTATATAGTAAATTACAAAAAAGAGTATCATAAAGTTATTTGTATAATTTAATAATATTTATTTGGTAGTTAAATTTTAGGGGTGAAATAGAAAGAATGTTATTGGTTTCAAAATAATCTAACAATTCTAGTATAGTTCGGTTTTTATCCGTCCTTTGTACCAAAAAATAAATAACTTAACAGTTTTTAAATACGCTTCAAACTTTTATCTTCTTTAAAAGCAATTTTTTTATCGTATAATCAATTGTTTGAAATTTAACCAATTTACCTAAGCATATCATGTCTACTGAAAAACAAATTTTATCATGAAAAATAGTTGTTTGGGTATGTTTGTTTTAGATTAAAAAAAAGACTAAAGGTCCAAAATAGTCCCTGACAAAAACATAAGGTACATTTTTCGTCCTTAAGAAAAAAAGTCATGATTTAATCCTCGAGAATGAGAAAACATGGACACGTTAGTCCTTCTGTTAGTTTACCCCCAGACGTCTGTTAGTGTGCTGACTTGTACCGTTAAGTAGCTGATTTGTCTGTTAGTGTACTGACTTGACTCGTCCAGCATGTAATATGTAAAAGAAATAAGACTAAAGGCCCAAAATAGTTGATGTTGCTCCAGAAATAGCAGCGCGTACTTGGTTGGAGCTCCTTCAATGGAGTTAGTTAGTGTTTTCATATTGCAATAGAGGAAGAAGAGATATAGGGACCAGAAGTGTGCCTTGACTTTTTGTCAGGGACGATTTTGGGCCTTTAATCTTTTTTTTACATATTTCATGCTGAACGGATAAAGTCAGCACACTAACAGACACGTCAGCTACTTAACGGTACATGTCAGCACACTAACGGACCTCTAGGGGTAAACTAACGGAGGGACTAACGTGTCCCTGTTTTATCATTCTCGGAGATTAAATATTGACTTTTTTTCCTTAGGGACGAAAAGTGTATCATATGTTTTTGTCGGCGACTATTTTGGGCCTTTAGTCTAAAAAAAAAGTAATCTAGTGATTATTTTTTCGAGATTTTTAAGTAAAGCATAAACTAATTTGTGTTTATTTGCAATAATAAAAATAACTTTTTATGAGAAGCTACTCAAAATAGCTTTTCATTTTTTTTTAAAATTTCAGTTACTTTTCAAATTCTGATTATTTTCAAAAGTTGAAACTAATAAATATAAAATCTTTAAAAGTGATTATTTTTTTCACAAAATAATATAAAACAAAGTGACCCTTAAATCTTACCTAAATATGTACTCGTTAATGCATTGTGAGGGATTTTGGAAACAAATAAGTGAAGAAGAAAGAAGTTGGAGAGAAAATCTGTGGTGGCACTCACATGAAAAAAGTCTCTCCCCACTTGGTGAGATTTTGAAAGGAGAGGAAAAATGTTGAAATGACATATTTATCTTTTTGTTTTGTATTGTACAAATATATTAATAGGGGTAAATATATCTTTACAATAAAACTCAATTTTTCTTTGTCTTCTAATTCTCTTTTACTTCTTTCAATCTAAACAATTTTCTCCTACTTCTTTCAATCTAAACAATTAAAACATCTATGTATTTTCTACTTATTCTCTCCTCTCTCCTACTTCTTTTCATCCTACTTTCTTTTCTAATCCAAACAGGCTAAGTGCATAAGTTTCGTGAGCGTGAGGGAGTTATAGCAAGGAGGATCTGATTAGTGGTTCCAGGTTTTTTTGGCTGCCAATAGAAGAGGATGTTGGTGGAAGATTTACTGCGCGAGATGTGCCACGCCAGACACCATAGAAGGCACTTCAGTTATCGCAATTTCCAAATACCCTTCCCTTAGTAGAAATGAAGAATAGATGTTTTGTGATAGATATATTGATTAAATTTAGAGTTTAATTGTTATATATTGATAATTTAAAATCTTTTTATACAGAT
Organism: Ammopiptanthus mongolicus; assembly: GCA_039655645.1. Taxonomy (NCBI): domain Eukaryota; kingdom Viridiplantae; phylum Streptophyta; class Magnoliopsida; order Fabales; family Fabaceae; genus Ammopiptanthus; species Ammopiptanthus mongolicus. The sequence continues at coordinate 89,122,939 of CM077347.1, forward strand.
ATTCAATTAAAAATTATTATATCATTAAAAAAAGTTGACTCTTACCTTAAAAATCACTCATATCATGATTGGTGATTGATTGATGGTGTAAAAAAATTTACACTGTCAATGCATAATAATTAAACTCTTAAATTTAAGCATTTAAACTGTTATTGGTTAAAAAGCATTTATATTCAGTTACCAATTATTTACATATATGTTGACTTATGTCTTTAGTAACCATATAATTAATAGTTAATTAAATATGTATATATGGACTTTTCATTCCCCCCTATATGGTTTATATTTATGTTTGAGTCAAGAAAAGTTCATCTCACATATATTTTTCTTATAACAATTTTAGGTGAAGAGAAAAATAAATTAATATAAAGGTTTTAAAGAGGACCCACTAATGGGGCTCTTTCAAATTTGTAGCCTCTGTTTAAGGAGAGGTTCTTGTGCACCCTTAGTTTCACTCAAATTTATAGCACTCTCACTGTAAAGATTTTTTACACAGTCAATCAATCAGAAATTGGTATATAAGTTAAAATGTTTGACTCTTATCCTAACTCGCTTAAAAGTCATTCATACCATGATTTTTGATTGGTTGACAGTGTAAAAAACTTTATACTGACAATGCATAACAATAAAACTCTTTAACATATGAATTTAATTTTGATAATTATCAATGTAAAGTTTTTGTCAATCAATCATAACATATTATATGTATGACTTTTAAGATAATTATTATAAGAGTCGGATATTTTTAATAATGTAACTATTCATGATTAGTTGATAGTATAAAAGATTTTTACATTGCATAGTAATTAAATTTTTAAAGTAAGAGTGTTGCTAACAAGTGTTCCAAGGGCACTGATTAATGAATAAACTATAGGAAACTTTGCATTGAGAATATAAGTGTAAAACTTTTCAATATATTAAATAAATCATTTTTCACACAAATTTTCTTTTTTTATTCTTTAACTAATACCGTTAGAGCACTCATTAGCATTCTACTTAAAATATTTATATATATTACTTTCTTCACTAGAGAAGTTGACTTAAAAAACACATCTTTTATCTTGGAACAAACACTCCATTCTATTATATTTTTTTGTGATAAACCAAGTGGGCTAAAGATGAAAAAAATAAAACCCTTTAAAATGCTTGTATCATTTTATGGTTTCGCTCATAAAGATTGTTTCTCTTTCTCTATTTCTATATATAACGTATGTGTATCAATATGTGATTGATCCGAATCATAACGAGTTCGAGTCCTTTAAATAAGTGATTAGAGGTTCGATTCCAGACTCTTGCGTTAGTAGAAAACTTGATTGGGAGAGGTCAACTCTTAAATATCGTCCAATTACATATGGAGGATATCCTAAAAAAGAAAATATATGTAATGTATGTATCGTGTAACTTTTTTTTTTTTGAAGAAGTATGTATCATGTTACTAAACTATGCTAATACTCTGTACATGTACCTGTATATGGCTATATCGTCATTAATGACGCTTTTGTAGATACATTATGATAAAGTCAAAATATGAGGTATCCCCTCCTGATATGCCGCTCTACTCCACCCTCGTTACAATACGCCTCTCCACATACTATTAGGAATCAAATGAAACTACGTTTCTTGAAGACATAAAAAAAGGCTTAATTATATTTTTGATCCTCCTATTATATGGTCTCTGATTTTTTTTTAGCATATTTGGTCTCCTTATTTCTCCAATGTTGTGAATTCGGTCCTTCAATTCGATGTTCGTCAATTTTTCAATAATCAGTAAAAAGGAATCGTTGCTTTAAGCATATAAAACCTTTTGTTGAGCTTATGTGATTAAGGGCCATATGATAGAGCAAAAAAAAGGTTTCATAAAGGAGGAACAAACCCGATTAATGACATAGGAAAGCATTAAATCATGTTGAAACGGTGAGGCAAGGGAGGGAAAAACCCAACTAGAAGTTCTATGCCCTTAAAACAGTGTTTCCTCTCTATTGATCATTGAAAAATTGACGGATATCGGACTGAAGGATCGAATTTGTAACATTGAAAAAACAAGGGGACCAAATGTGCTCAACAAAAACCAAAGGGACCAAAATCGCACATGACCAATAATAGGGGACCAAAAGTGTAATTAAGTCTATAAAAAAAATCATCATAAAGAGTGTTTTTTTTATGTATTTTTGAATATATATATATATATATATATATATATATATATATATATATGTGAGAATAATAAATTTTGACCATATAATCATAAACGAATAGTCTAAGATTAAAAATTGTTTAATGGTCACATGACCATTTAAAAAAGGTATGTGCATTTATTTTTTATTCTTGATCATTTAAATAAGATCCAATTTTCAAGATTCATTATTCTCATTTTCCACCATAACAAAGTGTTCTCACTTGAATAGCTCCTTATATATATATATATATATATATAGGGAACGACTCAAGTGAGAGGAGCGTATTATTATGAGAGATGAGAGGAGTATATCCAAACCTTACATGAATGGTCAAGATTAAAACAAAATGAAGCGTATATATATAAGTGATCACATGTATGATTTAATGATCCAGATTTATTCCTCTCACTCTCACAATAACACACTTCTCTCACTTGAGTAGCCCCCTATATGAGAGCGTGTTATTATGAGAGATGAGAAGAATAAATTTAAACCATTGGATCACACATGAACTATCAATATTAGAACATGATCACCAACAAACTTTTAATCCTAATCATGCACGTATGTTTTAATGGTCCAGATTTATTTTTCTCACTCTCATAATAACACACTCTCCTTACTTGAATCACTTAAAACTTATAAGATTCAAAATATGAAAAGTAAATAAAAATAAGAACTCGGAATCAAATAAGTATGACCCTTGTGTTATGTTTTTTTTGCCCCCACCACAGCACACTCCCAAGACTGTCCGCAACCACTGATTCCTATAAATCCATAATAACGTTGCAACATTGTATAATAAAGCCACGAAGCTGGTTTTGGAAGCAAGGTTAATAAGCCAGTTCTAGTGGTCAGAGAATCTTACTGTTGATTGCTTCTGAGGAAAAGGGTGGGGTGGCAAAATGGGTGGTGGGGATCAGAACAGTGCCAATGATAGAAAGAAGAATGGTTCTATTCGGTCCATTTTCATGCACGCCGATGGCCAAGACTGGTTTCTTATGGTCTTGGGTTTCTTAGGTGCCATAGGTGATGGCTTCGCCATCCCTTTAGTGTTGTTTATCACTAGCAAAATCATGAACAATATTGGCAGTTCCTCTAACATGGAAGGAAGCAGTTTCATCCATAACATGAATAAGGTTCTTTCTCTATACCCCATCTCTCTCTTACTCTCACTACCTCAATACATGCATCCTGATCCTCTACCACGGTGTAGCTCTCTTCAGTCATATTTAGTGACTAAGAGCGTGTTTACTTACTAAAATAATTTTCAATTTTCATTTTCTAAAATTTGTATTAATTTTAGTATTTCTCTCACCATTTTCTTTTTCAACTTTTGAAAATAGATCCAATATTTTTAGAAATTTTGAAAATGCCAAAAAATTGTTTTCATTATTTCCGAAAATGCATTCCCCCTGATTAGCGTTACATCTTCTCTTTGTCACAATTATTTTTTGCAGGATCGTTCCATCTTCTGGTTAGCAATTTAAGATCAATACAAATTTCAGAAAATGAAAATTGAAAATATTTTTAAAAAGTAAACAGACCTTAAATTAACACCTACTGCTTGCGATATCCATGAGTGTGTGTTTTTGAACGGCTGGATAGAGCTGCACAGCGATGGAGGATCTGGACACATAGACACACACACAGAGAGAACATATAAATATATAAAGAAGGAATATCATATTTTGAGTTTGGCTTTATTAATTTGTGATGCAGAATGCAGTGAATTTGTTATACTTGGCTTGTGTATCTTTTGTTGCTTGCTTCTTCGGTGAGTTTCAGTTTTTTTTTTTTTTTGGGGTATGGTTTTGATTTTCATCTGAACCATACAAAAGTGTTAAACATTGTCCTCTTGCCATTATGCTGTGGACTTTTTCAGAGGGTTATTGTTGGACAAGAACAGGTGAAAGACAAGCTGCAAGAATGAGAGTCAGGTATTTAAAAGCAGTGCTCAGACAAGAAGTGGCATACTTTGATTTGCATGTCACAAGCACGTCTGAAGTTATCACCAGTGTCTCTAATGACAGCCTCATAATTCAAGATTGTCTTAGTGAAAAGGTGTCAGCAAAAAATTCACAACTTTCTTTTTTGGTTTGAGTTTTTATAATTTTAATTTATGACATTAATTAATTGTTTCTTCTAATTTGAAAACCAGGCTCCAAATTTTTTGATGAATACTGCTATGTTTGTTGGGAGCTACATAGTGGCTTTTGCATTGTTATGGAGGTTAGCCATAGTGGGGTTCCCTTTTGTGATTCTTCTTGTGATCCCTGGTTTAATTTATGGAAGGACTTTAATGGGGTTGGCTAGAAAGATAAGAGAAGAATATAATAAGGCAGGTACAATAGCAGAACAAGCAATATCTTCCATCAGAACTGTGTATTCTTTTGTAGGGGAAAGCAAGACCATAGCTGCTTTCTCTGATTCTCTACAAGGGTCTGTTAAGTTGGGGCTAAAACAAGGATTAGCTAAAGGCTTAGCCATAGGAAGCAATGGTGTTGTCTTTGCTATTTGGTCCTTCATGTCCTATTATGGTAGCAGAATGGTTATGTACCATGGTTCTAAAGGAGGGACTGTTTTTGCTGTTGGAGCATCCATAGCTGTTGGTGGATTGTAATTATATCTACCCTTAATCTTTTTCTATTCAAAAAGTTTCATAATATGTAACATATATGAAAATTAGTTGTGTCACTTTGGTGTCACACGCTATGTCACCAATGCTATCTTACCATATTACTTTGCTTTATAACATTACATGGAATTTTTAATTGATGATGTGACAAGATAGTATTGGGGGACAAAGTGTGTAACATCAAAGTGAGACAACGAATGTTAATCTATGTAAAATTAGGTGATGTTTGTTAATTACTATGTTTTTTGTGACAGGGCATTAGGTGCTGGTTTATCTAACGTGAAGTACTTCTCAGAAGCAAGTACTGCAGCAGAACGAGTAATGGAAGTGATAAAAAGAGTTCCTAAGATTGATTCTGACAACATGGATGGTGAAATTCAGGAGAATGTTTCAGGGGAAGTGGAATTTGATCATGTTGAATTTGTATACCCTTCAAGGCCAGACAGCATTATCTTGAATGATTTCACCTTGAAGGTACCAGCAGGTAAGACAGTGGCCTTAGTGGGTGGAAGTGGGTCAGGAAAATCTACAGTGGTATCACTTCTGCAAAGATTTTATGACCCAATTGGTGGTGAGATACGTTTTGATGGGGTTGCTATTCATAAGTTGCAACTCAAGTGGTTGAGGTCTCAATTGGGTTTGGTTAGTCAAGAGCCTGTTCTGTTTGCAACTAGTATTAAAGAGAACATACTGTTTGGAAGAGAGGATGCTACAGAGGAAGAGGTTGTGGATGCTGCCAAAGCTTCCAATGCTCATAATTTCATCTCACAGTTGCCCCAAGGATACCATACCCAGGTGAGTGTATCTTCTCATTTCTCACCCAGTTCTCTTGTTTCAACTTACAAAGATTTGAATATGATATTTGATATCATATATATTTAATTTAATTTCTCATTTTTTATCTTTTTATATAAACATATTTCAAGAAAGATTAAATTGTGATATGTGGTTATTATAAAGATTTCTTTATTCTCTCCACCAATTATTAACGGTCACATTATTAAAAATGTTTGACTCATATAATAATTACCGTAAAAGTCATATGTTACATGATTTGTGATGAATTAACATTTTTTTTTTCAGCAAGAAATTATCAGTGTAAGTACTTTATACTGATAGTATATTAAAATTAGTCTCTTTCAAAAAATATATCAAAAAAATAAAAAATAAAAAGCAGCATATGATGTCTTTATTTATGATGAATAAACAATTTCCTGTCAACTAATCAAATACTACTCCATTATTCAGTCAAACAAACTAATCAAATACTGTTATAGCACTTCGAATTATTGGGGGTCACACTAACTTTAGAGCCATGCTTATTAGTGTTTTTTCGTTTTCATCAACTCAAACGTCCTTTAATTCAAAGCAATAAATTGTTGCTTTATGCTTTGAAAAGTGCACTAACAAAAAAATAAAAAACACCCTTGATACAACAATTCTAGTATTTGAACATTCAGAATCCACTTTCAGAAAATAGGATATCATACATACACTTATATCAGTATACCATGTCTATACAAGGTGTCTCAATCAACGATAAAAAAGACATTTTACTTAATACAAATACCGATAGCCATTTAATTAGTACATCAATATGCATGTTATTATAATTAGTTAACTCAAGGTTATCAAAAAAATTAGTTAACTCAAGTGTTATAATCATTAATGAAAAATCGGCCCTTTGATCAGAATATTTAGATGACATCTGCTTTTTAAAAAGTAAGGAGGCTTTATAAATATATTTTTAAATTTTAATATAAGAAACTTTTACTGCTGAAACAACCCCCAAAAAACAAATATATATATATATATATATATATATATATATATACAATAAAATTTTACCCATCTTGCCATAGTTGCCATAGAATACTTGACAACGATATTATGGTGTAAGGAACATGACTGATTCTTTATTTTAAACTTTTAATGGTGCCCTCCATTCATGGGTATTATGTTTATACCAATAATTTGGTCGTCCACAAGCATAAAGCACCCCATCTTTCTTCAAGTTGCAAACCTGCAAATGGCTTTAAGAAATAAATTCCGCATATAGCCAGTACCTTTATCCTAATTTGCAGTCAAATTATTACCGCAAAGCATCCATGTCAAAACAATATCTTAGTACAACTTCTTATCAAAAAACAAAAATCATAGTACAACTCATGACTATCCTAGTTTCTTTATATATAATTGGAAGAAAAAAATAAAAAAATAAATGTTAAAAATATAAAGAGACATACTTACTATAGCTACAAATAGTTGTCGTATTACAATTAAATATACAAGACCTCAACGGTTGACTTCCCTCAGCTATTAATTTTTCCCTAAATAAATATACCGTACCACGACTTGCATCCTTTTCTCACACTCTAACTCTATTATGAGTTTTCGTAATTGATTAATTTATTTCCCTCCTCATGTTATTGTATAAACCATGATATTATTTTTTAATAATTATAACATAGTTTTTTTTGACTGAATTATAATATAGTTTCGGTCTATGTTGTTTATGTTTGTTTTTAAGTTGATTCTTACACTTAAAATGTTTTTAAACGAGTCATCCTAATTGTAAATGTTTTCAAATTAGTTTATGCTATTAGATAAACTTATATAATACTGTTAAACGATTATATTGCTAACAAAAGTTGACAAGTCCTTTTAATAGTTGAGATGACAAATCAATTTCTATTAGTTATGCAAGGTAAAATATTATAACTTTTTTTACACAGTAATAATATTTAGGTTTAATTATTTTGTTAGTTTTTGGACTATTTGAAAATTTTCAAATAAATCCCTTGAACTTTAAAAGTTTATAATTAGGTTCCTAAACTTATAAAAATTTGTAATTAAATCCCTCATATATATTTCCATTAGTGTTCTGTTAAAATTATCCAACGGTATAGAGACATATTTGAAATTTTTTAAAAAATATAGAGATTTATTTGAATTTTCTTAAAAAATTTTGGGATCCACAAATATACGAATGGATTAATGGAATCCTAATAAAAATATGTATGAGATACTTAATTACAAATTTTTATAAGTTTATATATTCAATTACAAATTTTTAAATTTCATGGACGTATTTATTTATTTTTAAATAGTTAGGGAGGAATAGAGTAATCTAACCTACTATTAATAACCACTTGGTCCTAACGGGTCCCAATATAACGACAAAAACAATATTTTTAACCTTTCTCATTTCCCAATATAATAATGACTAGCTAGACTAAACGTCTGAGTACGTTTCTTCCTCAAAATAGTTAATCATTTTTTAAAAAAAAATTTGATCCTGCTTTAATATTTGACTCCATAAAAAAAATCAAAATTTACTCTAAGTAAAAGCTAATACAAATTGAGTTTAATTGTTATGCATTGTTACTGTCAACCAATAAGTAATAAGTAATCATGATATAAGTGACTTTTCAGATAGTTAGGATAGGAGTCAAACATTTTATCTAATATATCAATTTATGATTGATTGACTGTATAAAAAATTTTACACTGATAATGTATACCAATTAAATGCATATAAATTTATTTATTTACAAAAAAAAATGTTACATGATTTAATTAGGTTGGGGAGAGAGGAGTTCAAATGTCAGGTGGACAAAAACAAAGGATAGCTATTGCACGTGCAATTATAAAAAAGCCACGAATCCTTCTCCTAGATGAAGCAACAAGTGCACTTGACTCAGAATCTGAACGAGTTGTGCAAGAAGCTCTAGACAAAGCAGCATTAGGCCGCACCACTATTATCATCGCTCACCGTTTATCCACCATTAGAAATGCAGATGTTATTGCTGTTGTACAAAATGGGAAGATCATGGAAATGGGTTCACATGATGAACTCATTCAAATTGATTATGGTCTTTACACTTCACTAGTTCGTCTTCAACAAACAGATCATAAAACAAAAAATGAACAAGAAGACACAGTACTCTCTCACCCTCTAATTCCTTCATCTATAATATCATATAGATCAGATATTCATAACACTAGCAGCCGTAGGCTCTCTCTTGTGATCAGTCCTTCTAGCTCTGCAAACTCAGTGCCTCGTGCTTCAATTACTGATCATGATTTTGAAGAGGTTAATGAAGAAGAAGATAAGAAGCTATTATTACCTGTTCCATCATTTTGGAGGTTGTTGGTCATGAATCTCCCAGAGTGGAAACAAGCATGTTTGGGGTGTTTGAATGCATTGTTGTTTGGTGCTGTTCAACCTACTTATGCATTTGCAATGGGGTCTATGATATCTGTTTATTTTTATACAGATCATGATGAGATTAAAAAGAAGACAAGCATATATTCTCTAAGTTTTTTGGGTTTGGCTGTGTTCTCCTTGGTTGTTAACATCTTCCAGCATTATAATTTTGCTTACATGGGAGAGTACTTGACCAAAAGGGTCAGAGAGAGAATGTTTTCCAAAATACTCACTTTTGAAGTTGGGTGGTTTGATCAGGATGAAAATTCCACTGGTGCTGTTTGCTCTAGACTTGCCAAAGATGCCAATGTGGTACGTTTTTACTTCTTTTTTTGGCACAAAGTTTTCATGCACACTCTTACACGTTACTTTTTATTTGTATTGTACGTAGTAACACATTTCCACATATAAACCGTGCGGAGGAAAATAATTATTGGATAAAGCTTTTTTAAAGTAAGTTTAAGTGTAAAGTGAAAAAGTAAGGATGCATCCACCCTTGATTAGTTAGAATGTTCACTTTAACTAATCAATGGCGGATGTTGATTTAATTTCTCACTTTATACGCAAACTCATTTTAGAGGAGCCTAATCTTTAATTCTTTCACACTAAAATTGCAAATTTTTGAGTTTTCTATAAGGCAAGTTGTGTTTACCATTATTGTGGACATTTGTGGAAAAATGCGACTGCGATTGCGATTGCGATTGCGGAGACTATCAAAATCACAACGTTGTGGCCTCAATTGCTGTCGCGAAACTCATTTTAAAACCTTATGTAAGGCGTGTATGAAGAAGAGAGTGTTGGAGTTTGGCTGTTTGCAAGTTGACTTCCTAGTCTTTTCTATTTTCCAAATCAGCTTCTTGTTCATAACTTTCTTTCTGTGTCATGGTTTGTAACTACCATATGTCTTGCTGGCTATGTATTGTATCTTTTAATGTTTTCCTTGTGGATATATAGTGATGGTGATTCAATTGACAATTCTCTTTTTGTAACTTTGTCTTTGCTTGTGGTGTTTTACATTACAGGTAAGGTCCTTAGTGGGAGACAGAATGGCTTTGCTGGTACAAACTATCTCAGCAGTGGTAATAGCCTGCACAATGGGTTTGGTCATTGCATGGAGGCTGGCCCTTGTTATGATAGCGGTTCAACCTATTATCATTGCAGGCTTCTACACAAGACGTGTTCTGCTCAAAAGCATGTCTGAAAAGGCCATCAAGGCCCAAGATGAAAGCAGCAAGCTAGCTGCTGAAGCTGTTTCCAATCTTCGAACCATTACTGCCTTCTCTTCCCAAGATCGAATCCTCAACATGCTAGAAAAAGCCCAAGAAGGCCCAAGCCGAGAGAGCGTTCGACAATCATGGTATGCAGGTATTGGGCTTGCATGTTCCCAAAGCCTAACATCATGTACTTGGGCCTTAGATTTTTGGTATGGTGGCAAGCTTATCTCACAGGGCTACATCACAAGCAAACAACTTTTTGAGACCTTCATGATACTTGTAAGCACAGGTAGGGTCATTGCAGATGCTGGTAGCATGACCAGTGACCTTGCTAAAGGGGCAGATGCTGTGGGCTCAGTTTTTGCAGTCCTAGATAGGTACACAAAAATTGAGCCTGATGACATAGAGGGTTACAAGCCCGAAAGGTTAACGGGCCAAATAGAACTCAGTGATATCCATTTTGCATATCCAGCCAGGCCCAATGCAATGATATTCCAAGGCTTCTCAATCAAAATTGATGCAGGAAAATCAACAGCATTGGTGGGCCAAAGTGGGTCTGGCAAATCAACCATAATAAGCTTAATAGAGAGATTCTATGACCCACTCAAAGGGACAGTGACAATAGATGACAGAGACATAAAATCATATCACCTTAGGACACTGAGGAAGCACATTGCACTTGTGAGTCAAGAGCCAACATTGTTTGGTGGGACCATAAAGGAGAACATTGCATATGGAGCATCTGATAAGACTGATGAAGCTGAGATTATAGAGGCTGCAAGGGCAGCAAATGCTCATGATTTCATTGCAAGCTTGAAAGATGGTTATGACACATTCTGTGGGGACAAAGGAGTGCAACTTTCTGGGGGTCAGAAGCAAAGGATTGCAATAGCAAGGGCCATATTGAAGAACCCTGAGGTGTTGCTATTGGATGAGGCCACCAGCGCACTTGATAGTCAATCTGAGAAGCTTGTGCAAGATGCTTTGGAGAGGGTGATGGTAGGGAGGACCAGTGTGGTGGTGGCTCATAGGTTGAGCACCATACAGAACTGTGATGTGATTGCTGTGTTGGATAAAGGGAGGGTAGTGGAGAAAGGGACACATTCCTCTTTGTTGGCTAAGGGACCAAGTGGAGCTTATTACTCTCTAGTGAGTCTGCAAAGAAGACCAGCCACCTAACCAAACCAAACCAAGTTCCTTATCTATTTGATGAATAATATTCTTCTGTCCCAAAAAATGATGTCTCGATGTCCTTTACCAATCAAAAGCTGGAGATATACATAAGTGTCAACGAATTATGATTTTATTTTATTAAGTGACAAATTGTGATTGGTGGGAGACAGAGAATGTGATAAAAAAGTGGGAAAGAAGATTTTCATTCCTATTTGATATTACTATTAGACCTCTTTTTTTTATTTTGAGGGGTGATATCTAGAAAGGGGCTGTAACTTATGGTTATGGTGAAAAGCAAGCTGAGCGAAGTATGAGAGAGAAGACACTTTCAAGTTGTGTTATATTTCTTATTTGCAATCTGTATTAATATGTCTAACGGCATTCGTGCTTCAATGTATATATAATTATGTAAGGATGGATGTTTCTTTATCCATCAGCATGAAGTCAAAGGCTTCCATAACAAATTGGTATGAAATTTTCTTTGAGTTGTTATAATTACTCATAGCGCATCTCTAATAATTAAGCACTTCGTAATTAAAGACAAAACTTAACATAATTCGTATAAATATCTTAACCTAAGTTTCATTTTTTATATTAACATCATGAACATAATTCAATTATAAGGATACAAACCATCATCAATAATTAATCCATTAAATAATGGAAATTGCTTCTTAGTACCAAGTGAAAATTCGTAGGCATACAAGGATGAATACAGTCCAGTGATACATCTTACCTTTATCTATTTATTTGATATTGCCTAACAATAATCGATTGTCACAATGGTTCGTCAGATTTCGTAGGAAAATGTTTCGAACTAAATAGCAATGTTATTAAATAATATACCAAACAATATTTTAAGTAATATAGCATAATCCAAGCTTAAACATGAGAGAACAAATATCCTTTTCCACGATTCTATTCAACATTTATATTTAAGATACTAGATAATATCATCAAACTAAAATTCATTTTAATATCGCATATAAATATTATATTCACAACACCACAATTACAAACTTCCTTTAATAAAAATCATATTATAATCAATAAAATATTAGTACACATTTATAGATATTATATATATTGGTAGCTTAGGGTTTTGCAAAGCCATAAAAAAAATCACCAGACAACCCTTGATCCCAACAAAAATGCCCCCGTCATACCAGTTCCATGTTTTAAAAAAAAATCAACTTCCAGCCACACAATTGTTGGACGGCGCCAATAAAAAAAAGGGGGAAATGATTGGTTATGGAAACAAAGATAGAAAATATGTATTGGAAAATAATATATTCAATTTTTTCAAAGTTTAAAAGTTAAAATTCTCAATGCAAAGTTTTTACTTTTTGATTCCTTAACCAATGCCCTTAGGGTCTTATTCCAAACCCAAACAACACTTCCAATGTATAATGGACTCTACTGCAAAACAAATTCGATCCAAAAAAAACTTCCACAATTCAATCTGTAACAGGTACACAACAGTAGCGCCAAATCAAGCTTGTACAGGAAAATCATATAAGTCAACAATCATATATATATATATATATATTATTTTGACAACATTTGAGGTACAAAAGGTTGGGTTTACTGCCCATAACGAGCTTGATCAGGAACAAGCGTTTCGATAACAACTCTGGGAGGACCATATGGTGGACCTGCAACATGCTGAGCTGGCATATAATGGTAGGGAACATTCTCAACCGGGCCTCTTCCATCTCTTGGTATACCTCCATATACTTCATAATCCATTTGGTCACCCATTGGGACAACATCAACCAGAAAGTCAAACACATCAGTCCCAATGATTGCAGCTGCAATATCATTTTTCTTCAGTGTCCTTCTTTTGTTCTCCTCTGTGTTAACCCAAGCCCTCATTGTTAGCTCCATAATGAACATTTCACACGCCTTGGCTAAGAAGTGAGGAGCCTCGGGTGATACCATCTTCACTTCCTTTTCAACCTTCATGATCTTCTTAATCCTAGCCAAAGACAAGCTATGATTTCTAAAATTAGTAGTGTGCTCAATTTCCAAGGACTGGTTTGCCCAGAAGTTATAGAGTTGTTGTTGCAATTCATTTTGTTGTTGCTGGTGGATGTAATGGTGAGCATGTTGTTGCTCTCTTGGGTAGGGGAAAAAAGCAAAAAGACTAACTGCCTGAGTTGGAGGATGGGAAAGTATCATCATATTGTTAGATTGATATTGGTTCACGCCATATGCTTGTGTTGGAGTACCATTATTCCCTCCTACCAGTTGTCCAAGTTGGTTTTGATCCATATTGTTTGTGTGAATTTCGAAATCTTCTTTGACCACTTTTAAGTGCACAAGACAAGCAAAAAGATGTCATGCAAAATAAACATCATACATGCTATAAAAATTCAAAAGTATCCATGTAAACTATTAATCAATATCAAATGAAATGCTAAAGAAAAATTGTCATTGGTCCAAAATACAAATTATACCCAGAGTATACTGGAGTCCCATAATTTTATAAATGAAAAGGACTATAATCAAGTTTACTTTGAACATAATATTTGAATCTAACCAAAGATGTTATTAGCAAGAGTAACAATTTTTGCTTTTGGTAATTGGAACTAGGTGGTATGCCTCCCTATAGAATGTTATGCACTTTTTAATGGTTATGTGGGACCATTAAATTTTATTCATTATCAATTGTGAGGGTTAGCAATAACATCTCCAACAGGAAAAAGGAATTAGGATTATCGTGATATTCTCCGTTTCATACTCCAAAGTCCAATGTGATTAGTGGAATGAGTAACCATGCAAAATCATTTTTTGAGGGTAAATAAACAATATTTGTCATTTTGAAAAACAAATTCATAATGGACAATTTTTTCCCGTGGGCAAGAATGAATTAGACTAATTAATTTCCTCATATAATACAGAAAGCTACAACAATTATTCTACTTTACTTTTCTTTTGCTACAACATGCCAAACCACTTCTGTTGCAACCGCGGGTGACTTCATCTTCCACACCTTGATAAATATATTAGTAAGAATATTCTCTAGTTGTGACATGTAGCCACATAATGTTTCGCATTCTAGATAGATGAGAGCCAAAAAAAAACCATTGTTTGATCCTTTCTAACTTAAGTCAAATGTTTCAAACCTGCAATTATAATTAGGGCTAGGTAAATGGGCCATGGCATTGCGAGCAAGCCCATTTAAACCATACATATTGCAGGTTAGGACCTGACATTTTGTAAGCCCGTATAAACATGGCCTTCAAGCCCATTTAAACATGGGCCTATGAGCTCATTCAGTTTTAAATGTAATTTATTTATTTTTCATAAAACTAGTATGAGTATGACTTCTTATAATTGTGACATTGCATCACTTGATTGATTGAAAATAACATTTTTGAATTAGATTTGATAGAGAAATTAGATTTGAATGTTTCTATTTTTTATAGATAAAATTAAAAATAATATAGGTATTTTTGTCATTTAAAGTCAAAAAAGTAAAAAAAAAAAAAAAAAAAGCAAACCATATTGTGGGTTTCGACACAACCCACTAACCTGTAGGCTAGAGCAGTGCAGATGCAAGCCTATATTTTTTGACCCATTTAAAACGTGTGGGTTAACTCAATATGACTTATTTATCATTAAGTTGTCGTAAACCATGCTTATGAGGATCAAGTTAGCCCGGTACCCCTCTATGGTTGTATATACAACATACAGAACTGCAAGAAGTAGCAAAAGTGCTGAGTAAATTTAATGCTTTTGGTTTTGTCAATGAAACAATATATAGAGTCTTCGAAGTTATTCACTATTACAAAATAAAATCTACACTTAAAAACAATCATGCACACAATCAGAAAATCACGTACCAAATTGGATCTCATTTTCATAATCATGGACAATAATAAGAACATACACATTGAGAGAGAGTGAAAGAGGAATAAATACCTTGGCTTGGGGCAACATCAACGAGAAAACTAAACACACTAGTGCTTGTGATTGCAGCTGCAATGTCATTTTTCTGAAGTGTCCTCTTTTTGTTCTCCTCCGCGCTAATCCAAGCCCTCATTGTTAGATCCAT
Organism: Ammopiptanthus mongolicus; assembly: GCA_039655645.1. Classification (NCBI taxonomy): domain Eukaryota; kingdom Viridiplantae; phylum Streptophyta; class Magnoliopsida; order Fabales; family Fabaceae; genus Ammopiptanthus; species Ammopiptanthus mongolicus. Next base: position 89,138,411 of record CM077347.1, read on the forward strand.
AATGAACATTTCACAGGCCTTGGCGAAGATAACAGAAGCCTCGGCCGATACCATCTTCACTTCCTCATGAGCCTTCATGATCTTCTTAATCCTAGCCAAAGAAAAGCTATGATTTCTAAAATTAGTGGTATGCTCAATTTCTTGATACTGATTTTCCCAAAATTTATCCAGTTGTTGTTGCGATTCATGTTGTTGGTGGTGGATGTATTGGTGAGCATATTGTTGCTGTCTCGGGTAAAAAGAAGAGGCAAGAAGACTAACGACTTGAGTTGGAGGAAGGGAATGTATCATCATATTGTTAGATTGATATTGATTCATGTCATATGCTTGTGCTGGAATACCATTATTACCTCCTACCAGTTGTTCACGTTGGTGTTGTTCCATATTGTTAACTTCAAAATGTTCCTTGTCCACTGTATGTTCACAAGACAAACAAAAATATATTAGATATAATATTGTCTAGCTGTGACATATACCATGCACACATCATGTTAGTCATTTCAGATGTATGAGAGAGCCAAAAAACTTATTGCTTCACCTTTTTTAATTCAAATCAAATGTTTCAAACCTTCAAATAAATTAAAGATAGATGAACAAGTCATGGCATTCGAGCTAGCGTGTTTAACACCTCCCTCCACACGGATCGATTAGAACTAGACATTTTATCGGTATGTTTAAAAGTAGGCCTACGAGTACAATCTATTTAATGTTTAATTTTTTTTTTTCAAAACTAGTATGAGTATGACTTAGTTTAATTGTTGCATTCTATGAATTAATTAATAAAAAACAACATTTTTTTTTTCAAAACTTGTTATGCGGAAACGGGACAAGAAACTTGGTAAGAACACCACTGCAAGAGCAGTGACTTGATGCAGAAGAAAACCAGTTGCAGAAAACTGGTTGCAGTAGAAAAATAGAACATAAGAATTATCAAGGTTCGGAGCAATTGATCTCCTACGTCCTCACTGAGATAGCCGTTCTTATCGATCACACAAAACACACAGAGATACAAGAATTTGGTTGAGTAATGGCTCAACCGAATCACACACCTCACAGTGTTTATCACTCAAAAGAATCTCTCTGAAAAACTCAGCAACAAGTAAATTGTTTCATGTGCCTACAAAAGCACCTAGCCAAGACTTATATAGCCTACGCTACCCCTATACAAGTTAGTTCCCAAACGGTTACAAGCCATACCCGAATAACTAACTAACAAGATGGATAAAACAGTAACTAACACTCCGCTAACAAACATAACTAACTAACTACCAACATTGAATATCCACTAGATACAACACTCCACACGGATCGATTAGAACTAGACATTTTATCGGTATGTTTAAAGTAGGCCTACGAGTACAATCTATTTAATGTTTAAATTTTTTTTTTTTTTCAAAACTAGTATGAGTATGACTTAGTTTAATTGTTGCATTCTATGAATTAATTAATAAAAAACAACATTTTAGAGTTGATTTTGATAAAGAAATTAGTTTTGAATACTTTTATGCTTTTTATATTAAAATTAAAAACATTGTAGATATTTGTTGACATTTAAATGGCAAAAAAAGTAAAACAAAAAAATAATCAGAATTTGTTGTTGGTTGCGACCAAACCCACTAACTCGCGGGCTAAAGTGGTGCGTATGTACGACATCATTTTAGGTCGTTTCAAATGCAGGGGCCAGTATAATCTATCCTTTTCATCATTAGTTTGTTATAGACTAGCTTACTGCAAATTGGGTTACCCTGTTTGCCGCCTCTAATTATAAATTAATATATCTCAAGAATCCATTTCATTATCCAGAATTAGAACCCCACAAAATTAAAGATTAAAACCAAAGCACTCTCAAGCAACAATAAACAAGTAAATAAATAGTTAAATACGCAATAACTATCTTAAAATCAAATATATAATGCTATCTTATGGGCTATTTCTACATGCAAAGTATAAAAGCGCCAAGTAAACTTATTGCTTCTAGTCTTTGTGAATGAAACAATGCATAGAGACTTCGAAGCTATTCACCACTACAAAAAAATCCGCAATAACAACAACAAATTGCATGCACAAGCACATTTGATGTGTCAAACTTAATCCAATTGTCATAACCAAAAACAACCAAAAGGAGGCACATGCATAAAGAGAGAAATAGAGAGAGAAGAAGAAATACCTCGGCTTAGCTCCGAGCAGACTAAGGTTTCAATTTGAAACCAGAAAGAGAAAACTTTAGCAGAGAAGGAGTTGGTGGGAGAGAAAGAAAGAAGCACAAGAGTGCTTGGTTTTAACGCCATGATAATTTTACATTTGACAAAATTGCCCTCACGGTAAGGTGTTTATGACTTGATAACAAAAGAAAATAATAATATATTTGTAAGTTGCTTGGTTAGAAATGTTCAGTTTCTTGACCAAATGGAAAAAAATTAATAACTTCCTTATGTTTTTTTGTATCTCTACCGAGGGTGCATATATTTATGGTAAAAGTATTTAGAAAAACATTTATTTTTTTATTGTAATAAAAATGTCATATTACTTATTTGCCTTCATATAATTTATACAACCTTTTATTTTTTTATTTATTTATTTTACAGTATCAACAAATTCTTTAGGCTTAAGATTGATTTCCTCATACTCAAAACAATATTGTGAGGACCAACATGTGGTTAGTTTGAGTGATAATTAGCTCGGACCCCTTAAGCAAGTGGTAAATGGTTCGATCCCTAACTCTTGTGAACGTAGAAAACCTGATTGAGAGAGATCAGTCCTTCAATGTCGTCAGTTCCGCATAGGGGAATTATTAATCTTTTTTTAAAAATCTTAAAGTAGGTAAATAAAATCAATATAAAAGTAAGATATCTTTATATATAAAAGTAAAGTAGTCTAGGGTTAAGTAGGGGCAATTTGATAAATCTAATAATAATAATTATTATTATTTTTTAAATATTAAAGTAGGTAAGTAAAACCAATACAAAAGTAGGTTATCTTTATATATATATAAAAAAAAAAAGGTAATATAGAATTAACTATGAGTAATTTTGTAGATTGTTTTAGGGATAATTTGGCAAATTAAATAATAATTATTATTAATATTTTTTTAAAATCTTAAAGTAGGTAAATAAAACGAATATAAAAGTAAGATATCTTTATATATAAAAGTAAGGTAGTCTAGGATTATCTAAGGGTGATTTATTATAATAAAATATTAAATTGTCCGTAGTTTTATATTTTGTTATTATTTTAAATTTACAAAAAAATAACTCTCCAAATAATACATAATTATATTCTTTTAATATTATTTATCTGTGCATTACACTGGTCCGTAGTTTAGTTTAAATATAAATTCAAGTAGATAAACGTTCTTTGAGTTTTGTGCTTAAGTTCTTTGAGTTTTGTTGCTTGAGGCAAAAGCTGCGATGATACAACTTTAAAGAAAATTACATTCAGTATAAAATAAGAGTTTAATTTTGATGCATTAATTGGTAATATAAAATTCTTTATACCATCAACCAATCAAACATTATTAAATGTATAACTTTTACATTATTATTATGAAAGTCAAATATTTTTAATGACGTGACAATACATGATTAGATGACAGTATAAAAAAACATTCTTACACAGACATTCGATTAAAATTAAACCCATACAACAAATGTATATTATGCTAATATATAATTACTTATTTATGTAATAATTGTAATTCTTTAATTATAAATTCCAACTAAAATCTGAATGTTCCCCTATTCCATTTTAATTGCATATTTTTTTTTTTTGATGAATAAAAATGGGTTAAAACCCAAAACTAAAGAACCTAGAAACCTCTAGGAAACCAAGTACAAGCAACGTCTGCCCTTAAAGCATTCAAAATAAAAGACGGAGGAAAATCAAAAATCCTGACATGATCATCTAAAGAAAGACCATACTTTGCTAAAGCGTCAGCCGCTTGATTCGCTTCTCTAAAGACATGTCTCCAAGCAATACTACCATTACCGCTATGCACCTTATGAATAGCGGACACAAGGGCATAGCAAGCATTCGTTCTGCAGCAACCATCCGTCAGAAAATCCACAGCATTCTTTGAGTCAGAATAGACCTTTATGCGTCTAAAACCTCTTCTCCAGGCAATAGATAGCCCAAACCAAATGCCCCAAAGCTCAGCAGATAAAATAGAACAAGAACCCAACTTAGTAGCATAAGCAAAAATAAAATTTCCCAGATCATCTCTAAGAACTCCTCCACAAGAAGCATGCATTCCAGCCCCTATAACAGAGCCATCACAATTCAACACCACTTCCCCTTGATTAGGAAAAACCCATCTCACTTGCAGGTCATTATCATACTCCTCCCTTTGCTTGGTTACCTTCGCATGAATACACCAAGAAACATAAATGGCGTCAACACTGTGTCCCACGCGGCTAAGTATCTCATCAGGTTCCCAAAATTTATTACTAAAAATAAAGTCATTTCTCCTCCACCATAGCTTTTCTAACATCACACCAAAGAAAATATTCCATTGCACCCCATGAACAACATCAGTCTTAACTAAATTCTCATAAAGCCAATCTATCCAGATTTGATTGGAGAAAAACCCCGAATGATTAGCAACAACACAACGAGCCCAAGCTTGCCGCACAAAAATACAATCCCTGAAGACATGTAAATGATCTTCTACACCGCTAGAACATAAGGGACAATCATTGGAATTTGATATACCACACTTAGATCTTCGCTCATTGGTTAGCAAAGCTTCAAGACTTGCCTTCCATAGTAAAATGCGAATTCTTTCTGGTCCACGCCACTTCCATATAACTTGCAAAAGCTTCTTGGCAGGATGTGGAGAGTGACAATGAATGGCATCAAAAGCAGTCCTCAAGGAAAAAACTCCATCATTTGCATGTTTCCATGCAATACAATCAGGTACATTACTCCTGTGAGGAGGAACCATGGCTCTGATCTTGTTTACAATAAAAGAAGGCAAAAACCGAGAAAACTCATTCACATCCCAAGCACTCCCTGCAACAAAATCTTGAATAGGTACATTTATATTGGTAGGAAGTGCATCACCTACCACCTGATTCATTAACGGGCCAACATTAGGGACCCAACTATGCTGCCAAAAATTTACCACATTACCGTTGCCAATTCTCCAGCATATATGTTCAGAAAAAGAGTCCCAAACCTTGCAAATTCCACGCCAAAAGTTACTCCCTGGTCTTACTTTATCCACAGATGGCATAAGATTCATACCACAGCCATATTTCTTCCTGATGACGGTTGTCCAAAGTAACTTCGAATGAGTACACAACCTCCAGCTAGACCTCATCATATAGGCAGTATTCACATCCCTAGACTTTCTAAGACCCAGACCACCAAAAACCTTAGGCTTGCACAAGTTATCCCATGAAATGAGATGAATTTTCTTCCCTTGTTCCGTGTCCCCCCAGATGAAATTCCGGCAGCGCTTATCAACCTCATCACAGAGAGCTTTAGGAAGGTTGACAGTTTGCATAATATAAGACGGCAATGCTTGAAGTACAGATTTTGTAAGAGTTACTCTTCCTGCAAAGGACAAGTTTTTTGCCTTCCAAGAGCTAAGTCTCTGATTAACCTTCTCCAGAACAAAATTATATGTCTCCTTAGTAACTGTTTTATGTAAAATAGGAACCCCCAAGTATTTTCCTAAATCATCAGTCCAAGGAATAGCCAAAGCATTACTCAATTGCTGTTTCACATGCCACCCCACATTTTAATTGCATATGCATGGAGGTAATGGTTTAATTTTGATGCATTAATTGGTAATATAAAATTCTTTATACCATCAACCAGTCATACATTTTTTTCATAATAATCAATCATACATTATTAAATGTATAACTTTTAGGTTATTATTATGATAGTCAATTATTTTTAATGACGTGACAGTATATGATTAGATGACAGTATAAAAAACATTTTTACACGGACAATACATTAAACCTAAATCCATAAAATAAATGTATATTATGCTAATTAATATATAATTACTTATTTATGTAAGAATTATAATTCTTTAATTATAAATTCCAACTGAAATCTGAATGCTCACCTATTCCATTTTAATTGCATATCCATGGAGCTAATGGCAAGTAACAAAACTTAGGTAGCATTTAGCGCATGGACTGGATAGGATGGAAGAAGATAAAATAAGACGTTGTATTTTGTTTTCTTTAGTTTCATCCCTTTTAGTAGAATTTAAATATTCCACTTTTTAATCTTATATATTGTACTTTCAATTTGTAAAACACACCAAATATAATCATATATTATGTTTTGTCCTGTTCTAACATGTCTATAAACGCGACCTTAAACTTTTGGTCAAGTATTAGATTAGGCCAAAACAACATGTGGTGGAAATAGTTTTTTTTCTTTGGAATGTGTAAAATTTTATGGAATTAAAATATTTTAAAATAAAAAAAATAAATAAGAAGGGTTTTAAAATAAAAAATAAATAAGAGAGAGATTTAGGCAATTACAAAACAAAAAAATATTTATTTTGTTTTCTTTCATTCCTTTCTCTCTCACTTTTATAAAACTCAGAAGTAGAAAATTTACCTAAATCCTTCTTCCGACTTCAGCTAAACATATGTGTAGTGAGGCCATATAAAATAGAGTTATTTAAGACTCGTTCCATCACACTAGCCCGTCCCCGCCCGAAGTTAATTATGATGGGTTCGGGTTTTAAAAATAAGACTCAATGTGTTATTGAGACGAGTATGGGTTATACTTCAGGTCGTCCCAGCCTGGCTCAATACCCTACATTCTTTTAAAATTTATATTTTTTATAATTAGGTATAAGTAATAGAACTTTTTGACTTAAATTTTTAACCTTTTGCATAACATGATAATATATTTATATGGATATTATTTGTTTTGAAATATATATTGTAAAATATATTTGAGTATTAATTTCATACTTCGTTAAATCTATAATTCAATTATACATAATGTTCAAATTTATACATTTATTTCATCCTATCGGGTTGATTCGATTATGTGTCGGATCAGTACAGATCCAAGAATGGCATTATCAGAATATCAGGTCGAGTTTGAGTTATGTTAAACTTGTCCCATCTCAACACCTAAATAAGAATGCATATTATAGGTTAAATTAAAACAGGGCTATAGGAAGTTTTAGACGGTTTTTGTGGCTGCAACCCTAATTTTTTTAAGAAAAAAGAGCATTCAACCCTCCTAAACTATATCTCATTTACAAATAGGTATCATCAACTATTGATTCCTCCCAATTAATCCTTAAACACTAAGAATTAGTGAAATTGATCTTTTCATTAACTCAAAATTAAATCATTAACGGTGATTAAATTTAACCGTCCATTTTTCAAAATCTCAACAGTTAAATTTTTTTTTTTTTAGTTTTTAATGTTTTAATTTACGAAATGAAAAAAAAAAAACTCTCTTTCTGTGCGTTTCTTCTGGCTCCTTCTTCCCATCTGCATTTATTCCTCTTCTTCTGGTTAGCTTCTCCCCCTTCTTCTCTGCCTCTATTCTCGTTGCTTCTTCTTGCTCTTCTTCTTTTCGTTCTCCCCCATTCAAATTTGTGCTCTAGCTCACCAATAATTTTTGCCAGAAGCAAACCAATCCCTTCTCCTTTGATTTTAAAGAAAGGATTCCACTTTCTGTTTGTCCATACCTTATAACCAATTCTTATTAGCCACATGTGTGTTGTCTGTATTTGTAAGTAAGTTGTTTAAAGGTAGTTGCATCCTAGGTAAATGTTGTTAGGGTCTCGTCACTTGCTAGAAAGGCATGTCATTTGTTTAAAGGCACATGTCACGTAATAGTGAATAGGAAACGAACAAGGAAGAAGAAAGAACTAGACGAAGGGGAAAAATATGCAGAAGGGAAGAAGGAATAGGAAGAAACGCATAGAAAGATAGATTTTACTCCCTTTTTCCCTTCCGAAAATTAAATATTAAAAATTAAAAAATTAAAATAATCAACAAAAAATGAACGATTAAATTAGATCATATTTAGTGATTTATCTTTAAATTAACGAAATGATCAATTTCACCAATTCTTATAGTTTGATGATTAATTAGAAAAAATAAATAATTGAGGATGTCTATTTGTAAATAGGATATATATATATATAATTCAAGGGGCCTAGATGCTCTTTTCCCCCTTTTTTTAATACTCTTAAGTTTCACTTGTTGTTAATTTAGGTCATTAGATGATAAGTTTTACAGTAATATTTGTTTTTTAGTCTACTGAATTTCTTATACCACTCAAACAAATTTATTTGTGCAAAGCGGATGAAGAGGAACATTTAAATTGGGTCTTTAAATGTTATTTGTGCAGGTAAAATCGGTCAGGTCTGCTATACCTAGGGGTGGGCATGGGTACGGGTCGACCCGCGAACCCGGTGTACCCAATCCAACCCAACCCACAAATACTGGGTTGGTTCGGGTCATTGGGTTGGGTTGGTTTCTAAATAAGGAGACCCATAGCTTATGGGTTGGGTGCTGGGTCCAAAGATTGTAAACCCACTCAACCCAACCCAACCCACATGTTGAGCGAAATATTATAAGCCCAGCTATTGGAGCGTGGAGTGACTCTTCTATCTTGAATTTGATGACTCTTCTTTAATACTCAGCCGCCTAAATTGGAGTGACCATTTTTTGGTTACATGAGCAGAAATAGTTTGAAGACATGCAGAAATAGCTTGAAGACATAATCAGTGAAATTATTTAGGAATTGTTTGAAGACATTATTATTTTTTTATTTCACTTGTTTGTTTAATTTTGATGGATATTGTGTTCCAAATTGAAGTTGTATGCTTCATTTTGTATTTGGAAGTTCAAATTAATGCATTGGTAGTATTTTTCTTCCCTATTTTCCCCCCATTATTTGCTTTTGATAAAAACAAAATAATTTACTACCAAACCCGGTCACCCGACCCAAACCAACCCATATGAGGTTGGGTTGGGTTGGGTTGGGTTACATGAAAATTTTTTAAAAAACCGATCCAACCCAACCCATATTTATTTGATTGGGTTGGGTCTTTAAATGCACTAAAACCCACCCAACCCGACCCATGCCCACCCCTAGCTATACCATATGCACCTTGGTTCTTAGTAGAGAGAGAAAGAGTGAGGGCATTAGGCATATATTGCTAATGGTCCGTTTGCGCATAAATAATGTCTTAACTATATCTTACATCTAGGGATGGTCATGCTGCCGGTTGTATTTCTCTCACATCCATATTCGTTAATATCTATAAATATTTTTATGGATAAAAAATATTCATAAATATTCTTGAATATTTAAAAATCTAAAATAAAAAAAATAAAATAAAATTATACAACATAATATAATAATATATTATATTAACATTGTATAATATATTATATGTATTTAAAAAAAATTATTATTATGGATTTAATCACTAAAAGATATAAAATAATAAAAAAAATAAAATTTATTTCATTTCAAAGTGATAAAAATTATCATAATATATAATATATATTTAATAAAAAATAATTATTATAAATATTCGGATATCCGTGAGATGGATACTATAATCTCCATCCTCATTTAATATATATCCATTTACTATTCATTACGGATAATTCATACGGATATCTACAAGTGCGGATAGTTTTGTCATCCCTATTTACATCCCTTGGTACTGAAGGTGTGTTGCAAAAATAATTTTCCAATAATTTCTAATTTTCTATGATGTATTTTATAAAAAGATGATTTAACACATTAAACTGATGTTATTTAAAATGTAATTTCTTAACACATTAAATTATTATAATTTTATAACAATTTCCTAATCTAATATAAATGAGTGTTTTTTACAATGCATCTTAGAGCATAATTGCTTATGGGTTGCTTAAACTTAAGCAACGGTTGCTTAAGTTTTTTCAACATTAGAGCTGAACTGCATGGCATTAAGGGTTGCTTAAAATTAAGCAACGTTGCTTATATCAATTAAAAAACAATTTATCTGAACACTGAACCAATCTTAACTGAATGAAGAGGAAATAGAGGGGGAAAAAAACTGTTTCATCTCCAAACAAATATACAACACAGTACTGAGAGGGAGATGACGAGATGAGAGAAGAAGAGGGAGAAAGGGAGATCAGGAGATGAGAGAAGAAGGGGAACTGAGAGGGAGACCAAGAGGGATAAGGGAACAGGGCCGTGAGGAAGTTTTCCTCTGGAGAAGACTGGGAGAAGATTTGAGAAGATTCTAGAATGCTGAATGAAATAATGCTAATGCACAAGGGTAATAAACAAAAATGAAAAAATCAATGGTAAAAAAATTATGGTTAAACTTATACTTTAGTCCCTATATGTGACACTTGTTTCAATTTTATCCCTATACATAAAAAGTTTTCAAATCAGTCTCTATATGTACAATTATTTTTAATTTGGTCCTCGTCGTTTATTAGTATTATAACGTCGTCATATAACAGGGACCAAATTAAAAGTGATTGTCGCGTGTAGGGACCAAATTGAAAATAATTGTTACGTGTAGGGACCGAATTCAACTTTTTGTTGTTGAATTTAGTCCTTACACGTGACAATTATTTTCAATTTGGTTCCTATACTTAAACTCCAACAAACGATATTATAATATTAATAAACAGCGAGGATCAAATTAAAAATAATTATACATATAAGGACTGATTTGAAAATTTTTTACCTATAGGGATTAAATTAAAAATTAATGTCACGTATAAGGATTAAAGTATTAGTTTAACCAAAAATTAATGCTTTATGTACAACGGTAATAATTTTAAACCGCTACAAAAAAATTATTATTTTTTACATATTGTTTAAAATAAATGAATTAGTAATTTAAGCAAACATAAATTAAGTGCAAATGAAAAAGTATAAAAAATTGAGTTGCTTAAAGGCTGCTTATTGTATGTATTATTGGAGTAAAAAATGGATGAGTTTCTTAAATGTGATGTGACACAGTGAGATCTGCAATGGGATCCACTTAAGCAACCAAAGTGGATTGCTTAACTCTTTAGCATCGGAGAAATAATGTGAAAAATGAGTTCCTAAGAGAGTAATGTTGTATATTAATCTCTATAATGTAATCTAAAGAAACATGATTTAATATAGTTGGGTAGGGTAATGTTATACTCCCTCCGATCATTATTATAAATAAAAAACTTTCAAAATTTTTGGTCAAATATATAAACAAATTTTAACTACTTTCATCTTATTTAATGACATTGTTCCTAAAATACCCTCTATTTAATACTAATTTTGTTTTTCAATAATTCAATGTGGGATGTATTTAATAAAATTAAAGGTTTCTATGAAGGGTATTTTATATAATACACATAATTTTTTAACAACATTAAATGAGATTAACCAATTTCTTAATATGTGTGTCCCATTTAAGTTTGGTGTTTTCTCAGATACTCCCAATAATTTTGGGATAAATGTTATCCTGTCCGATCAGAATATATCACCTCAATTATTTGATGCTTTTTATTATTTGATTGAGATACCTAATTGTAAAGTTAAGCTTATGGAATTCATCTTTAAGTTTTGCTTAAATTTTTGGAGAAGACTGACTTCATAAGAGCTAGCTTTGAAGAAGAAACAGAAGAGAGAGAAGACAAGAGTGGGAGTGGAGGGTTTTGGAGAGGTGAGATAATGGCGAAGTCGAGCACTACTAAGGATGCCCAAGACCTGTTCCGCGCTCTTTGGGGTGCTTATTCTGCAACCCCCAATAATCTCAAGGTAACAAGGTTCCCTTCTCTTTCTTTCTCTCTTTTCCTTTCAATTTCTTTCCCCAATATCTGAACTTAACTACTTTTTTAACCCCACATATCAACCAACCATTCCTATTCTACAGATCATTGATCTCTACGTCATGTTCGCCGTTTTCACCGCCCTCATCCAAGTAGGTACTTCTTTTCAATCTCAATTCAATTCCTACTAGATTAGATCTGTTGTTTTAATTAATAATGGTTCTAAACTGCGATCCGTAATCGACGAACGCCGTTCACACCGCAACGATCCTTGCCGTTCTTGTAAGCAGTCTTCGTGCCGCATCTCACTGCCCAAGCCCTAAGGAGATGTCAATTTGTTCATTTTTATCTAATTCCATGTCATCTTTATTCTGTTTTATGCTATGAGGCACGCACACTCCTGCCTTTGGCACTGTCCGAGTCGTCCGACACCTGTCGGTGTCCCACACTCCTTGTCATGTGTACAATTAAAAAATTAATTTTCTTCGGCACCTGTCGGTGTCCCACACTCCTTGTCATGTGTACAATTAAAAAATTAATTTTCTTCGGCTCAGACACCTAGCCGACACGGCTCGGACACTGGCTGGACACCTAGCCGACACTTCTATGTGGCTGGACACGCTAAAGGACACTGCGAAATTTAAAAAAATAAATAAATGAAAAAGTATAGTTTTTTGCTTTCACAAGGGTAGCTTAAAGGTGAAAGATATAGTTCATCATCTTACGTAAGAATCTTTTTGTAAAGAAACAATGTGCTCAAATTGTATAATGGCGTCTCTTAGAATTTTTTGTGAGACTCGTTATTAAAGGAAAAATGTAATGCAATGATGTTTAACAAGTTATTTTGAGATGATGAATATATAAATCTTGGTTCTCAATTTAGATATTTTATAGGCTTAATTGCACTTTTGGTTCCCCAAATATAACATTTGTGCAATTTTGGTCCCCTGGTTTTTAATTGTGCAGATTGAATCTCCCAAGTTTTCAAGATGTTGCAATCAAATCATTCCATCCATTTTCCTTCCATTTGTTAATGGTTGATTGCGTTGACCGTTAGTGAGTCCTATTCACCTTGCTAAATCATCTTCACAATGCATTTCCCCCTCTTGCTACAATATTTTTCCTTTTCTTGTTATCAACACATTTCCTAAAAAAACAAAAAAGAGAGTGTGTGTATTTGGTTTCACATCTGGAGACACCAGAAGTGCTTCTGTCCCTGTCAAAGGTGATTTTGGTAAAAATAGAGGTGTTTGATTACTGTCTGACAAAATTGATTTTGCCTTCAAACGTGATTCTAGTAGAAGCTGCAAATAGTAGCTTTTGCGTTGGATTTAAAAATTTACACTAAGTTTTACATCAAACTTGCTTTCAAAATAAAAACATCCAAACATAAATCACTTCACTTCAAGCTCAATGTATTAAAATCAATTTTACATAATCAATTCTATCCAAATTCATGTTTGTCAAACGCTTATCCAAACACACTAAGAGACCAAGCAACAGAACCCTTACAAAAATCCAAACCCTATTTCAATCGGACCCTCTATAACTCGCAGCACCCAAACGGAGCCATCGTCGCCCCTCCTCGCAGAGTCCCAGCTTCACCTGGATCTGCCGACGGGTCGAAAGTTCCCCGGTGTCGCGAACCAGTCCATGAACCGCTCCGGCTGGTTCCTTCCAACCACCGTGCGACACCCTCGCAGATCCACCGCTCTGTCGTGCCACCTCGAACCCGGCCACGAGACGCGCAAACTCCGTTCAGCCATGAACCGCCATCTGCAAATACAACCACCTCGAACCTCCTCAGCCACGAACCACCATCACGCGGACCAATCAGAACGCCCAGCAGCACTTAGGGCTAGAAATGAGTCGAACCGAGTTGAACTTGGCTCGACTCGACTTGATAAGAATTGGTTCAACTCGTAGCTCGACTCGAGTTCGACATGAACCTTTTTTTCAGCTCGAACTCAACTTGACTCAAGCTCGCGAGCAGCTCGGTTCAGCTTGTTAGCTTGACTCGAATCAATCAAAAGTCAAAATAAGTGTTCAACCCCCCTCTCTCAATAAAAAAGTTGAATAGTTTTAAAAGTTAAATACAAAATACTGTAAAAAAAATTAATACAATATTATTTAAATAAATTTAATATTTAAATAATATATTTAAATATTATTTAAATAATAATAAAAATATATAATTTAAGTAATATATATATAAAATTATCGAGCTAGTTCATGAACCAAACGAGTCGAATTATACTTGACTCAAGTTTTTAACAAGCTCAAATTTCAGCTCAAGTTTAGCTCATTTGATTCATGAACCAAGTTCAATGAGATATTTATTGAGTCGAGTTTCGAACTATGTTCCAGTTGGTTCAGTTCATTGCCAGCCCTAGCAGCATCCACTTGCCGCCCTCGCTGTGCTCTGCCAGGAATCGCCACCCTGCGCAGTTGCTAGACGTGCTCCCATGTTCCCTCTACGTCATCTCCTTCCTCTGATAGTGCGGGTGAGTTGAGTTGTATTTTTTTCTTTTAGTGATTCTTCATTTATTTCTTTTATTTTTATTTTTTTTAATTAAGCCGAGTAGGAAAGCCTAGCCAGGTCAACAAGTTGAGTAAGACTCACTGACGGTCAACGCAGTCAACCGTTAAAAAATGGAAGAAAAATGGACGGAAGGACTTGATTGTAACATCTGGAAAACTTGGGGGATCCAATTTGTGCAATTAGAAGGTAAGGGACCAAAAGTGCAATTAAGCTTATTTTATAATAATGCTCATATTTAATTTTATTTGATTTGACACACACACACACACACACACACACACACACACACACATATATATATATATATATATATATATATATATATATATATATAGCGGTGTCCTATATTTTGGACATCGCCCGTGTCCAGTGTTCGTGTCTGTGCTTCATAGGTTTTATGCCTTTTTGGATTTTTTAAATTACTAAATATACTAAGATTGATATTAACTTAGTGTATATTTGGTTTAGTATATTTTGATTTCCCCCAAGTTTTGGCTACTGCTTTAATGGTACAAGTGAAATAGATCCAAGGTTTATGCTGTTATTAGAGGTGGCAAAACGGGTTACCCAACCCGCTTCGGGTCAGCTCGATGCAGGCTACGAGCTATATCGGGCCGGATCAAAATGCTCGGATTCAATTTAGTCTATAAAAAAGGTGACAAGCCTAGCCCTATGCAAGCTGCGGGCTTATTCGGGCCAGCCCAGAGCATCAATTCCTATTTGCTAATTTCAGCAACCATGCATGTACAAATTCTACCTAAAAAACCATTCCACCCTCAACAACAATTAAGGAGGGTGATGCAAATTCTAAATTTTCCATGCATGTCTAAAAACAAGGAGGAAAAATCAGATTTCCGCTCTCCTTACCAGGGATGGATGGGTTGAAGGAGCGAACGGGATCAAGGAGGAAGTCAAGAATAATTTTTCATCTGTGTTCTTGGAGTCACAGTGGGTTCGTCCCAGTCTAGATGGTGTTCAATTCAAACAGTTGTCCCATGATGACAATGTCAGCTTGTCAGCTATTTTCAGCCTGGATGAAATCAAGGAAGCAATATGGAGTTGTGATGGTGATAAGAGTCTTGGACCGGACAGTTTTAATTTCAGATTTATCAAACACTTTTGGGATCTTCTTCAACCCAAAATATGTGGTATGATCAATGAATTTCATTCTCACACTTCCTTTCCTCAAGATATTACCTCTTCCTTCATCACTCTCATTCCTAAAAAGGACAACCCGCGGGGTATTAATGATTACTGTCCTATATCCCTCATTGGGTGTATCTACAAGATTGTCTCCAAATTGTTGGCTGGGAAGCTAAAACTTGTTTTGGGTTCCGTAATCTCCCCATCTCATTCCGCTTTCTTAGAGAATAGACAAATTTTAGATGGTGTTTTGGTGGCTAATGAAGTCATAGATTTTGCTAAGAGGAACCATAGGGAGTGTGTAATTTTTAAAGTTGACTTCGAAAAAGCCTATGACTCGATTAATTTGGGTTTTCTTGAGTTCATGCTCGTGCGTCTAGGAGTGCAGGTCTTGGATGAAGGCTTGCTTCTTTTCTGGTTCTGTTTCAGTCCTAGTCAATGGGAGTCCCACCAAAGAGTTTAATGTCTACAAAGGTATCAGGCAAGGAGATCCTCTGGCTGCTTTCCTTTCCTTCTGCTCTTAACATGGAAAGGGCTCTTTGTGACATACCAATTACAGACGCAAATCATTATGGTAGACTCAACATTCCAAGAAGGTGTCTATTTGAGGTGGCAATTGCATATAATTTCGACAGAGCCATCACTTAGTCGAATGCCTTGACCAAATCCCTACGAATAGAATTTGACAGTCATCGTTGTTGAATACCAAATAACCAGGGAAGTGACTTTGGAAAGAACTATCATTTGGAAGGAGTCAAATTTCATGAGGGCATGATGAAGAGCTAGAAGCTCCAATCCAAACTAAGATAAGGCTGAAAAGGAATCATATCTATTTTGGTC
The DNA here is from genome assembly GCA_039655645.1 of Ammopiptanthus mongolicus. Taxonomy (NCBI): domain Eukaryota; kingdom Viridiplantae; phylum Streptophyta; class Magnoliopsida; order Fabales; family Fabaceae; genus Ammopiptanthus; species Ammopiptanthus mongolicus. Next base: position 89,154,710 of record CM077347.1, read on the forward strand.
ACTCTTACATAACAATGCATTTGTGGCATGAAGAAGGCCTCCTACTTGGGAAAATGCATGGATTCCACCATTTGGAAGGGTCTGACGAGTTTGATGATAAAACACCCAATAAGGCAGCTAAACTATCAAGCTTCTTCAACTAGTTCTTGATTAGCCTTACCGTAGGAGCAATCATTGGTGTTACTTTCATTGATGGGATCTGTGCCAACCAAGGATGAGACTGGAGTTCTGGAATATGCACTATAGCAATCATAATTGCAATTCTGTGCGCCTTATGTATGAGCCCGCTCTTGTTGCATCAGTGGCTCGGCCGCTCCAGAGCCATTCAAATGGATACTCGGGCTAGGTCAATATTTAGTATTTATCATTTTCATGTGCAGTCAAATGATAAATATGGCATGCTATGTCGAAGAGGACACTGTCGAACCAAACAGTGGTGGTGGAAATAAAAATAGCTATTCGACAAGAATAACTTGGCTATTTGACTTTAATTGAAAAGCCAAGTATCAACACCAAGGAGTTTATGACAGAAGTTATAGTAGTTTGGTTATTTTTATTTGAAATAAGACAAGTGTCAATAAAGAGACACTTGCTTGTCATGATCTCTGTAGGTAGGAAGTTACTTTATTCGTCTATAAATACTTGTAAACTCTGTAATCAAGGTTGGAACTTGTAAGCACTCTACATATTCTAAGTCCTTGTGACATACACGGATTGACGGATCACTACAACGTTCCCAACCATTTCAATTCCAAACTTTATCTTCATTGCAAATTATCTTTCTGCAAATTTACTTTTCCTGTTCTCTACATTTCTTGCAAATTTTCATTTTAGCATCTTTTCAACTTCTGCACTACTACATTCATCGCACTTTAAATTTCTTGCACTTTATTTTCATGCAATTTACATGTTTTCCTTTATTTTCTTGTCCTTTACATGCTTTATTTTATTGATTTCCTTTAAATTCATGTATTTCTCTTTTTCCATCAATCAAGTGGTCTTTTAGACCAATTGAGTTTTTTTATTTGCTTTAAATGTGCGATCAGAGTTACCTATTAATTGGAGAATCCCAATTGACGTTGATCTTAATTATTTGTTATGGATTTGACCAAAAATCACCTTTAGAGTAAAAATTAAAAATCTGTACTAGTGAAAATATTTTTTGGTTAAGGTTTGGGGTTGGTTATTAGGTTTCTGTTAAAGCTACTTGCTTATGCTTATGCTGAAACTTTTTTGTTTTAATTTATGAGCAGGTAGCTTACGTGGCTTTGGTAGGATCATTTCCATTTAACTCCTTCCTTTCAGGAGTACTTTCTTGCACAGGGACTGCAGTTCTGGCTGGTAAGTGGCAAAAGTCTATTAACAGTTTGCAGGCTTGGTAATTTCTATTCGAGTGCACTGAGACTTCTAAGCCTAATATGCATATAATGGATATCGGTTGGTTTGTTCTTGTCTTTCTTATCATTGTTGTCCTCCTTTATTTTGGACCAGTTTGTCTCCGGATCCAAGTGAATAAAGAGAATAAGGAATTCAAGGTAAATATTCTATCTTTTTTTTTTTTTTTTGTTTATTTTGATCTCTGAGTTGATGCAAGTTGCAACCCATAATTTTTTTCACGTTTCTTTATTTTTCCATCATACTATATTTCAACAACCAAGTCTAATTATGTAGTTTTCATACTTAGGTCCCTGCATCTTTGATTAACAAAACGAAGCAAAAGGGAAATAATGAAATTAAGTGATATGTTGTCTGCATATTGGTTTCTTCACTTGATATATTCATACAAATATTTGGTCATCCATCCTACTGCAGGATCTTGCACCTGAGCGTGCTTTTGCAGATTTTGTTCTCTGCAATTTGGTGCTCCATTTGGTGATCATGAACTTCCTAGGTTAAATTGGGTTTGTGTGACTTTTGTTGTTTCCAATCGAGCCCTCGGACCATAAAAATGAAAAGTAGTATACCTGGGCATAGATTTTGCAGTAGTATTTTTAGACAGTCGCTGGCATTAAACTTAATGGATACATTAGTTTTATGTTGTTTTTTTGGTTTTCTTTTTTGGTTTTTTGAACAAAGAGATACTAGATGCTTACTATGCAATCCTACTTGCTATGGATTCCATTATCCTCTTTGATTATCACACAAGAATCCTACTGATGTCAATCTAGTCTAATAAGCAGCTTGTTCGATTCTATTAGTCTTCTTCAAATTGAAATGTGTAACACCAAACTACCTTAATGGATACAAGAATTGCAAAGCAACCTTGAATAGAGTAAATCACTCACACTTTGGGTGTAGTTTTGGAGCCGTCCTCTTACTGTAAGATGGAGAAGATGGTGTTAAGTCAGGAGATGCTTTGGTACGCTCATGACTCTCACAGTTTTATTTATTTGTTGGGTAAATGACTCCACCATGTTAAGCATATTGCCGAATGAATTGGCTATTTTAAAAACCTTTGTTGACGCAAAATCAAGAATGTTGGAACCAAGATTTTAAATTGTGGTATGCAAATGATATTCCTACTAAATAAGGCATCTTTTGATTTTGATTATGTAAATAATATTGGTTTTTATTTTTATCGGATATTTCAGACATAATTGTAAGACTAAGTCTCACGTCGAGAGTGGGGGTTAGGGAAATTTCTTTTCAAAATGACGATTCTAGGATATGATCTTCTAACATTTTAGTTGAAATTCATCTGTTTAATTTTACTGCGACTAACCACTATTAAAAGTGAAACTAACAAAATTAGCATAAAACCCACTCAAGTGGAGAAAGTGACCATTTTGTACTAATTTCTAATGGAAATCTCTTTCCAAGCATCAACAAAATAAAACCACCGGACAAAAATCCGTCCAAAGAATTAGATGGTGCTTTAAGGGTATTTTATGATGATGGTAATATAGCTCTAACATGTTATACGTAATTATAAAATTAATTTGGTGTTACAATTTCAACTTTCTTGTGATGGATGTTATATTACGATTGACTTAAAACGCTTGAATTTGATAGAGGGTCATACACTGAATTTTAGTTAAATTTTTCAGAAAGGTTAAATTAAAGCATTTGTCTCTACAGTTTACATTCATTTTCAGTTCCAACCCTGTAATTTTATCTTTTCAAATCAGTTGTTACACTTACAAAAGTTTTCAAAAATAGTCTGTGGTTAACTTCTATTTTAACACCGTTAATGTAGTTCCTATTAGACATTTTACAAAGAAAAAACAGAACATCTAAAAGACTATTTATTGGACAAAGAAACATTTACTCGAAAGAAATAAGCACCTACTAGGTAAAGGAAGACCTTATTTGACAGTTTTACTGAGAAGAGGAGCATCTAGAGGAACTACTAGATAAAGAAACATTTATTGTGCTAGCAAACTTGTAGTATCATAACAGCGTAATAACTTAAGTTAATAATAAAGACTATTTTAAAAACTTTTGTCAGTGCAAAGCCGGATTGGAAAATAAAATTTACAAAGACAGAATAGAAAATGGTGTAAATTACCACACCAAAACTTTAATTTAATTGTTTCCTAAAAAGACGAGAATGGCTCTAACATTTGATATAAATGTTAAATGGACATGATGTTAAGGGTCCGTTTGGTTTGCAATATTTTATGGGTAGTACAACACAAAACAACTTTTTCTTTGTTTGATTCTACAAATGATTATGGGACAGTACAAAAAAAGAGTTGATGGACAAAACAAAAATGTGATAATTTGTTAATCATTTAACGAGGGGACAACCTTTTGTCCCAAGTATAATACAAATGAGATGTCAAAAAAATCCCTCCTATTTCTCCTCTCTTTTTCACACGTCTGCCACTAAACCCAGATCTCTGAAGCTTCCTACTTCACTATCACGTTGGTGAAGGTCCTTAAAATGTGGAAATTTTCTCTGCGGCATCCTCTCTCTACGTGCGCTTTCGGTTTTCCCCTTCAAAGAGCGATTCAGGTTTATGTCATGTTGCTGAGGTGTTTCTCACTCCTCTCCAACGAATTGGTCGACCAAGTCCTCCAAAGGGTTGGATTCAGCCACAACAACCCTTTGCAAACCTTGGCTTTATACCATTACACTGGCAGAAGAAAAAGGTTTTATCACATTGCTTTTTCCTTTGACACAATGCTTGCCATTATAGGTAGGAACCGCATGTTTCATGTTTGGGATCACTTGTTTCAATGCCTTATTATAAAATATAGATAATTTCTTCTGAGTATTATTATTATTTTCTAAAATATAAAAATCTTGTTTTGTGTCCTTTCATAATGAAAATCAAACATTATACAGTACAAAGGATATTTTAGTAAATTTTACATTGTTCTGTACATAAGTATACCAAACAACGTACAACACAAAATTGCTTGTCTTGTTCATCGACTAACAAACATCGTACAACACAAAAAGTTGTGTCGTGACTCAATTACTTGTCCTGTGTTGTTCTCCCTGTTCTGTCCTTCCATGCGAATCAAATGGACCCTAAATGTTGAATTACCAATATGCATCTACTGCTTTTGGTGTACCATATTCTAATTCTCAAGATTATTTAATGTCTACATACCAAGTTTCTGATCCAAATGTTGTTTGTACATGTTACCCGTGTTTTAGTCAATGTCTATCGACCCCATGCACATTAGTTCCTGGTTGGGCGTGAAACTAATTTCTCTGTGCTCGAAACGATACAGTTAGGTTGCCCCACAAGTATTGTATCCTTGGCTTGAACCTAGGGTTTTTTGGAGGGTTGAGTTGAGGTCTTCAACCCACCAACCCATTTCTTTAAAAATATTGCAAATTTATTTTGACTTTTGTTTGTCTGGTGTTTGCCCTAGGCCTTTAGTCCTTTACCCGCCAACTTAAGACTTAGGAAATTGAGAAACTCTACCATCGATCGCTACCCAGTCCTCTCTCGTTTCTGACTTCTGAGTCATTGCTCCGGCCCCGACGCGACCCTCGGTCAGTGTTATTAAAGTTGGACCAGTCATTGACTCGATCAGGGCACTGGGTCAATAGTCGAACCAGTGAGTCACTAGTTGAACCAGATAAATCAGTATATATCAAATCTATAAATTTTATAACAAAGATATGTATATATAATATATTTGTCAAACAAGTAACATAGGGTTGTTGTGGTCTAGTGGTAAAGGCGCTTGGCATGCACAAGGAGGACCAGGGATCGATTGCTATCAGGTGCGCTTTTGGCTCTGCATTTTCGAATTTCCGAATTTTGCTTGGCGGGTCAGCGTGCACGAGTCAACCACCAAGTCAGTCGGTCTCTACCGATTCAAGGCTGGTTTAATGACGTCAGTACCGATTCAAAAGCTTATCCGGTCTGACAAGTGGACCGAACCGGTTATGGCTCCGATTTCTCGCCGAACTGACGTCCTCTGTTCTCTCACTGTCAGGCATAAGTGAGTTTAGAAGTTCAAGACCTAGTCCTTCTTTGTGGGTATATGTTTGTTGGGCGGTGACTAATGAGTGGTTTATCATTGATTCTTGTTTATTGAACATTAGTCGCATCTGATCATTTTGTTACCCGTGGGACGGTTTCATATACATCTAATTCATGCCTCCTTTGTATTGTTCTTGTGTTTGTTTTAACTAGTGTATGTATCAGATGCTCCATGATATTCATGTTCAATTTCTTATCGTGTTAAATAATCAATTTTTTGAAATTATTATCAGTTCAGCACCAAGAATCTTATCATTTTTTTGGCGAGCCAACCCGTCAACCCACTTTATGTTTTTTTTTGACGGGTCAATCCGTCGCTGAACGGGGTGGGTTGAGAGGTTCAACCTACTTTATTGAAATGGGTCAATCCATCCCAATCCGTCATTGATCAACTTGAACCTTTGTCCTCCTTCGAAAGTACGGATTACGATCTATTATTACACTCGACCCCTTTTTGAGTTTTATATCATTTATTTGAAATAAAACTAGCATTACTATTTTTTTTAACATAATAAGTTATTATAAAATAAAATATATCAAAATATGAATTAGTAAAGTGAGGGAAATGGATCCCCTGCGAACACTTTTTAGCTGTAGGAAAATCTTGACCATTGATTAAATTTTATGTAAAATAAATATATTAATATAAAAATAGATGCATGAGATCTAATCATAAATTAAAATAAACATGTGAATTTTATGAATGCAAAATGAATCTGAATCCGAAGGGGAGGAGATGTGCCCACATAATGAGCTTGCTTACTCCGATAGGAAAAGATGATCCTCCTTCAGATATAGGTACTCTGGGTCAATGACAGTATCGAGGACAGTGCCCCATGTCCCCAGTCTGACACTATCACTATACTTTTAGTCATCATGTCTTACTCTCCTATAAAAGGCGGAGGAAGACAATAGAATTAACACTTCTACTCCCTTAATATGTTACTCCCTCGGATCTCTATAATAAGTAAAATTTAAATGAAACTTGTATATTAATGAAATTGATTAATTTCATTTAATATTTTTAAAAAATTAAGTATATTTTTAAAGTAATTTTTATAGAAAATTTTAATTTTATTAAATATATATTTTATATTGAATTATTGAAAAATAAAATTAATATTACATGAAGAAAATTTTATAAATAATATCATTAAATATAATAAAAAAATAATTAAAATTTATTTATATATTTGATCAAAAAAATTTGAATTTTTTTTACTTATAATAGTAGAAAGAGAGAGTACTTAATTTACCTTCTGACTCGTCCCACCATTTCGAAGGTATTCAAGCACCAAAGAGTTCGTGGCAGAAAGCAAATTTTGGACCTTGCAATGCATTTACTCCAAAAAAACGAAACAAATGGATAACAATAAAATAAGGGAAACCACAATTTCATATTACATTCGTTGTTATGCAAACCTAAGTACTGGAGTGTTCTTCAATATACAAATCAATATCTCTATGTTGATCGTATTTTCATTAGCATTTTGCTAATAAATGTTTAAAGGACATTATTTAAGAAATTAAAAGATAAAATTTTTTTATTGGAAATTATAATTATTGCATATTTAATATATTGAATACATTACTTTCAATACAAAATTTTTATCTTTGATTTTTTAATTAATATTTTTAGGACATTGATTAACATTTACCTTTTCATTAATGTTATTATAAGCATCTGAGAAGTATTAATGATAATTAGATAAAGACTTTCACAAGAATGACTTTCATCGTCAAACCAACATGAAGTTGTCATGCCGAGACAACATCAAAATTTGGTTAACTAGAAGGCCTATCTTAAGTTGGTTAACTACAAAGTCAAAATATATTTTTTAACATTACGAATAAAATATCATCAAACTTATTTTTAAATCTCCTACGGCTAAACATTTGGGATTAAAAGATTCTTTTATACAAAAGAAAAAGAAGCTTCATAAAAGTGGGCTTCCAATAAAAAAAAAAAAGTGAGCTTATCTTTTCAAGTAAATACTCTTTATTTAATTTAAAGTTAATTATTATTTTAATCCATTAATGTTTATGGATGAATACGCCTTATTTACTTATTTTATAGATAAATTCGCTTTAAAATAAAATTGTGTGACTGGATTAACACCCTCGCAATATTAGGAGTTCTAAAATTTTAAAATTTCTAAATAGATTATTAATAATTTCTATAAATAAACTAATGTAATGTTATTTTTTTGGTGCACCAATGGTATTTCCGACCAATAGCCAGAGACTAATTTCTTTCGAAATGTAGAGATCATCAACGTGAATTTTGCCTCTCCTAACAAAATCTTTCTTTTCTAACACACACGACATAAATTGAACTACTGACAATATGCTCAAAGTACCCAGCTATTTACTAACTGTGTTAGACCTTGTTAATAAACTAATGAAATGTTTAAATTTATGTTTGTTTATAATACATAAAAATTTACAAATCTTTAATTATGTAATCAAATAATAATAACTTCTTCTTTTTAAAATAGATTGAAATTTTGAATGATTTAAAATAAGATTAATGATAATTCATATTTTGAATTTTTATAAAATAATTGATTATTATGAAAAATGACATAAAAATGGCGTGACACAAGTCAAAATCATATTAATGTGAATGTTTCTATTATAAGATAATAATGAAATTTAAATGGGCAATGAGAGATAATGGTGGTGGAAAATGAAGATGGCATTTGAAAATAACAAGAAAGAAATCAATAAACAATTTATATTTTCTATTAATTAATAACATAATAATGATACTCAAATCCAAATTTGCAATGAGAAAACGGTGGCATAACCTAGTTATGACACTTGGCATAGTTCAAGTTTTTTCATCCAATAACTCTTATTTACTCAATTTTCTAACTTTGGAGAATGATTTTCTTATTTTGACAACATTTGAGGTACAAATGGTTGGCTTACTGCCCATAACGAGCTTGATCATCAACAGGCGTTTCGATAACCACTCTTGGAGGACCATATGGTGAAACTGCAACATGTTGAGCTGGCATATAATGGTAGGGAATATTCTCAATCGGGGCTCTTCCATCTCTTGGTATGCCTCCATATACTTCATAATCCATTTGGTAACCCACTGAGACACCATCAACCAGAAAGTCAAACACATTAGTCCCTGTGATTGCAGCTACAATGTCATTTTTCTGAAGTGTCTTCCTTTTGTCCTCCTCCGCATTAACCCAAGCCCTCATTGTTAGCTCCATAATGAACATTTTACACGCCTTGGCTAAGATGTCAGGAGCCTCGGGTGATACCATCTTCACTTCTTTATCAGCCTTCATGATCTTCTTAATCCGAGACAAAGACAGGCTATGATTTCTAAAATTAGTAGTGTGCTCAATTTCTAGGGACTGGTTCGCCCAAAAGTTATTGAGTTGTTGTAGCAATCCATGTTGTTGCTGGCGGATGTAATAGTGAGCATGTTGCTCTCTTGGGTAGGAAAAAGAAGTAGGAAGACTAATTGGCTGAGTTGGAGGGTGGGAAAGTATCATCATATTGTTAGATTGATATTGGTTCATGCCATATGCTTGTGCTGGAGTACCATTGTTCCCTCCTACCAGTTGTCCAAGTTGGTTTTGATCCATATTGTTTGTGTGAATTTTGAAATATTCTTTGACCACTTTAGGTACACAAGACAAGCAAAAAGATATCATGAAAAATAAACATCATACATGCTATAAAAAATCAAAAGGATCCATGTAAACTATTAATCAGTCTCAAATGAAATGCTAAAGAAAATTTGTCATTGGTCCAAAACACAAATTATACCTGAAATATATTGGAGTCCTATAGTTTTATAAATAAAAAGGACTCGTGTCAAGTTTACTTTGAACATAATATTGGAATCTAACCAAAGAGGTTATTACCAAGAGTAACAGTTTTTTATTTTGGTAATTGGAACTAGGTGATATGCCTCCCTACAATGTTATGCACTTGTTAATGGCTATGCGGGACTACTAAATTTCATTCATTATAAACTGTGAGTGTTAGCATTAATATCTCCGAAATGAAAAAGGAATTAGGATTATCGTGATATTCTCCATTTCATACTCCAAAATAGTGGAATGGGCAACCAAGTAAAATCATATTCTGAGAGTAAATAAACAATATATACCATTTTACAAAACAAATTCATGATGGACAATTTTTTCTTCGTTTGCAAGAATGAATTAGACTAATTTAATTCCTCATATAATAAAGAAAGCTATAACAATTATTCTACTTTTCTTTTCTTTTGCTATAACATGCCAAACCACTTCTGTTGCAACCGTGGGTGACTTCATCTTCCACACCTTGATAAGCATATTAGTAAGAATATTCTCTAGTTGTGAAATTGGCCATATAATGTTTCGCCTTCAAGACGGATGAGAGCCAAAATACTCATTGTTTGGTCATTTCTAACTTAAATGTTTCAAACCTTCAATTATAATTAGAGCTAGGTAAATGGGTCATGGCATTGCGGGCAAGCCCATTTAACCCATACATATTGCAAGTTAGGACAAGACATTTTGTAAGCTTGTATAAACATGGGCCTTCAAGCTCGTTCAATTTTTAATGTAATTTATTTATTATTTATTTTTTTTTTATAAAATTAGTATGAGTATGACTTCTTATAATTGTTATATTGCGTCAATTGACTGATTGAAAATAACATTTTTGAATTAGATTTGATAGATAAATTAGATTTGAATGTTTCTATGTTCTTTGTAGATAAAATTAAAAATAATATAGGTATATAGGTATTTTTTGTCATTTAAAGATTAAAAAAAAAAAACAAGAAAAAAGCAAAACACATTGTGGGTTTCGACACAACCCACTAACCTATAGGCTAGAGCAATGCAAACGCAAGCATATATTTTTTGACCCGTTTAAAATGCGTGGGCTAACTCAATATCACTTGTTTATCATTAGCTTGTCGTAAACCATACTTATGAGAATCAAGTTAGCTCGTTACCCATCTCTAATTATAATTAATATATTACAAAGATATCTTTCATTATCCAACCCCAATCAAAATAGAAAATTAAAAGCAATGCGCTATCAAATAACAACAAATAAGTAAATAAGTAAGTAATAGGTATCTGAAAATCATATATATATTTTGGGTTGTATATACAACACATAGAACTGCAAGAAGTACCAAAAGTACTGAGTAAACTTAATGCTTTTTGTTTTGTCAACGAAACAATATATAGAGTCTTCAGCGCTATTCACTATTAAAAAATAAAATCTACAATTAAAAACAATTATGCACACAAACAGGGAATCACATACGAAGTTGGATCCAATTTTCATAATCATAGACATGAAGAGCACACACCTATTGAGAGAGTAAATGAGAGAGAGAGAGAGAGAGAGAGAGAGGAATAAATACCTTGGCTTGGGATAGCATCAACTAGAAAACTAAACACATTAGTCCTTGTGATTGTAGCTGCAATGTCATTGTTCTGAAGTATCCTCCTTTTGTTCTCCTCTGCGCTAATCCAAGCCCTCATTGTTAGATCCATAATGAACATTTCACAGGCCTTGGCGAAGATTACAGAAGCCTCAGCTGATACCATATTCACTTCCTCATGAGCCTTCATGATCTTCTTAATCCTAGCCAAAGAAAAACTATGATTTCTAAAATTAGTAGTCTGCTCAATTTCTTGGTACTGATTTGCCCAAAAGTTATCCAGTTGTTGTTGCAATTCATTTTGTTCTTGGCAGATGTATTGGTGAGCATATTGTTGATCTCTCGGGTAGAAAGAAGAGGCAAGAAGACTAATTGTCTGTGTTGAAGGATGGGAAAGTGCCATCATATTGTTAGATGGATATTGGTTCATGCCATATGCTTCTGTTGGAATACCACTATTCCCTCCTACCAGTTGTCCAAGTTGGTTTTGTTCCATATTGTTGTTTTGAACTTCCAAATGTTTCTTATTCACTGTATGCAAGACAAGGAAAATTATATCATTAAATTGCTTCACCCTTTTTAACTCAAATAAAATGTTTCAAACCTTCAATTAGAATTAGAGCTAGATAAATAGGTCATGGTATGCGAGCTATCATGCTTAACACCCATCCACACGGATTGATTAGAACTAGACATTTTATAGGTATATTTAAACGTAGGCCTACGAGTCCTGTCTATTTAATGTTTAATTTTTTTTTCAAAACTAGCATGAGTATGACTTATTTTAATTGTTGCATTCTATGAATTAATTATAATAAAATAGCATTTTTGAGTTGAATTTGATAAATAGATTTGTTTTGAATACTTTTATACTTTTAATATTTCAATTAAAAACATTGTAGATATTTTTTGCCATTTGAATGACAAAAAAGTAAAACAAAAAAAATAATCAGAATTTGTTATTGGTTGCGACCAAACCCACTAACTCGCAGGCTAAAGTGGTGCGGATGTACGACATGATTTTGGGTCGTTTAAAATGCAAGGGCCAATATAATCTATCATTTTCATCGTTAGTCAGTTGTAGACTAGGTCACTACAAATTGGGTTGCCTTATTTGTCATCTTTAATTATAATTAAAATATCTCAAGAATCCCTTTCATTATCCGCAATCAGAACCCCACAAAATTGAAGATTAAAACCAAAGCACCATCAAGCAACAATAAACAAGTAAATGTATACACAATAAATATCTTAAAATCAAATATATAATGCTATATTATGGACTATTTCTACATGCAAAGTATAAAAGCGTCAAGAAAACTTATTGCTTCTAGTCTTTGTCAATGAAACAATCCATAGAGATTCGAAGTTATTCACCATGACAAAAAAATCCACAACAACAACAACAACAAATTGCATGCACAAGGACATAAGATGTGTCAAATTGGATCCAATTGTCATAACCACCGACAACCAAAAGGATGCACACACATAAAGAGAGAAATAGAGAGAGAAGAAGAAATACCTCGCCTTAGCTCCGAACCGACTAAGGTTTCAATTTGAAACCAGAAAGAGGAAAACTTTAGTTGAGAAGGAGGAGCTGGTGGGATTGAAAGAAAGAAGCACACGAGTGCTTGGTTTTAACGCCATGATAATTTTACATTTGACAAATTTGCCCTCACGATAAGGTGTTTATGATTTGATAACAAAAAGAAAATAATAATATTTTTTTTAGTTGCTCGGTTGGAAATGTTCAGTTTCTTGACCAAATGGAAAAAAATCAATAACTTCCTTGTGTTGTTTGTATCTTACCGTGGGTCCATATATTTATGGTAAAAGTATTTAGAAAAACATTTATTTTTTTATTGTAATAAAAATGTCATTAATTATTTCCCATCAAATAATTTATATAACCTTTTATTTATTTATTTTACAGTATCAATATAATCTTTGGGTGTAAGATTGATTTCCTTGGGCTCAAAATAATATCGTTAGGACCAACATGTGCTTGGCCCGAGTGGTAACAGGCTTAAACCTCTTAAACAAATGGTCAGGGCTCGCGGGATACCCTGCAAAAGCAAAATAATATCGTTAGGCTCTCCCCACAAGTATTGTATTCATGGCTTGAACTTTTCTAATTCATTAAAAGACAAATTGCTTCCTACCGTATCCAATCCTTGAAGTTTTATATCATTTATTTAAAACAAAACAAATATTGATCAAACAAAATATATCAAAATGGATTGAGTATATTAAAATGGATCGAATAAATAAATATAATAAAATGGGTTGAATAGAAGTTTTGATCAAATCAAATTATTCACATTTGTAAATTATGAAATACATTTTTAATGTGACGAAAAAGTAAACAACATATCATATTATATGGAGTGAATACCAATGTGTGTTGGTCCAAATGAAAGGAGCTTTAGTGCCTTAAGCTTGTGATCCTGAGCTGGAAATGAGTCTCGCACATATTAATTATGCATAATGTTCAAATTTATACACTATTTCATCCTATCGGGTTGATTCGATTACGTGTGGGATCAGTCCAGATCCAAGAAATGACCTTATTAGATTATCAAGTCGAGTTTGAGTCATGTTAAACCTGTCCTATCTCAATGCCTTCTAAAAACATATATTATAGGTTAAATTAGAACAGGGCGGACTATAATGGATAGGGTAATTACCCGCAATGTAACATCCCGATTTTCTTATTCGTTTAATTAATTAGTATTTAACTAATTATATTTTATTGGAGGGTCTAGAAAATTAAATAAATTATTCCGAGACCATAGTCACGCTCTACGCTATCGTAGGAGGCTATGGTTAAATTTTGGTCAAAAACTCAGACGAAACCCGATATGCGTTTTACACTGACAGTATTATTTTACTGCTCAGACGACCTAATTTGGACTCGTGAACGAGACAATTAGTCTTAGAATCATGTTTCCTATATTTTCGAAAAGTTCGTCCTGACGTTTGAAAATGAAAATAATATATTATATTCGGGCCGACAATCGTTCCGAGAGACGATTCGAGCCGTGTAAGGGTTTTATGAAGCCCACAAGCGGATAATCTTCATGTCAAGGCTGTGTCAGGTCATCTAGGGACTCATGCCAGTGTCGTGAGGATTTTCAAAATGTCGGGACGTGAAACGACCAAATTGCCCTTGGTTATTTTTACTAATTACCTTTTTACCCTTTTTACCTTTCTTACTCATTAAGTCACTAAGAAAATATCTTCACCCACTCACTTTCTCCCCCCTCACTCGCTGACTTCAGCTTCTTCTCCTTCTTCTTCTTCCTTTCTTCTTTTACTCCATTTCCATTTTCATCTCCATTTTCACTCAACTTCCATAAGCTTTTTCAATCCAATTTGTGAAGTAAAGTTGATCCTCTCATCCTCCTCTATCTCCTAGAAGGTATAGATTTCATCCTTGAGCTCTCAATCTTTATTTTTCTCTATTGATTTTCATAAGTTTCAATTTCTAGATCTAAACTTCAAAAATTCTAAAAAATTGTAGAAAAATCATTTTAATGCCAAATCAATTTCTATGAGCTAGTATCATCCCCTACTATCATAATCCAAGAGCTTGAAATCAAATAAGCTCTCTAGCCTATTTTTCTAGGAGAGGCCGAATGGGTATGCTTGGTGTAAAATGGGTTTTTTTTGTTCATTGTTCTCGATTTCACTTTTTCATCCGTTAATCATGTAATCCAAGTGATTAGGAGGCCAAATCAAACTCTCACCTATTTTTCATGGTGATGGCCGAAACCCTACTTTGTTGGTTTAAGGGGTTTTGGTTCAAATATTTGATAATTGATTATGTATTAGGTATGCTTAAGGATCATTGATCCAAGAGTTGGCAGAATTTCAATATCTCTAGCCTATTTAATTAAATAGGGGCAGTAGCTAATCCTAAGGATTAGGGAATTGATGATTTAACTGTTTTAATTTCTGGTTGCGTTTTACTGTATAGAATCTGACAGGACTCGAACGTTCGATTGCGCACTCGATTGACTGTTGTGGAGCCGCATTCAGAGTCCCAAGAAGGTGGGGAAAGAACCACAATATTGTCCGGGAGGCAAGCTTTAAATAATATATATTGATATGCATAGGGCGACTCAAACCCTATTAAAGGTCGTTTGACCGTTAGGTTGATATTTACTGCATATTGAAGATGTGTGTGCTATGACTGGATATTTAATATGTGATATGTGATATGCATGATATGCCTACTATATGTTTATGATTAATTAAATGTTACTTATCTGTGAGTTGATATGTCTATTGAAAACTGTTTCTGGTTGTTGTTAATGTCTGTTGTGACGGTTGATGCCTGAATAGAACTAGGCAGTGATTTATGATAAGTTGGGAGATGAATGTGTGGTAAGGAAATCGAGGATATTTATTTGTGTCGTAGTGCTCAACCTAGAGATACAGTTGATCTGTTAATGTTGTGATATAAGTTGATACCCGGTTAAGCCGGATGAAAGTTGGTTGTGGTTGTTTATAAGTCGTGGTTGAGGCATTAAGTGTTGATCCTGAGATGAGTCAGTGAGATTCATGTTGCATAGTTGTTGTTTATCACTGCGTTGGCATACGGGCGATTCCGATCTTACCTGCGGGGAGATGGTCGTACCCGTTAGTCGAATTGTAGATAGACGGGCGAATATCTCGACCTAGCCTGCGGGCGGGGGATATGTCGTTACCGAAAGTTGAGTTGTTAACGGACGGACGAGTGCTCCAACCTAGCCTGCGGGCGGGGGAACATGTCGTTACCGTAAGTTGCGTTGTTGACGGACGAATATTCCGACTTGGCCTGCGGGTGGGGGAATATGTCGTACCCACGAGACGAGTTGGGCCTGCGGGCTTTAGACCGAACCCTACCTTATGGGGGTGGCATAATGATGACTAAGACACCTTGATCTGTTGGGGATGTCGCGTCGTGATCGCGTACATATAATCATTAGTTGCATGAGTGTGAGAGACAGTAGTTAAGGAAAAATTTATCAAGAAGTTGTTTGGTTGTCACTGTTGTGATTCGGTGTGTTGCTATCTATATACATTATTTATTTCTCTGTTTTTCCCATTTATGACATATTACTATTTCTTATCCCCTTTATTTCTATGTCGTACTTTATTTATTCTCGACTGCACAAGAAGATCATGATGAGGAGTTTCCAGAGGAGATTGATGGTATACCTGTTAAGCCCGATGCCGGTGGGAGAGCCTTGGATCCCAATGCTGGGAGACCTTGAGTGTCAGGGGAGGAAGTCTGATGTATCTTTATTTCCGTTGCTGTGTTTTTCGTTTTTATTTACTGTATACTCTGAAGTCTTTTATATTTGGTATCAGTGTTGTAGGCTCTACTGATGGAACCAGTACTATTATGTTGTATACTTTTATTATGGTATCAGTATGTATTGTACGTTTTAATATTTCCGCAAATTTTATACTACTACGCTACGCTATAACGTTAATAATTATAAGTGGGGTCACCAATGGGACCTCCTAGGAAGGGGTCGTCTCACGCAAAATCTTACGGATATGAGTGCGGGTATAGATACCCTAGTACCCACCTCCGCCCCATATCCTTATATATATATATATATATATATATATATATATATATATATATATATATATATATATGTAGCCATTTCCTTCAAGCCAACATATACGTGGCAGATTGGCAGCTACATTCCAAATATAAAAACCAAAAGAAGCACAACACATAATGTATTTGTATATGTATGTATAGCGCCGAACGGTCAGAGGACAGAGGGAAATCAGACCAGGTTGGTGCCATGTCATTGTTTAGAAGGATCAATGATTGCAATCTATTTGTGACTTACATAGTTCCGAAAATGAAGTTATATTAAGATAATGATTGTGGCAAAAGATAGGAGATTTATTTTTGTGTTAGAGAAACTTTCTAAATAAGCACTCTTCACTAGGGGTTATATCTCCAAGGTCACATTTCTCTTCCATACAAAATGTCGGGCAAACCTTCACAATTTGTTTTTGTTGTCTACTCTCTTTGCATCTTACTCTAATGCCTGTCCCCTCTCAACCCAAGATAGGTGGATTATAGATGATTCCACAGGAAAACGTTTCAAACTAGTTTGTGCCAATTGGGGAGGTCACCTTCAACCAATGTTGCCAGAGGGCCTTGACAAGCAGCCATTAAGGTACCATGTTGCTCAGGTGGTTAAACAAAAGTTCAATTGCATTCGTCTCACATATGCAGTTTACATGTGGACACGCTATGATAATCACATTGTGGAAGATACCCTGAAGAGTTTGGATATACCAGAGGTGGTGGAAAGGATAGCCAAAACCAACCCTTCTTTGCTGAAGATGACTCACATACAAGCCTTTGATATGGTGGTTAAAGAACTTGGTGCTTATAACGTGAAGGTGTTGTTAGATAACCATGTTAGCGAGCCAAAATGGTGTTGTAATAAGGATGATGATAATGGATTCTTTAATGACAGAAATTTCAAACCTGTGGAATGGTTGCAAGGCCTTAATTTAGCAGCCAAGCACTTTTCTGGAAATTCTGCTGTATGTATTATAATTTTTATATCAATTTTTCTACTCACACACCAATTTTTACACACCTTTTATGCCGATAATATGCATGCAAATAAGTATTGGATTTAATTGGTATGTATTATCAGTGTACAGATTTTTTATACCGTCAACCAATTATAAATTACTACATCATTAAAAATGTTTGACTCTTATCATAACCGCCTTTAAAGTCATACATAGAATGATTTATGATTGATTGACAATTTTAAAAAATTTATATCGATCGTATATCAAAATTAAACTCATAAGTATTATATGTGCTAATATCTTTTTTGAATTTATATTGCTACCTACTAGAAGTCTAAAACCCAAGTTCTCTTTTCATGGACAAAAAGATGTGAGATAACTGTTTGATTGTGATTGCTTTTGATCAACACAGGTGGTGGCAATGAGCTTGAGGAATGAATTGCGTGGTCCACGCCAAAATGAGGGTGATTGGTACAATTACATGACACAAGGGGCAAAAGCCATTCACAAGGCCAGTCCAGAGGTGCTAGTGGTTGTCTCAGGTTTGAATTATGACACTGAGTTTCAATTCTTAAAGAAAAAACCTATGAAGATAGACTTAGGTAAAAAATTGGTTTATGAGACACATTTGTATTCTTGGTCTGGTGTTGGAACTCTCAAATTGAAAGATATATGGACTTCACAACCATTAAACAGGATTTGTGCTAATAGCATTGAAGGGTTGGACAACCAAGCAGGGTTCCTTACCACTGGTAAGGATGCAGCACCTTTAATCTTGACTGAATTTGGGTTTGACCAGAAAGGTTCTACTGAGGCAGACAACAAGTTCTTGACTTGCCTTCAAACCTACCTTGTTGAGAAGGACTAGGATTGGTGTTTGTGGGCATTTCATGGTAGCTATTACCTAAGAGAAGATGAGGTTCATCCTGATGAGTCATTTGGGGTATTGGATGCCTCTTGGAAGAAACTTAGATACCAAAACTTCACGGACAAGTTCCAACTTTTGCAAAGAAAAAATCAGGGTAAGCCTTTTGAGTTACTTTTTTTTTTTTTATACAAAAAGGTTTAGATTAGGAAAAGACACGCACATTTCAAGAACCGAAGACATAACGAGTGTGGGCGAAAGGTTTGGTCAGATATGTCAACCCTTATCGGCACCTTTTGAGTTAATTAAACGAATGCAATTCCATGTATATAAAACGCTAATAATAGTATACACTAGCATTTAACCCAAGTTATGTTATTGATGCAGAACCTACTTCCAAAAACCCCAATGGATATATATTGTATCATCCCTTGAGTGGTAAATGCGTCCAAGTGAATAACAAGAATGAAGTTGAAGTTGGTAGCTGTAGGACCAAAGATAGATGGATGCATGATGGAGATGGAGCCCATATCCTTTTGGTCAGCACTAAGAAGTGCCTAACTGCAGATGGTGAAGGCCAACAAAGGTTTCTGATGATTGCAAGAAGAGTTCTTGGAAATCTGTATCACTTTCTAAGCTTCATTTGGCTACCACAGATCAACATGGGGAGCACTTGTGCTTGCAGAAGGATTCTAACTCCTCCAGCATTGTGACTTCAAAATGTATTTGCATAGCAGATGATTCTACATGTTTAGACGATCCCCAAAGCCAGTGGTTCAAGCTTGTTCCCACCAATGTGTAGTTTGGATTGAATGTGTTTGGGATATGTATATAACCACATTTAACCCTTTTCATTTTACATATATTGTAGCAATTTCTCTGTTAATTGTATATAATACAATGCTTTCTCACTCTCTATATACCGTATAATGGTATACTTGGGTTTTCAAGAAAGAAAAAATCTATCTACATACACATCATACCTTTCAATATACTAGAAATCATATAACACATACATAAACAAACATATCCTGAAGGAATTATGTAAGATTAACAGATGATTCAGCGAATTGTAATTCATAATTTAATTTAGCCATGCACATTCTCGTTTATAACAGGATTAAAGAGTTTCTCATGTCAACAAATAAACTAGTTTTTCTCGATACTCCAAACAAAAAATAATTTTAGTGTGGAGAAACCTCCCAATACAAATAAAAATCTTATTTTTTGTTTAACTTCGTGTATCTTCTTTTTCAAAATTTTTTTGGTGGAAAGAGCAAAAATTAGAGTAGAGTTTGGCAACATTTAATAAGTAAATATAAAAATATGTAGCTATGATTGTTCTATTTTTCATATGAATGTTCTTTGTTTATTATTTAGGGAATGTTTGAGAACTTTCATAAACTTTATGTCCCAAGTACACTGAAGTTGGTTTTTATATAAAGTGTTTAATAACTATTTAAATTTATAAAACTAATTCTCATCTAAATAAAACTGATTTTAAAGAAGAAAATTTAAAAATTAGATTTTTAATCTAATTTTTTTTACCCTCTTAATCTTTTTATATGGTAATTTCTCCCACACCTCTTTATTCTTCTTTTTCCTCTGTGATCTGTCTTGACAATGCTCACCATCCCATCTGTAAGCCTCTATTGTTAACTAGATCCTCATGTTGTGTAATCATCTCTCTGGACGATCAGGATTAGATATGATCTCCGTGAATAGAATCAAGTTGTTTACTAGTTGACGAACTGCTCCCACACCATGCCACTAGGACTTGGGCAGTTGTCATTGCATAACGTCCTTGTTGTTTCTTTACCTTGGAGAGCTTTAGTTTAATGGGTTTTTTCCTTCCTTTGTACAAAAAAAAAAAAAAAAATAATTTGTAATTATTTAAGATAAACTAGTAATATAATTTTAGGTTATGTTGCAACTTGTTTTATTTTATTCTTTAGTATTTACAAAATATTGCTTCAATTTATCCTATTTCATCTAATCTGGATGTGATATGATTTTAATGGATGAAACGGACAATTTCAATGAGATTTTATTTTTGAACAAAAATCCAATAAACTTATTGGATGGAGGATTCTGTTGAACTATCCAATAGGAATTGAACCTATGAATTTAGCAATTATGTGACGCTTTAACTATTGAGTAATGGATGTTTATCCTTGCATATGATGAATAGCCAAATTGCAAATGGATGCAATTTAGAAGGATTCAATGAATGGGTATCATTTCATATTCTCAATAATTTTTGAATTCAGAGAGATATTGATAGACATAAAGAAATCTTACTATTTCTTAGATTCACAAACCTAATTCAATTTAGCTGGATCTTACATTCACATTTTTTCCATCAAAAAGAGTTTTATAAAACTCTCAAACTCCCAAAGGTGGAGTATCATACTTTCACACAATTCATATGATTCAATAAGCAATATATTTTTATTCATCAAAAAAAAAAAAGCAATATATTTTCACCATTAAGGATGAAGTAATTATTGTACCGGTGGTAAAATTTGTCTTAAACTAGTTATAGATTTGTAATAAAAAAAAGTCTAAATATTAGTTTAATTACACTTTTCGTCCCTTAACTTTTTTAAATATACGATTTTGATCTCTCAAAAATTTTATTTGTATATTTAGTCATCTAATTTGTTAAATTGTGCAAAAATCAATCATTTTTAGGTGTTTAGACTAATTTTGCACAATTTAACAAATTAGAGGACTAAATATGTAATTACAATTTTCGAGAGACTAAAATCATATATTTGAAAGAGTTGAGAAATGAAAAATGCAATTAAACCTAAGAAATTAATAAAATATTAATGACAAAGGCACATAATAGTGACAATAATAAATACCCGTAAAGTTTGGAAGTTTTTTTTTTGACTGAAAGTTTTGAAGTTGACAAAACTTTATTTAAAATATATACATGCACCGTCTAAATATAAATTGTATTTTTTAGCTGAAATGTATGATATATATATTTTATTATTGTATCTTATTTTTAATAAAAAAAAATACATAAATGTTTTACCTTACAAAATTAATTTATATTTTTAATTAAATATGTTTATTTTACATAAAAATCATTTGAGATTAACGCAAATATCTCGTTAAACATGCAATAAATTATTTTATATATATATATATATATATATATATATATATATATATATATATATATATATAAGGAGGGATCAAGTTACTCCTAGAGTAACTTTAAGAGAGTTACTTCCAATCTCATCCATTCATTTATTCTAATTCAACAAAGGTCATGTGGCTTCTTTAATGAATTAATATAGATTCCTTATATTAGAATAAATGAATGGATGAGATTAAGAGTAACTCACTTAAAGTTACTCTCGGAGTAACTTGATCCCATATATATATATATTCATCTATCAAAATAAAAGATTTCTGATGTATACTTTTTTGTTTTTACAATCTCATATGTACTTAATGGCTATCATTTTTTTTTTTTGGTTGGGAACCCACCGTAATTAGGGCTTTTAGCTTCCCAGTGGGTTCATCGGGGTGTCCCCATAGCTTCGACCATTTGGACCGGTTATGAGACTAATCCCCGGTTTGGCAGCGACGGACGTTCGATTTTTTACATACGGAATTGAGCTGCCTCCCAAATGGGCAACTCCAGGAATCGAACTTACATCATTTTTCTTGGGGAAGAGTCACGTTACCAATTACTCTCTCAACACCATGTTGATTTTTTTCGTTGATTTAAAAAATGATCATTTTTTGGTCAAAAAAAGAATAATTTTTTTTCAAATTTCATATGTTATTTTCTTATTTTATGCCATTTTTAAATCACCACGATTTTGATATTTCAAGGATAGACATTGGATAAATGATTTTTTTTTTTTTTGTATAAAGAGAATAAATTCCAATTAAACTAAAATTCTACGAGAAAATAGAAACCAAGAAGAATCTGATCACATCTAGAAAACGTGTCATATTGAATAAATGATTGACTTTCAACTATAGGCCCAAAAAAAATATAGATGACATGAAACTTCAAAAACAACAACACGTGAAAGAAAGAGATAGAGATAAATAACAAAAAGATAACAACACAGGATGTTAATTAAAAGTAAAACTTAGTGAAAACCTAAGCACCCAAAAACAAAACCTAATCCTAATAAGATAGATAGTTAGAAAGCATGGGCTTGGTAGTAGTATCCATGGATCCAAGTGTTTTTTGACCCGCCCACATCATAATAATAATAATAACCAGCAGAAACAAGAAAGCAGAACCAACCCTTGTTGTTTGTGTTGTGTAACATAAACAACACAAGCTCTTCTTATTCGAAATTTCGCTTCTAACTCCAAAATTTGAGTTTCGAGTTCCAGACTTGCACGTACCACCGCTTCTCATCTTTCTCCTTTCCACCCAAACTCTCTCTTTCTCATTCTCTCTCTCTCTCTTTCTCTCTCTGCAAATCTCGCTTTTCACTGTTTTTGTCTCAATTCTTCATTCTAACGTAACAACGTAAGAGAGAGACAGAGATTGAAGAAACCTATTTTTTTTTCCTTTCTTTCACTTGTTGTTCTGTCCGATCAAACAAACCCTTCACTGTTTTTTTTATTTTCTCTTGTCCCATAAGATCTACGCGACTTGTTTTCCCAGCAAATTTTCCTGGGAAAATCTGGAATAACGATAAAGTAACATTCTTTTCCCCTTTTCACTTTTTGGGTCTTCTTCATTTGCCTTCAATTCAATGTTTATCTTCATATCTTGCTACTTGTAATTGTTATAATTGTGATTATTATTATTTTTTAATTGGATTGATTTTTTTTGGCTTTGCAGATATGAAGAGGGCAAGGGATGATATTTATTCTGGCTCTACCTCTCAATTCAAACGCCCCTTTGGTTCCTCACGTGGTGATTCGTATGATTTTCTCTGATACCCTTTTTTTCTATTCAGTTTTTTTATGTGCCAATTTTGTGTTTCTCTATGTGGAATTGCTTGTTAACCCTATTATTGCTGCGAGAATTGAGCCTTTAGCTACCTCCATGAAGAATTCAAGCGTGTCTTTTGTGATTTGTTCACTTGTGGTGTTTAAATTGATGTTGAATTTCCTTAGGGTTACGATTTTGTTTTTTGTGGGAGGGGGGTTCAAAATTTAGGGTTATCATTAATTTAACTTAGACTGACTGTGGAATGGGTTCTCTGGTGAAATCATTGGTTAAAAGGAACGGATGTGTTTGGATATAGGCTGCACATTGTGGTTTGCCTAAGTCGTGTGTGAATCTTACCATGCAAGTAATATGAGTAATGTTCTAAATTACCTCATTGATTAACTTAGAAGATGGATAGATGCACTGTATGCTTGTATATGTAGACACTATTCTTTCAACCTGAGGATATTCTAAATAGCATGAACATTGAACAAGTTGAGCATTTGATATCTGGTAGAGATTAGCGTGCTATAATTGTTAATATTCTGGGTATCTGAAATAGTGGTTGCTTTCTGTGTATGAAGCTATGGCCAAAATCAAATCCCTGGAGGAGGTCCAGGTGGAGGTGGCGGTGGCGGTGGAGGTGGTGTTAGTGGGGGAGGAGGTGGAGGAGCAACCACTTCCCAGAAACTTACTACCAATGATGCGTTATCCTATTTGAAGGAAGTAAAAGATATGTTTCAGGACCAAAGAGAAAAATATGACATGTTCCTTGAGGTCATGAAGGATTTCAAGGCTCAAAGGTAGACTCTTAACCCTTTTTACACAATGCGATGTTTTTGAATTTGAAAAGTGGAGTGTTGTACTTAAATGATCAATGGGTCTCACCATTTTTTGGTCCTTTCAGGACTGACACTGCTGGTGTCATAGCACGGGTGAAGGAGCTATTCAAAGGGCACAACAATTTGATTTTTGGTTTTAATACTTTCTTGCCAAAGGGATATGAGATAACACTTGATGAGGATGATGCTCCTCCAAAGAAAACGGTTGAATTTGAAGAAGCTATTAGTTTTGTGAACAAGATAAAGGTGAATATGCTTCTTAGTTGGGGAGTTATTTTACTGCAAATGTTGGTTCGTAGCATTAATTGATAGGTTTTGCTTCCACAGAAACGATTCCAAAATGATGAGCATGTTTACAAATCATTCTTGGACATTTTGAATATGTACCGCAAAGAGCATAAGGACATTGGCGAGGTTTATAGTGAGGTAAGTGCTTTGTCCTTTTTTTTTTTGGGCACTTCTTATTGACTCTTTGACCTCTTTCTTGTTCCTTTTGTTGAAATGTTTACTCTTCTTCTAAAAAAAAAATTATTCTCTAGGTTGCTAGCCTTTTTAAGGACCATCGAGATTTACTCGAGGAATTCACTAGATTCTTACCAGATACTTCTGCAACACCCTCTACACAGCATGCTCCATATGGTCGAAATTCATTGCAACGCCTTAATGAGCGAAGTTCTACGGCACCCATGATGCGGCAAATGCAAGTAGACAAGGCAGTAAGAGTGTTCCTCTCCCCTTGTATATGGATTTTGTAAACTGATGTTTTAATGATTTGGTTACAAACCTCTTTTTACAGCAACGTTATCGACGAGACAGGCTTCTTGCTTCTCATGATCGTGATCTGAGTGTTGATCACACTGATATAGATGATGACAAAACAATGATAAACATGCACAAGGAGCAGAGGAAACGTGAGAGTAGGGATAGGAGAATTCGTGATCATGATGAGAGAGAACCTGATCTTGATAACAGCAGGGATTTGACCTCACAACGCTTTCCTGACAAAAAGAAATCTGTCAAGAAGGCTGATGGTTTTGGGTTGGCTTCTGACTTTGCTTCTTATGATGACAAAGATACCTTAAAGAGTAAGTCATCATGCGATGCTTTGGACAAATCACATTGCTTGAACATTTTTCTTGCATTTTAGATTCATACAATTCTTCGAGTTTGCCAGTAAGCTATCTTGTTTTCAATATGCAGTAGATTATCTATTTCTACATCGTAAAATAGTTTAATTATCAGCACTAGTGAAGCTGACCACCACTGAAGAAAATTAAGAAGAGGAAAGAGAACTGTAATTACTTTTCTCTGGTGTCAAACATGCAAACTGTAAATACAGAGTAAATTAGTGCGGATGTTGAAATTGGTTCAACAGGAAAAATACATGGGAGAACAAGAGTGTATATGTAGATCAATTCCTACGAAACTATCAATTGTACCTTTTGATATTTCCTATACCGTCATCTCATTCTCTCTTATTGAGTTTTGAGAGATAGATAGTTTGTACATCTTACTTCCAAGACCAATATGTGTTCAGTGTTGCAATCTAATATTCAGAGTTTTAAAAAAATCATAAGCATAATCAAATGTAGTAATCACCAGTTGTTTGGAGTTTTCCTTTATTAGCATTTCTTTGGCCTGTTAGTACCTTTCTTGATTGCAAGTTTTCTGTTTTTCATTTTTAAATAAATAATGAGGAAAAATAGGACCGGCATCATTATATTGGCCTTTATAGTTTTCTGACCTGTTCAATTTTGGATTTTTTTGGTCTTCATACCAGGCATGTATAGTCAAGCATTCAGTTTTTGTGAGAAGGTTAAGGAGAAGTTGAGCAGTTCAGATGACTACCAAGCATTCTTGAAGTGCCTTCATATTTTCAGCAATGGAATAATAAAAAGGAATGATTTGCAAAATTTGGTATGTGCCAGCTTCTGTGAGTCAGACTTAAAGTCATGCGAGGAGACATCTGTCTGATTTTACTGTTGTACTTCAGTTTTTGGTATCCTTGCTGACATTGAATCATTTTAGTTGCATTACTCTCTTTAGTTCTCTGGGAATTTTATTTTCATTAATTGAAGTATAAATATTAGTTTGTAGTTGTGTCTCAAAATTGCAGAAGAAAATTTAGAATGTTTAATGCTTCAACTTCACATTAATGACTACTCACTGCTTTGAATGATGGTATATGCTACTCTAGACAAAATATTTGGTATTTGTCTTGTGCCAGTAGCAACACAGAGAATTTAATAGAAAAAAAATTAAAGGGGCGCGCATTCAACAAAGAGCCATGAGCCATCGACCTACCATTTAATCTTTTATAACAAATCAACATGTGAATTTCTGAAGGGTCAGATGTTTTGTTACCGCCAATCAGATCATTTAATTTGGAGTTAGATAATGTGTTGTCTTAGGTACTAAAAATGTAGTTTTTATTCTATATATCTAGTCTCACATTTTTGGCTGCAGTATCCAAATTGTTTCAGAATGTACTGTTAATATTGCATTTTGTGTATAGTTGTAGATATTTGAGTGTATGCCATGATTGGATGCATATGGTTTGGTAAGAGATTAACTTAAATACATAAGAAGATCTAGGTCGTCAGACTTCTTTCATAAGCTCAAAATGGATTTTGATAAAGTTTCCACCTTCTTAAAAGTATTAGCTTGTGAGTTTCTACTGCCACTACTATTAATCTATATCATTTCAAAATTTACAATTCAGGTAACTGATTTACTTGGAAAGCATTCTGATCTTATGGATGAATTCAATGATTTTCTCGAACGTTGTGAAAATATTGGTAATTGTTCTTCAACTTTCTTCTTATTGTTGTTATTATTATCACTGTATTTTCTCTTACCTTGACGATATATCTTGCAAATTTGTTTTTGCAGATGGGTTCCTTGCTGGTGTCATGAGTAAAAGTACGCCAACATATACATATCAATTGTCCTCGTTATGTTTATGTTTATGCTTTTATTTTATTTTTTCCTTTTCTTATTTTGGCGAGGGCTGTCAGATTTATGGACTATATTTTTCTCTCTAAATCATTCAGATGTTGATGTTGTTGAATTATGCCAAGTGATTTTAAAAGATATTTTTTTTTTGTCCATATATTATTTTTTGATGTAACATGTTGATTTCAGAGTCACTGTCTACTGATGGTCATTTACCAAGATCATCAAAGTTGGAAGACAAAGACAAAGAGCAGAAGCGTGAGATGGATGGAGGTAAAGAGAAGGAAAGATACAAGGAGAAATACATGGCAAAATCCATTCAAGAGCTTGACCTTAGTGACTGTAAACGTTGTACTCCCAGCTACCGGCTTCTGCCTGCAGATGTATATAACTTACATTTGATTTCTATTCTTGTTGGCTTTGTCAATATTTTGTTCTTGTGAAACTCCTTGGTTTTTTTTTTTTTTTTTTTTTTGCAGTATCCAATTCCTACAGCTAGTCAGAGATCTGAGCTTGGTGCTCAAGTGTTGAATGATCACTGGGTATCTGTGACTTCAGGAAGTGAGGATTACTCTTTCAAGCATATGCGCAGAAATCAG
The DNA here is from genome assembly GCA_039655645.1 of Ammopiptanthus mongolicus. Classification (NCBI taxonomy): domain Eukaryota; kingdom Viridiplantae; phylum Streptophyta; class Magnoliopsida; order Fabales; family Fabaceae; genus Ammopiptanthus; species Ammopiptanthus mongolicus. Next base: position 89,182,343 of record CM077347.1, read on the forward strand.
TATGAAGAAAGCTTGTTCAGATGTGAAGATGACAGGTAAAACTTGTGCTGGTTTTTAGCTTCCTTTTTAATTGGTTAGTTCATAATTTTGCTGTTTAGCTTACTTTTTCTTGGATCTGCCAGCTCTTCTTGGATTTCATTATCCATCCTGCCTCCTTGATCCTCTTTTCATCTTGGAGCCATTATTTTGTCAAAGAATGTTTTAATATGTATCAAGAGATGATGATATTGTTATTTCTACTGTAGATTTGAGCTGGACATGTTATTAGAGTCTGTGAGTTCAGCTGCTAAACGTGCAGAGGAATTGTATAGTAACATTAAGGAAAATAAGATCAATATGGAGAACCTGAACCGTATTGAAGAACACTTCACTGGTTTGTATCAAAATAATAATCTTAAATGTTAATTTGTATTATTTTATTGCTATCCATTATTAGAGTATTTTGATGAATGTATTCTGTCTGGGCTCCATATTGCAGCTCTAAATTTAAGGTGCATTGAACGTCTATATGGAGACCATGGTCTTGACGTTATAGACGTATTGCGTAAAAATCCAACTCAAGTTCTACCTGTAATAATTCCTCGACTGAAGCAGAAACAAGAGGAGTGGACTAGGTGTCGTTCAGATTTCAATAAAGTATGGGCTGAAATTTATGCTAAAAATCACTACAAGTCACTTGATCACCGTAGCTTCTACTTCAAGCAACAAGATTCAAAGAATTTGAGCCCAAAATGTAGGTTTAACTTAATTCATAATGATTGAATTAGAAGTTTATCTGCTTTCATTTATATTTATATTTCTTGTGGATTTGATTGCTTTGACTTGCTTCATGAACGTGCATAAAAAGTCAGGGTAGAACCATTGATATATTATTATACTTTAAAAGTTGCATGGGTCAGTTAGACAATTTTTTTAATTGTAGTTCCTGTCCTGAATCATTGAAGCTATGTTGATGGTTGCTTATATGGCTACAATGGCCAACAATGTAATACTGGCATGAATAATAGATATTTTGGAGCTAGCCATGGCATAAGCATGACGAAAAATGCTTATGGAGGAAGTGTTTAATGCATGCTAAGTCATCAAACAGGAGTTGCTTCCCCTTTTATTTGCTATTTGCTATAAAAGCCTTAATACTATCTTATTTTTTGTAGGGTCATTCAGTAATATAAGAATGTCATAGATTTATAATGCCCATTTGCTTTTCAACTCTCCAATAGTCTTACCTGACCGTTCCTTAGAAAGTTTGAGAGATTGGAATGTTCTTACCGCCTTCTGCCTTAAGTTCTTTTGAAACGTGAAAATTTAGAGAAAAAGTAAGGGTCTGGGAAAGTTTCGATAGATAGATAGAGATTATGTACAAAGACTTCTGATTAAAGCACACTTTGATTTTAACCCACACCTATGTTACTAAATAAGTAAACAAGACTTGCACCAATAGATAGACCTTAGCAGGTCTTTACCTCCCGACCTACTAAAATTTAAGAGTAACGATCTTATAAAAGCTCGCGATTGTATTATAAGTATTGAACATCTTTGCAATTTTCAGTGTTATCATCTTTTTATCTGTTCTAATATTTTATGTTCAACAATATAAAGCTTTGGTGGCTGAGATTAAAGAAATTAAAGAGAAGCAGCAGAAAGAGGATGACATCCTTCAGTCTATTGCTGTTGGAAATAAACAGCCTCTAATTCCACATCTGGAATTTGAATATTCTGATGCTGGGATTCATGAAGACCTGTATAAACTCGTTCAGTATTCATGTGAAGAGCTATTCTCTAGTAAGGAGTTGTTAAATAAAATTATGAGGCTCTGGAGTACCTTCTTGGAGCCAATGCTTGGTGTTCCTTCCCAATCTCATGGGACAGAAAGGTTAGAGGACAGGAAAGCCAGCCATAATGTTCGCAATTTTGATGCACCAAATATAGGAGCTGATGGAAGCCCTCATGGAGACTCTATTTCAATAAATTCAAGGTTACCAAAGTTGGATAAGAATGAAGCTGATGGTAGAGTTACTGAAGTAAAGAATGTTCATCGGACTAGTATAGCAGCCAATGATAAAGAAAATGTATCTGGTGCTGGTGAACATGTTTGTAGAGATGATCCATTGACGGATAAAGGGCAGAAAAATGTTGAATGTAGTGATAAAGTCTCTGGGTTTAGTAAACAATTTGCATCTGATGAGCAAGGTGCTAAAAACAATGCATCAATTGCAGTTAGGGGAGAAAATAGCCTGAGCAGAACCAATGTAGAATTGACTCCAGGTGTGTATTCAAGATAGTTGTGAATCTTCCGTGGTTTTGGTTTTTCTATTTATGTTAGTCAATTCAATTCTTTATCATTTCTGTTTTAATTACTTAGTTTAATTCTTGTCAAAATACTAAGTTTTCTTTATATTTCAAGGCTGTGTAATTACTCCATCACGACCTACTGATGATGACTCTGTAGCCAAGTCTCAGAGTGCTAATGCGCCTTTGGTGGAGGTATGAGTTATCAATTGTGCCAAATTTCAATTCTTACTTAGTTTTAGTGAATAAAGTACTTATAACAAGTTGTGAGTTATTCGCTTTGTCATTCTTCTTTTTATCCTTTCTGCTGCCTCTTAAACATTTTTTTAATTTCCCAATTGATATCAGAATGTCTCTGTGCCTATGTTTGTGTTTCAGGGATGTGAGATCACAGCTCTGGTTCCAGTGGCTAATGGGGTGCTAAACGAGAGCAATAAAGTTAAAAGCCATGAAGAATCTGCTGGGCCTTGCAAAATTGAAAAGGAAGAGGGTGAATTATCACCAAATGGTGATTCTGAGGAAGATAACTTTGTTGGCTACAGAGATTCAAATGTGCAGTCAATGGCTAAGTCAAAGCACAGTATCGAAAGAAGGAAACATCAGTCTAGCAATGGAGAGGACGAATGCTGTCCAGAGACTGGAGGTGATAATGATGCAGATGCTGATGACGAGGACAGTGAGAATGTTTCTGAAGCTGGTGAAGATGCCTCAGGCAGTGAGTCTGCTGGTGACGAATGCTTCCGTGAAGATCATGAGGAAGAGGAAGATATAGAACACGATGATGTTGATGGTAAGGCTGAGAGTGAAGGTGAAGCTGAGGGGATGTGCGATGCACAATCTGTTGGAGGAGATGGTTCATCGTTACCATTGTCAGAGAGGTTTCTTTCGTCTGTGAAACCTCTCACAAAGCATGTATCGGCAGTTTCATTTGTTGAAGAAATGAAGAATTCCAGGGTTTTTTATGGAAATGATGATTTTTATGTGCTTTTTAGGCTCCATCAAGTAAGGATAATGTTAATACCTAGTGTTTGATGTTGAAATTGCTTCCTTGGTGTGAATGTCTTAGACTTTATTGAACTTGGCAGATTCTTTATGAAAGGATCTTATCAGCAAAAACAAATTCATTGAGTGCAGAAATGAAATGGAAAACGAAGGATGCTAGTTCCCCAGATCCTTATGCAAGGTATATTATTTACAACTTATACTGGGTCCCCCTCCCCGTGCTCACTGCACTTTTAGATTGATTGTCCAAGTTTTTTCCAGATTCATGAATGCATTGTACAACTTGCTTGATGGATCTGCTGAGAATGCGAAGTTTGAAGATGAATGCCGAGCAATTATTGGGAATCAGTCATATGTGTTATTCACATTGGACAAGTTAATATATAAATTGGTCAGACAGGTATGCCGGTTTCTTTATTTGTCTTATTTTCCACTTATGACTTGTTTTCTTTAAAGGTTCTAAATGTCTACCTTTTCTGCAGCTTCAAACTGTTGCAACCGATGAGGTAGACAATAAACTTCTCCAATTGTATGAGTATGAGATGTCACGGAAACCTGGGAAGTTGAACGATTCAGTATATCATGCAAATGCACATGTCATCCTTCATGAGGAGAATATATATCGTTTGCAATGTGTAGGTCCTATGTGACTTTCCCCCTCTCCTGTCTTAAAAAAACAGATTTTGAAAAAGCCCACATGTTTCTAGACTTCATAAATTGTTTTTATCTATGGTTAACATTTTCCAGTGTTATCTTATTGCAGTCCTCTACCCCTTCTCGACTTTCCATCCAGCTCATGGACAATATGAATGAAAAGCCGGAGATGTTTGCTGTTGCTATTGATCCAAATTTTTCCTTTTATCTGCAAAACGAATTTCTGTCTGTCTCTCCTGGCAAAAAGGAACCCCATGGCATTATACTTCAAAGGTATTGATTCTGCAATATTAAATATTCCTTTATTTTTTTAAATATTTTACCAACAACTTTTTAATTCTTTATTTGCTAATTGGGGCTTTAACGTTTTTGTTGTGGATTTTATTGCATACTTTTAGCTAGTATATTGTTGATCACTTTCAATTAGGTGACTCGAAGAGAAACCTGAGAGCATTTTATGTGAATTGCTTTAGGAAAATCTCCTTAGCAGCTTATAGTATATACATTAGTCAAAGATTTACATCACTTAATAAGAAGGAAACAAATCACAAAACAGAGCTGGAACAGAAGACAAGGAAGAATCGGAAGCATAATATGATGGAGATAAATGATGAAAACTCAAGAAGTGATTAATTGGGTGAGGATTTCTAATAGATCGAGTAACTTTCTGAGCAACTAAAGTTGCTTCTGTTTGATTACTTCTCTCAAAGGCAGCAATAGGTCATTGGCCATTATATCAGCTGGACATTAAAAATGCTTTCCTTCATTGGGAACTTGAAGAAGAATATTTATATGGAACAACCCCTGGTTTTGTTGTTCACCGAGAGTCCATGTTGATTTGCTAGTCACGGTGATCACTCTATGGGCTGAAATAGTCGCTTAGGTCATCCCAATTTGTCAAAGCTTCAAGAATGGTTCCTAGTCTGGCAAAGTTAGAGTCTTTAAGTTGTAAGTTGTGTCAACTCAGGAAGTATTTTCAGGCTTCCTCTGAGTCGGGATAAGAGTCAAATTGGGTCGTCTCCTTTTTCTGTTATTTATACTAATATATGTGGTCCAAATATTTCTATCTCTTCAGGTAAGTATTTTGTTACCTTTATTGATGAATTTTTTTCATTGTACGAAGTTATTTTTAATGAAAGATCTGAGTTATTTTCTATATTCAAGTCGTTTTGTGCTGAAATTCAAACTCAATTTGGCAAATTAAGATATTGTGTAGTGCAATACAAAAGAATATTATGGTTTTCTACTGCTTTTACTTCATTTATGTCGCCTCATGGTACTGTACATCAATCAACAAATCCTTACACACCCCAACAAAAATGGAGTAGCGGAAAGAAAAAATCACCATCTCATTTAAACTAGTTGTACTCTTGTTACATTTAGACATGCCTTTTCGTTTTTGGCGTGACGCTGTCTTAACTCCTTGCTATTTGATTAATTGCATTCTGTTACCGGTTCTTCATAACCAAGTTCCTTATTCAATTTTGTTTCCCAAAGGTCCATTATATCATGTTCCTTGTAATGTGTTTGGATGTACTTGTTTTGTTCATGACCTTTCTCCTAGTCAATATAAATTTTATGCTGTACTATTGAATGTGTCTTTCTTGGATATTCAAAGTTACAAAAAGGATATTGGTGTTATTCTCCCTATTACTCACCATTGGTATACATCTGCCGATGTCACCTTTGAAGAGACTTCATATTTTATGTCTTCTGTTGAACCTAGTGTTAACTCTGAGGTTTACCTGTTCCATATTTTGGTCCACCTTTGTCACCCTTGTAGGATCATCAGCATAATGTCCCACAGCCTCACCTGAGAAAACTCATTCAGATTCACCTCAGTGGCCCCTCATCACATTTGAACATCTCCCATGGGCTGTCAGCCTGTCTTTCCTGAGCTTGAGGTTGAAGAGAATTCTAGTGAATCATGTACTACATCAACAGCTTAACCTTACTATCTACTATTAGACCTTTCCAAGTCTGTTGATGACCTTCCTATTGATCTGATAACAACATTAAGAGAAATTAGAGAGGATTTTGTGTGAATTGCTTAAGGAAAATCTCCTTAGCAGCATATATTTATATGCATTAATAAAAGATTTACGGTACTTAATAAAAAGTAAACAACTTTTTTTTCTTCAAAAAATTAAAAGGAAACAAATCACAAAACAGATCTCTAATTGATATCTACAATGTAAAATAGAAAGTATGGGAGTATGAACTATACAATGATCTCAACGAGGTGATGCGTAAGTTGCTGCTTTTTATTGATATTTGCAGAAACAAACGCAAATATGGAGACTTAGATGAGCTTTCTGCAATATGCTCCGCCATGGAAGGTGTTAAAGTAATTAATGGATTGGAATGTAAGATAGCTTGCAACTCATCCAAGGTATGCTGCATTTTTGTACTTGTTGGTTTTCCATTTTGTTCCATTTTTAAAAAAATTGACAAAGCTTTAGTGAAACAGATAAGAGGAAGCATGGACCTTGACACATCGATTTGATGTAAATGATATGCAAGTAAATCTTTACAGCTACGAAAGACTATTACTATAACAAAATCAATTGAAGCCTTTTCCCACTAAGCGGGACCGGCTACATAGACCAAACGGTGCTACTGTGTTTTTTTATCAAAAATCAAATCCTTTGATAGGCCATCTAGTTCTAAATCTTGTCTAATGGTTTCACCTAGAGTTTTTCTTAGTCTCCTCGCCCTCTAATTATGGGGCTATCCAACATCTGATCAACTCTTCTATCTGTGATAAACTCTTCTAACTTGAGCTTCTATTAGTCTTCTTATGTGTCCAACCCTCTTAGACATGATTCTACTATCTTTTCTCAATAGTTGCCACTCCTACTTTCTTTCCAATACATTTATTCTTAACCTTATCTTTTTGTGTGCCCATTCATCCACGGAAGACAATTAATGTTTAAATTAATTTAGCATTATTATGATTTTCTTTTTAACCATCAGAGGTTTTAATTTATATTCACAGATGATGAATAGATCACTATCAGGTTTGACACCACCAAAGAGTCTCTCTCTCACACACACATGCCCAACACTTGCTTCAAGAAACTGTTCATGTTCATCCATTTAGAATGAGTAAGTTTTCTTGATATGTCGTAGAATGTCAAAGTGATAGGTATTTGAATATGTAGGATGAATTGTAAGTTGTTGGAGAAGTGTCAGGTCTGTTGCACTAGTGTTGGTGGTCTGAAGCTTGTACAACACTACATGACCTATTTTAGCTTTGTTGGTGAATGCTTTATTCTCCTCAGTGCTTAGTGGTCATGATAACATAGATATGAATGAGCCTTTAGTTGTTCTTTTAGCTCTTGAACTTTTACATGCCACTATGGGCCACTGGATTTGAGATGTTGATTTTCTAGGTTGGAATTTGAAGAACCAAACATTGACATGGCAATTTGATCTTCTGGTTTATTGTTTCTTTTGTTGAAAGAAAGACTTATTGAGAGAAATTGTGTGTTGGGGTACACACAAGATCTGTTTTTATGGATTGATATACAATCAGGGAGTAATGTGATAGAAGTGGACCAAAATTAAGATGGAAACGTAGTGTTCTTGATAGGGAATCAGTCTCTGAATTATACACAGATACAGAAGTTCCAGGTATTCGAGAGACCCGTGCTCTCCCTCACTTTTCCTCTCCTTTCACATGCAATTGTTACCCTCCCTGCACTCTGTCTTATACTATTACAGCTGCCATTCTGTTATTGACAGCTTGGGCTAATCCCCTACTCTCATTCCTATTCTTCCTAATATAAACCCTATGTTGTATTCAAGTATCTAACAATACTCCCCTCTCCTCCCAAACATTCACCATGTCCTTAATGTATCCAAAAATTTACTCTCCTTGGGGTCCCAACAACAACTTGCCGCCTAGAAGCAGGCTTTGTGCACTTTCCAATACTGGAATCAGCAATTTCAGACTTGTGAAAAGCCAGTTCTCCTTTCAACATTTTAACCTCTGCTCCTACTGTGAACTGCATCGCTAAATCCTTGAAGTTAGCCAAGATTCCCCCGTAGCATTGGGCTTGGCCTGTTATGTGAAAAAATGAGCTCGAGAGGCAGAATTTTATTTTTGTTCCCCCTCCTTCCTGAACCCAATTACTAAGAAAATTTTGGGCAGGCCTATTAAGTCAAAATATTGACTTTATGCAAGTCCATTCCTGCCCTTGCCGAATGCCTCTCATTAGCAGTGCTGCTGGAAAGGGGTTGTGCGGCCACCATCTCCACCTTTATTTTAGCCACAGGTGTCCCAGAAGCTGCCTACAAGGATCTGAGTTCAGCCATGGAAGCTTGGCCAGCTAGTTCAAACTCCAAAGCCCCATCGCGGATGACCCACCCTGCCATGGGGGAATCCGGGTCCGGTGATTTCGGCAGTGGTTTCTTGACTCCACCCACCTCCATGGACGATACTGGGCCGGGTGGTTTCTCCGGCAGTTTCTTGACTCCACCACTTGAGACATTAAGCTTAGTGACCATCCTGCATGCCTTCCGTCTCTGCTGCACTCCTGCACAAACCTGAAGCCCTCGCAGCCCTTCCATTGTCTCTCACTTTCCTTTGCCATCCAAACACTGGCATGAGTGCGGCTGCATATGTCTCGCCGTTGGCCAACCTAGAGGGGGGCATTTCCCCCTACGAATTTCCTTCTGTAGCATCGTCTGATGTTCAACCGTGGTCACATTCTCAATCTCCTATTTCCCTAACGCTGGTTCTTGTTCTATTTGCTCTTCCTGTGTGAGAAGCAAACTTTGGGCCCCCTCTTCCAATGCTAACTATTCTGATTCTGGTTCCCTCATCCACAACGCAGACTGGCATATGGGAATCAAACTCAGGCTGGAATTGCTTGAGCATTGCCTTCATAAACGCCCCCCCTCCACGTGACTATAGGGTTGCTCACCTTCTCCGATCTTGTTCATCCTTCCTCCAGCATTCAATTTCCCTCCACACCTCTTCAAGAATCTCGACTTTCTCCATTCTTGATTCCACCGTGAAAAAACTCTCAAAATCTTGGGAGCTCTGATACCGGTTGATAGAATTGGACCAGAATTAGGATGGAAATGCAGTGTTCTTGATCTCTGAATGATACTGAATTTCCAGGTTTTCGAGAGTCCTGGGGTCTCCCTCACTTTTCATATATTTTCCCAATACAATTGATACCCTCCCCTCTCTCTCTATAACTGTATTATAACTATTACAGCTGCCATCCTGTTATTTCTGCGATGACAGCTTGGGCTAATCCCCTCACTCTCTATTCTTCCTAATATAAACCCTATCTATTCAAGTTTCTAACATTATCTTAAGCTAGCATAAACTATTCTCCAACCTACTAATCAGTGACTGATTATTCTAATCTATAATATAAATGCAGTTGACTATATATTAAATCAATAAATGCTATTATTCTAACACAAGTTTTTAATCTCCAACATCTTTAAAACAAGTAGCCATAGAACAATATTTTATTTTGTTTTCTTTCCACTGTGTTATATTCCTACTGGCATACAAACTCTGTTCCGCTTTTCTAATCTACCAGTTTCATCTGCAGATTTCCTATGTTCTCGACACACAAGACTTTTTCTTCCGTCCCAGAAGAAAAAGACAGAGACCATCAGGGACCTCATCTTCCCGCAGGGACGAAAGATTTCGCAGATTGTTAGCATTCCCATAATGATTTGTATCCTCGTGGTGACTGAAACCCTTGAGGTGCAAGAAGGAGCTTCCAGAATTTTTCTCTCACATCTATTAAACAGTTGAAGAGACTCACATTTATACTTTTTATGTTTATAAGAGTCTTGATGCAGCAACCTAGGGAATCTTTGGGTTGCCAATTTTATTTATTGTCATAATGTAACTGGATTTTTAAAGTAGATGGAGGAGGGGAATGTAGATGGGGTCTTTGTAAATAGGTTCCTGCATAATATATTTGTAGAGATATTGTTTACCAAATTGATCTTATTCTTAATTAGCTGCAACACTGTTGCTTCCACCCTTCCAAGCTTACATGGTTGTAGTTCATATTGTTTTTCCATCTTGTTTCTCTCCAAGCAGCAGCCGCAGCCAAACCATATTATAATGGAATTTGAATAGAGTCCTCTAGCCAAGATGAGTCCTATGGCAAAGCCAAACTAATCATTGGAAACACCTTGATGGTGCTGCTAGTATGGAGTACCCCATCATGCAGTTTGGAAGGAGGATTGGGTTGGAGGGGTGGTGGAAGAATATAATAACAGGTTGGTGAAGTCTTCACCTTGAGGATTCTGTGGTGAAGGAACAAATAGTAGCAGGGGGCGAAGCTGGAGGAATGGCCCCAGAAGAAGGGGATGAATGGCACAGAATTAAGGACCCTTGTACAGCATTGAAGCAGAGTTGGGGAGAAGCTCAATCAGAAAATTTTCATGGAAATGTAAAACTGAGATTTTATTCCTTGCATAAAAAGTTGGTAACCCTGTTTATCTAAGAGAGGTTCATGTAGGCATGTAAAATAGGAAAATCGTGTATAATTAAGGGAATTTCCAAGAGAAGTTGGTTTATTTTTTTGTTTAGGAAAAAAAAAACTTTCCAAACTAATGGTGTGTCTTGCTATTTTATTAGAGAAATGTTAGCAACATATTATTTATTACACTTTTCAATATATTCTTTATTATTAGGTGGATTTTATGTGAGACTCACTAAATCACGTGAGCCAACCCTTTATTCATTGAGTCCCACACGAAATTCATATAATAATAGAACTACAGAAAATGTGTTGAAGGAGTGCGATAAAGAGTATTGTTAATCGTGTTCATTTTATTAACATGACAAAAGAACTGAAGTCTGCAAGTCTTCATCGAGTCTTAGTCTTCTACATCCTCTCTAAGCACACAAGTTGGCTTAGGTATAGGGAACATTAAAGTTCAAACTAATTATTTGAGGTTGGGTTATGTCGGGTGATTTGAAAAAAGAAGAAATTAAGTAACTCGAATTGAACTAACTTAAGGAGGTTGTCTAGAATGCACCTTCTCAAGGAAGGACACACCTTGCATCTCAACTGTTGATTTTACTTAAAGTGTCATCAACAACAGCAATCAATTACCAACCGCTTAGTTAGGACGTTTTTAGAAATTTTAGCAGTTACTCAAAAGTAATTTGATTGACAAAACTACCTCAACATCTCTTATCACCACCCCAACCCCAACGCCACCCCCACCCTACCATTCCCACCGCCACTACAACTACCACCAGTCCACTCCTACTCGTCGCCACCATGCTTGAAACCTTCATTGCCCATAGTCGAACCTATACAGTAATGTTGCCGGCAACTTCCCCAAGTTGTGCCACCATGTTCAGTAATGTGGTGGCGTGTGGTTGTAGAGCTTCATCGTTCTCCATCTAGTGTTTTGATTTTCGCTATGCCACCATTTGGTTTTCTGGTTTATGTTTCGGTTTTATCGTAGGTTGATAATAGCTCTAGCAGGGAGGTGGCGGATGCAAAGATTTGGATCGTGGTGGTGGCGTAGAGGGAGCGATGGTGACATTGGTAGTGGTGATGATGGAAAAGGTGGAGGTGGGATAAGATTGAAAATCACATTATTTTTAGTTTTTTTTTTTTAAATATAAGTAAATAGGATAAAAAGGGCAAAATAAAAAGTGTGCCATACACCCTAAATCATTAGGGTATATACTAGAATTCGCCCTAACCAAATATGGAAATGGTTGATTTGGATTTGGTTATGCATGTTTTTCTTCTAGCAACCAACAAATGCGTAAAAATGTAAAATATTGAAAAAAAATTAGCAATCCAACAACAATCAACCCATTAAGAATAAAAAATAATATAAATCAATAATTTTTCATAATTTTCAATTTTCTTTCCGGCTAGAAACATTCCATCATGCATCCAAATATCAAACCAAAAATGAAAAAACACAATTAAATGAAAAAATTAAACACAATCGATATTTGATTCAATAGATCCCATGCCATAAAAAGAGAAAAACCTCATAAGTAATCATAAAATGAAAGGCAAACCAGATCTAACTGAAGGTAAATAAAAAAGACAAAAATTAACAAATTAATAATAGGGAAATGAAAGCATACCGGATCTAAGCTTCACAAAACAATCGCACGAAGGCATGAAGGGCAAAGTCTTGACGGATCTTAAGTCACATCAGCCTTACAGTTAAATATTAAACACTTCACAAGGATTCAATCTGAGCATGAATCAGACGTCATGGTAGTTGATCGATCGTCGACCATTAGGCATAGTGGTAGGGCACGAGTTGACAGTGGCCGCGGAGGAAAGCTAGAGCACTAGTTGGAGGCTAGGGTTGACAACTTTTCTAGAATGGAATGTGTTTGTATCTGAAAGAAAATATGTGTTTTAATGTAAATGACGCAAAACGACTATATTTAATGTTCGGCTCAAGTACACGGGTTGTATTTCGTAATCCATCACCCGAACCAAATCTAGTTAGTTTTCATTGGATTCTACCCAAATTGATCTAATGCCCGAAGAAATCGAAAAATATTAAGGGTATGTTTGGATAAAATTATAATCCAAGAAAAGAATTTTTATTTTGAAAAAGAAAATGTTTTGGGTTTAATTTGATATGTTTGGCAAACCTTATTAAATTACAAAAACACTGAGTTTATGAGAGAAAGGTGATTTTTAGAGAAGATAGTACTTTGAAATTTATTTAAAAAGCTGTTAGATTATTTTGAAACCAATATTATTTTTTTTTTCCATTTCACCTCTGCAAAACTAACTACCAAACAAATATTATTAAATTATACAAATAATTGTATAAAAGTGATTTTTTTACACAATTTAAATGAAATAGATTATTTTAAAATGACTTTTCAACAAATATATCCAAAAACAAAATTACTTATATTATAATCGATTATAATAATAATCGATTATACCTATAATTAATTATTTAAATAATTAATTTTTGACAACTAATCCAAACACTCACTGGTCAGATTTAGATTGAGTTAATCGGATAATTGGGACTACTTGAACTCATTTACTCCTATTGTCCTCCAAAAAATTGTCACCAAAGTACTTATAGTTTACAAATATGGTAATTTTGGATGTGGTACTTATCAAACATTGAGTTGTCAAGAAATTTTTTGAGAAAGCATGTTTATAATTAAAAATTACTTTAGTATCTACTCAAAATTAGAGATATAGTATAGTAATGAATTTTCATTTAATTTTCTATTTAAGATCGAAATTTAAAATTTTCAACCTTATCTTTAAAACACATCATACAATTCCTATTTTTTATGTAGTATTTAACCAGTAATAAAAATATGGATAAAGCTCCTCTAAAATGAGATACCCTCTAAAGTGAACAAGTAAAAGGGTTTTCATCATTAAATGATTTAGTGGATTCAAATCTTTATGCACTTTATCAAATCAAAGGTGGAAATCCCTTTACTTGTTCACTTTAAAGAGAATCTCACTTTAAAGGAGTTTTTTCCTAAAAATATGTAGTATTTTTTAGGTTGGTCCAAGTGTTAAGGACTTGGGCTCCTTAAGCAAGTGATCAGGACTTCGAATCCTGACTCTTATGAATGGAAAAAATTTGGTTGGGAGGGGACTACCTACTTTGTGTGCCTTCAGGTTCCCCGGCGGAGATTAGTCATTGTTAATGATGGTGGATACTTCGCACCTATCACATGGCTACCAAAAAAAAAAAAAGACATAAAAAGCACAAATCTTATCTATTGGATTGAATTTGACACACTAGAGATTAAACAATACCCCCTTCATATTTAGAAACTACAATAAAGCAAAAAATAAGGTAAAATTAATTGATTCTTTCTTAAGTTAATTTATTTTTTCGATTTGATCCTCTAAATTTATTTTGTGTCAACTAGGTTTCATAAGTTAGGTTCGGTTAACAACGTTTGTCTTTCTGTCACATTCTGTCCAAGTCCGTTAGTGCCTATCCTACGTGGGATTCCCGAACCTAGCTGGCTTGCTGACATTTCAATTAAAGTAATATATTAAAAATTTAGAAAAAGTAAATTAATAAATAAATAAACAATATTTCCTTTCTCTCTCCATCTTCTTCAAACTCTTTTCCATCTTCTTCAACCCATGTTTCCTTCTCCTCTGTACTGAACCCAATCTATTCCATCATCTATTTCCTTGTGCAGCCATGCTCTTCACTTCATTCCTTCATCAACCTCCTGCACAAAAGGAAAGTTAAAATCCCTTCACCCAACATTTCTCTTGACCACCTTCACTTTTTACCAAACTCATTTCCCCATAACCAATTGAAATAAAACACTGCTGTGAACTAGAATACACCACACCATCCTGCACAGCAAGCATCGCACGCTGGAAACCATTCTACTGCAAAGTGTTGGAACCAAAGTAGTTATGGTCCACTAATCCCTTAAGTTTTGATGTTAACAAATGACTAATTTTAGTGAACAAAGGTTAGCTATGGACTAACGCTTTATCTTGAGTGTGCAAGAAAATATAAGTCCAAAGACTATTTAGGTCCAAAAACTTACGTACATCCAAAGTGAAAAGTTTCTCACTTCATATGGATGATAATGCTTAAACAAATGTATCTGAGTCCAAAGACTCTTTCTTTTGTATGCTACGTGTTGTTAAGTCCAATGAACTTCATATTTGTAGCGCGAACACATGTAAAGCTTTTGAATTCATTGTTCAATGTGTAAATACTTGTATCCTTTGGACAAACATTCTTTGTAATCTTCGAAAACTGAAGCTAGTCTGGCCTTGACACAAGAGGATTTGACCTTCTTCAAAAGGAAGGACAAAAGGCAACTTTCGAGTACAAGAAAAATGTGTCAGTGCCTCTTTAAGCTATCAAATCTCATATTCTACTTTGATGATCAGAAGCCTCAACAAGCTATCAAACTCAACAGACTAACGCATTTAATGCTCAATCAGAACGGATTCTTTTCCAACTGTTGAAGACTGAAGTTGATCAAAACACGATTGCTATAAATATCTCTCATCTTTAAAATGCAACATAGTGAAGTGATGCACAACTGAATCAAACTTGAAAGATATTCAAGCACACAAGAAAACAAGCAATCAAGAGAAAATATCAAAGCTTGCAAAACTCACTCTGTTCTTAACTTTCAAATCACTGTCTGCGTAGAGTATTGTTCAAGAGTTCTAAGCTTTAATTTCAAACCCTCAGACTTAGAGAGTTAGTAGAACAAAACTCTTTTCAAAACCTAGTTGGTTGAGCCTGAAGAGACTTGTGTAGAAAGAATACTTAGTGTGCCTGAAGATGTGTAGAATACTTGCCTGAAGAGGTGTTGAATACTTGTAACAAAAGGTTTTTGTTATAGTGAAGAAAACTCTCAAGTAGAGAGGACTGGACGTAGCTCTTTGGAGAAGAGTGAACCAGGATAATATCCTTGTGTCTCTTTCTTTCCCCTGCTCTTGTTTTTAGTTTATTTCTTAACTAACTACTTGGGATTGAATTGATTTCTTATCGCGTTGACCTTCCTTTAGAAAGCGTCCAAAGTTATATGGAAATGCTCTCTGCGTCCATCGCTGTTTCTTTTGTCTATATCTTTGCAAAAATATATATATCTGCTTGCGAAAAGTTTTAAAAACCATAAGAAACACAATTCAACCCCCTTTCTTGTGTTTCAAACAGTTTTCTTCACAAAGGTCTCTCCTGCCACCACTGAGTTGTTCTATGGGACAAAGGTGCTGATCACTGAGAAAGATTTGGGAGATAGAAATTTGAAATTAAAATTTTTAATTGATGTTCAATCTAATTGTGTCATGGGGTCTGCGTCTAAGGATCCTAGTAATAATGTTGTAACAGGGGTTGATCAAAAGGGATTGAAGAAGTTGCACAAGTGAGAGGTGATGGAAAATTTGGGTTTAGTACACCGGGAAGGAAAAAGATGGAGAGAGAAAGGAAATATTATTTATTTGTTTATTAATTTATTTTTTCCAAATTATTAATTTATTATTTTAATTGATATGTCGACGAGCCAGCTAGGTTTGGGAACATCACGTAGGATAGACACTAACGGATTTAGATGGATTGTGACGGAAAGGTAAACATTGTTAACCAAACCTAAGGCTATGTTTGGGAGTTTTGAAAGAAATGGAGTGGAGTGATATAGACTGGAATGGAGTGGAAAGATAAACTTATATCACTCTATTGTTTGGAAGTTTGGAGGGAGATCCCCCCCAATTTGGAGGGTATGAAAAAAATGAAGAAATGAGGGGTATGGAGTGGTTTGGGTTCCCACCCTCAACCATCCCACTCCATTAATGAAGAAACTCCCAAGCAATGGGTTAAGCCTTTTCTACCATTCCACTCCATTACTAACCATCCCGCTCCATCCTCCCAAACATAGCCTAAGTTATGAGACCTAATTGACACAAAATAAACGTAAGGGACCAAATCGAAAAAGTAAATAAACTTAAGATACCAATCAATTAGTTTTGGCAAAAAAATAATCATAAATGCTTGTATTTTGATACTACATTAGATTATGTGTGTCTTAGACGCAGAAAAATATTCATTTTATCCTTACAAAGATATAAATGATATCAACTAGGGGTGTTCATCAACCGATCCAAACCAATTCAAATCGCAAAAATCGAACCGAAAAACCGAAAACCGAATAAATCGAAAATCGAAAAAATCGAAAACCGCAAAAACCGCTTTTTTTTCATTGGATTGGATCGGATTTCGGATCCCCTAGTGAAAATCGATCCAATCCAATCCAAACCGACCTACTATATACATATACTATTATTTTTTAAATTATAGTACTACTCATACTTAAGCATTGTTTTTTGTACTTTTATGAACGAACACTCTCATTCTCTTTAATATTTTTGTTGGAATTGTCAAATACTATATGTATTGGAATTTGTATAGTTATTCATGTACCTAGTAATCAATAGTTATTCATATACTAGAAGATTTCATGCATGTACTTAGGAACTAAAACTATATTAATTCTAGTATATAGATGTTTAATGTTGGTTTTCGACTTAATATAACTATGTAACGATGTATTGGTAAAAACTGAATTATCCAATCCAATCCAAACCGCATTTGATTGGATTGGATTGGATTGGATCAGATTTTTTTAAGAAAGCAAACCGATCCAATCAAAACCACAAGTTGTTTCCATAATTGGATCGGATGATTTTTTGGCTCAAAACGGATCCAATCAAATTCGCGAACACCCCTAATATCAACCCACCATCCTAAAAAAGTAACTTAGAGGAGTGCTAGCTAGGGGTGATCATGAACCCGTGACCCGCCCGAACCCGAGTTAACTGTTTTAAAATTTGGTGAATTGGATGGGTTTGGTCGGGTCAACGGGATAAAAAAATAAGGTTAACACAAGTGACAACGGGCGGGTTCGATTTTGCTAATTTTCACCCACCGATAACCGAACCCGACCGAAACCTATCCTAGTTTTTTTTCCCCTCTGTTTATTGGGTTGGGTTCATTTATGGGTTAGGGGAGTCTATTGGGCTACCTATTCTTTTTTTCTTTTTTTTGCTGATATAAAATAATAAAAAACCCTGACCCGTTGCAAACCAGCCGACTAACCCGTCACCCGACCAACCCGTAGACCAAAATAGGCGGAAATGGATTACATTTTATTCTCGTTGGTTCCATTCGGATTGGGTATTTTGGGCCCGAACCCGACCGATGATCACCCCTAGTACTAGCAAAACACTCTCTAACACTCTATTTTCAACACACTTTTATTAGTTGAAATTAGTATGAGTTTCACTAATTCATGTGGGTCCCACTTGAATTTTGTAGGGCCCAAATGAATTTCAATCAATAGAAGAGAGTGTGTTGGAAAGAGTGTTAAAGTGTGTTACATGCATTTCTTAAAAAGACAATATCGAATTAGTTTAAGGCAAATGCTAATCAATGTACATAGCACTGATTAAGGAATCAAAATGGTAAGTTTTATTGAAAAAAGTGTATTTAACAAATCAAAAAATATTGTACTTAGATTCTTAATGAGAGTTTATTATTTTTTGATTCCTTAACCAATGCCTAAGAACACTGGTTAACAAGATCCTTACTTTAATAATAACGAAAAAATAACATAAAAATTTGGTATGTACAAACTATGAGAACACCATTAATAAAGCTTTTGATTAAGAAATCAAATTTATACCACTTTTTAGTTTTTATGATTGAAGAACTAAAATTATTGTCATGTTACTTTTTATGATAACGAAACTAAACTGTGTCATTATTTTCTATAGGAAACCTTCTTTATAACATCAAATTGATACCATATGTATTTTTTGACTAAAATAATTTTTTTAATCTAAATGAAGCTTATAATTCTTCTCACTCCATTTTTTGTTATCTATAAATCAAGGGTATTATGGTAATTAGAGAATCTGGTATAGAGTTAAGTAATTGTTAGGTCCAAGGTGGAAAAACAGAGAGAGTAGAAGAGAAATCAAACCAGGAATTTGTAACATCCACTCCCTCCCTATCTTCCTCTCCTCTCTTTTCTATCTGTTTCCTCATTCAAATTCTCTGTCATTTCAATGGCTTCTGGTTCCATTTCTGAACCTCCTCTCTGCAGAGAATCCACCAAGAAGAAGAGGGTATAACCTTCTACCTCTCTCTCCCATTATTTCTATCTATATTCTCATTTTCTTCTTCAATCATCCTTTTTTTTTTTCTTTTATTCTTGACACTGTTGAGCTAAAGATGTGATCTTTTTACAACCCATAGTCATTGCATTGCATTTTCTTTTGTTGGGTATCAAAGGGTAGCCATGTTTTTCTTTCTTTCTTTTTTTGCTGTTTTGGAAATTTTCATTTTTTTTCTTCATGGTTTTGTAATTTTTATATTATTCTCTTTTTATTGGCTGTGAATATTCAGACAAATGGGTCGGCAAAACTGAAGCAAATCAAGCTTGATGTTCGGCGTGAACAATGGCTTTCTCGAGGTAGCTCTATGATCTTCATTTTCACCTGAAAAATTGTTCATCTATGTCATTAAATTGACAACAAAAATGATTAATTTATTTATTTATTTTTTCCTCTTTCTGACTCAACCTTCAATGTCTTAATAAATCGGTACGTATAAAAGGACTTAATTTGGAGTTTCCTTTTTATTTGTTAATTCTTTGCAAATGACAACCTTTGTCTCTTTCTTTGATGTTGCAGCTGTCTTTATTTTTAGAATTATTGTTTTATTTGCTTCCTTGCTCTATTTACCTGCAAAGTTATGATGGCTTATATGGAAATCAACATGTATGAAAGCTTCTCAAATCTCAATATGAATATTCAAATTGTAATCTTCAAAGTTCAAACCAAAATGATCTTTAAATATTGGCATCATTAGTTTTGGTAGGGTTTCTCATCTATAATGATCACTGAAACACTATATGAGTGGAAAACCATTTTGCATGCAGTAGTATGAAGAACCAAATCTTCCAATAGCTTAAGCTGTTAGGTAAAGGCCCATGAATTGTTTTTATATTAACCCTCCCTTTCATGCAAGAGCCCTTTGGTTTGAAGTGTGGATAATGCAAAGGCGCACCCACGCTTGTGCTGAAATTCAACTTTTATCTAGAAGAATGGGGACAACAATGATCAAACTCCTGACCACTAAGTTACAAAGGCTTTGATACCATATTAAAAACAAACTATCCCAAAAGCTTAAGCTGTTAGGTTAAGGTGCATGAATGGTTTTATATTTAACAAGCATTCACATGATTTCCTAAAGCCTGATTCTGATTGAAGCATCATATGATCATGTTTTATCAATGGTTCTGATTGCATATATTTTACTACACATAATAAATAAATAAAATCTAAAATGAGGAAAAGCTAAAGTCTTTTTAATTAGGCTATTTTTTTTGAAGAAAAAATGATAGAAATATCCATGATATATCATTATTGAAATTCAAACAAGGTTTAAACATTATTTATGAATTGTTTCAAAATCATTTGAAAGTTACTTAGTTTTTTTATATATTTATTTGTTCATTGTTGATTAAACTATTATATTTCAGTCAAAAAAGGATTCAATGCTGACTCTAATGGAAGGGTTGATTATTGTCCATCATCTAAGCACATTGCCAGTGAGGAGAATGGATCATCAAACAAGGAAATCAGCAGGAAAAGAGGGGAGGATATTGAAGGCTCCATAAACGGCTCCATTCAACGTACTTTTGATAATGATGAGTCAGGGAATGGTTTCTCTGAGAGGAGTAGCAGCAGCGGTAGCATGAGGGCTTCTTTGTCAGGGAATGTCAGTGAGGAAGAAGAGGATGATGGATGTCTCGACGACTGGGAGGCTGTTGCTGATGCTTTAAATGCAGATGACAGTCTGCATTCTGAGGTTTCAGAGTCTCCTGCAGAGCATGAGAGGCAGTTCTCCCATACTGTTCCGGTGGCCGATAAGAATTCTGGAGTGGATATCTCAAAAACAAAGTTAAGCTCAGCGGTACCTGAATCACACCTGAACTGTCAAGCTTGGAAACCTGATGATGCTCTTCGGCCTCAGTGTTTGCCCAACCTCTCAAAGCAACATAGTTCTTCATTAAATTCAGACTGGCATGGTAACCACAAAACTGTCCCATGGGCATGGCAAACAATCATTTCCCAACCTTCTCAATGTCCCATCTGTTACGAGGATTTAGATGTAACAGACTCAAGCTTTCTTCCTTGCCCATGTGGATTTCATCTCTGTCTTTTTTGTCACAAAAAGATCCTTGAGGCAGATGGAAGATGTCCAGGCTGCAGAAAACTATATGATGATGTAGATGGTAATGGTGGATTCAGCATAAGAGCCGAAACATTCCACATCACTCAATCATGCAGTATGAGTGCAGGGTGCTAGATCTTAAAAGACACATTGTGTTTCTGGAAACATCATGTAAATGTTATCTCTTTCTCCAATCACTTAATTTATAGTTCCATACCCCCCCTTTTCTTAAGTTAAAAAGATCCAATTTCATTGAGAATATGAGTAGAGTGAATAGGTAGAGAGGTTTGAAGCTAGAAGATAAAACAAATTAAATTGGTAAGTTTGATTTGCATTACCATGGTTTTTTGACATATGTTAATGCAGGAATCTGAATGCTGTTAATACAACTTAGAAGGTTGAAATTTGGATACATTTGTTCTTGTTTAGTTGTACAATGTGTTTTATTCTCAAATTCGATATATATGCTCTTCAACTCATGAAATTTCTGTTGCTTGCTAGACCTCATCTGTCATCCCTTGAATGGGTGAAATGGTGCCCATCAGTTATCTGTGGCTGATTCTGGGCCTCCACCCATAGAAGCACTGACAGTTATGGCTGCTTTACCAACATGTATCTGTGTCGGATACTCGTCGGATATGACTGTTCTAGTCTGCAGCTTGCAATTTTTTCTTGTTTTTTAATTAGTTTTTGTGCCAATGCAGGTGGGATATCATGATAATTGGATAAATGATAGTCTTTTATTGTGTCTAAAATGACTAATGTTGACTTTTGAAACATGGTTTCTCTATTTTAATTTTGTCTGTAGTATTTATGCAACGAATGAAATAACTATGTGGTAATGCTTACATTTTAAACATAGGGGCTCATGCTAGGATTTGTGTTTGCATCTGTATCTTCAGAATTTTTTTATATTAAATGTATTTTAATTGTGTTGTGTCATATTCTTTAGAAATTTTCGTATTCTTGTATTCATAATGTATCGTACATGTGTTTTCTGTTGTATCCGTGCTTACTAGCCCCCATTTGTGTTCTCATAACCTCTGAACCAAGGTGAGAAAAAGTGGGGAAGGCACCTCTGTTTATTTTGTGTAGCATGACTAGATTCTCTTCATAGTTTATAGAGGTACACACATACTTTGTTGGACCATTGTGTTGACATGCAGAAATGGCCCTTAATTAACTTTGATGCTGAGGCTAGTGGATATGACTTTTGAATTTCACATGCATTCATCAATATGAGTCTCTACATGTCAGCATGGTTTCAGATATTCTGCTATTGCTGTTTTGAAATTGAAATTGGCACTTGAAATTTAATTTAATGTTTTTACTTTTAGGTACTTATTTTCATGTGGGTTTATAAAGAATTTTTTAATAATTGTAAGTGCAAGGCGTTTTTGTTCTTTAGCCAAACCGCCTATTGGCTATTGATTACCGGACTTACAGCACGTTGAATGGTATAATTCATTGAAGTTGCTTGATTTTACTTTTTGTAAGTCCTATCATGCTACCTCACTACTGTTTATTTTATACTATTTTAAGTAATTTTACATTCCAATAATTTAACTCTTAAATAAAAGCTAACTAAATTGGTCTTATAAGTTATCTCACATCTTTATTTACATTATTTTTGTCTCAATTTAAAATATTAATTTATTTGTTATTGAGCTGTTGAATATTTTGGGTCTCTCTTTTTTTTATCGGTGCTCGTTATATAAGAACTGGTTGCTTATAGAATTAACTGTTCTTATATGTAGCATCCACATCAGATTGTTCCAATGGTACAATCAATTAAGAACTTGTCCTTAACTTTAAGAACTTGTTACGCAACTTCTAGGTCTTAAAATTTATTAATTCATAAATCAAATTAACTTTTTTATAAGGTTAAATTACACTTTTGGTCCCTTATCTTTATTTTAGGTTTCGATTTGGTCCGTCTTATTTTCTGTTGCGAAGTGTTTCCTTATCTTGCAAATGTTAGCCCATTTTGATCATTTTCGTTAGTTTTGGACTAACGGTGTTAGAATTACATCGTTAGTTATCGGAGAACATCTCCCCTCGTCGGAACTTGCAAATCTTTCCCTCTCTTCCTCTCTCTCTTCCTCTCTTCCCCTTACTCCCCCTCCAACACTTTCAATTGGGCTCCCTCATCTCCCTTATTTCTCAGTTTCTCCATTTCCCCGCCCTCTCTCCCTCACTCTCTGAAATCCCTAAAATATCTCAACTCACTTCTCTCAAATCCTTTCTTCACCACTTCTCAACTTCTTTTCTTCATTTCTGCTGGAAAACGCGAACCGCCCTCAATACCACCACGTGACAAAGCATGCAATTCCACCTTGGATGCAACACAACAGAATCACCCTCACTATGTTTGAACTTGCCACCACAGATGGCGAACTGCCTCGCGAACCACCGTTTTTATGTGTCCTTCGCCATCAAGGGTCAGCATTTGGTTCAGCTTCACCCAGCTAGCACGGTCATCGGAAACACCCTCACTTCTCTCAAATCCTTTCTTCACCACTTCTCAACTTCTTTTCTTCATTTTTGCTGGAAAACGCGAACCGCCCTCAATACCACCACGTGACAAAGCATGCAATTCCACCTTGGATGCAACACAACAGAATCACCCTCACTATGTTTGAACTTGCCACCACAGATGGCGAACAGCCTCGCGAACCATCGTTTTTATGTGTCCTTCGCCATCAAGGGTCAGCATCTGGTTCAGCTTCACCCAGCTAGCACGGTCATCGGAAACACTTGTGGGGTCGAACCCTTTTGAGCAATGGAAGTGCCGCGTCCTTTTTGTCGCGACCCTCTTCTTTCTATTGTTGGTGCCCTTGAGTTAGTGTGTTCCATTGATTAGGGTTTTGGTTGTTCCATCGATTGGGGGTATTGGGTGGCTGAAAGTTTGGATTTTGAGAAGTAGGTGGCAAGTTTGGATTTTGAGAAGTGGATGGTGCTCGATTTTGGTAATGGTAAGAAAATTGAATGGAAAGAGGGAGGGTTTACATGCTGGTTCTGTATCAGCTTTGTCAATTTTGCTTCTGGCGAATTTTTCGACAGCTTTTTTCCAGAATCCGGTTAACGGAGATGTTTTCCGGCAAAAATTAATGGAAAGGGCCAAAATGGGCTAACGTTTACAAGATAAGGGACCATTTTGAAACAAAAAATAAAAGAGAGATCAAATCGAAATCTAAAATAAAGATAAGAGACCAAAAATGTAATTTAGCCTTTTGATTAAAAGGTGATTGAGAAATCTGAAAATAAGTCTGTTCTCTTCCCCTTAATTACGTGCTTCTTGTTTCATATAATATTTCAACCAATACATATCATTTTAACATTTTTTATCACATCATTTTTTCCATTTAAATTATAATCATCTATTATCTATCCATTGATGTTTCTTAAGCAAAAAGTTTATTGATCAATATTAATAAAGGTGTAAAAAAGGTATAAAGAAAAGTACGATGAGAAAATCATAATTCTTGTGTACAAAGAAACAATTTATATACAATTTTATGCTTCTAATTGTACATTCATTTTAATCTTTATACCGAGCCATGGATCTTTTTCCTTGATGCCAATTATGATCCAAGTAATGGAAAACTGAGGTATATACATACATTAATTTAGTAGGTTCCTATTATATTCCAAACTACATAAGCGACAACTCTTTTGTGGCTAAAAAATATCAATGGAGAAACCTCTACCATAGGGCCTAAAAGTAGTAGATTTTATTTTATTCAGAGAAGGGGTAGTTAGTGTTGTCTGTCTATATCTCTTGACACCGTTGTCTGTCTATATCTCACCGTCGGTGGAGCCATGATGTTGACCCAACGCTTAACCATCTTCTACCTAAAAGTTTGATCTGCGGACTGAGTTAAGTTGGAAAATATTCTAACCTACATGATTTGAGTCCATTAACGGGTTTAGAAAGTATAAACCTAGGTAAACCTTACCTATTTATGTAAATTCCACCCCCCCTTCTATCGTTACAATTAAATTTAGGTGCAGGCATTGCAGTCACATTGAGAATTTGACGAATAAAATAGAGATGAGAAATTAATGAGTTACTTGGATAACTAAGAATAATTAAGACAATTGAGAATGAAGTAAATGATTATGTCAAGTAATATGTTATATATGAGGAAATTTACTTTTGGGTAATGTGACTTGTTGTTTATGACTTTTTAACTTACTTTAGCTTATTTCAAAAAACTTTTTAACTTACATTTGTCAAAAAAAAAAAAAAAAAGACTTTTTAACTTATTTTAGCTTATTTCAAATTTATGTAAAGCTAGTAAGACTTGTTATATTTATTTAGCTTATTTGATATGTTTATGTGAAGCTAGTTATGTAACTTTAGTTTATATGGACATATGCTATTTTTAATTAAAATATTGTATGCATAAATAAATTTAATTTCGTATTTTTTACATTTATTTTAGCTTGATTTTTTTGAAAATACGTGAGTTTGAACCCAAGCCAACCAACTCTTCAGCCGCCCGCGTTATATTAGATTAAAGAAAAGATCTTTCAACCCAATCTAATCTTACCCAT
The DNA here is from genome assembly GCA_039655645.1 of Ammopiptanthus mongolicus. Classification (NCBI taxonomy): domain Eukaryota; kingdom Viridiplantae; phylum Streptophyta; class Magnoliopsida; order Fabales; family Fabaceae; genus Ammopiptanthus; species Ammopiptanthus mongolicus. The sequence goes on from CM077347.1 coordinate 89,207,603, forward strand.
TATTTAATGAGCAGATCAAACTAAAAATGCTACAAAACCGACCAACTCACCCCTATCTAAAAGGGTATCAACAAGTTTGCACATAAATATGTTTTTTTTTTTTTTTTTTTTGTCTTTCACCTGTTATTCCTATAGGTAAGTTGTGAGACTAATCCGCGGGCTAAGGTGGTGATTAGGTAAAGTCATCCCCAGAATGACAACTTCAGAATTCGAACCCCTAACATTGTAGGTGAAGGTCGTCTGAGATGATATTCCACTTTCACTGTGACTAATTACTATTGGATGCACATAAACATGTTTAAATAATGGGATTTATGACATTTGTTGACCACTAAATGCGTATCTTTTTTGAAATTTATAGATATTAGAATGGGGAGAGTTTTCCCTTATCCTAAATTTTTATTTAAAACTATTTAAGTTTAATTGAATCGTTCTCTGCGCCTTATTAGTTTTCCTGATTTAAATTATACTATTTTTTTACATGGTTTAAAAAAATCGGACTGGACTGAACGGTTCAACGGATTAACCGGTTAGGTGTCCAATCCAATAAGCCTCAAAATCGGGCTCTTCAAAAATTGGCATGAAACCGAATAAATCGATTAAATCGGTCAAAACCAGAGGTTGAGTAGTTAAGATCGGTTCAAATAAAATAACACCAAACACATATCCATGTGGTGTTTTTCGATCGTCGTAGATGATTTCACAGAACTCGGAGTCGATTTGGTTCCATGAAGAAGGAGTGGCTGCTATGTAAAATGAAAACAAAAGATGGATTTTCTGTGAAAATGAAAAAGGAAGAAAATGACGTGATACGCAGCCGATTTGGTTGCATGAAGAAGAACGAGTGGTTGCTCTCTAAAATGAAAAGAGAAGAAGATGAAGTTGATGTGAAAAATGAAAAAGGAAGAAGATGGATTGTGAGTTGTGACACCCAGACTAAGAAATGAACGAAGGAGATTTAGGGTTATTTGGCACCAGAAAATAGAAGATGTTGGTGAAGTAATTAATGCACTTCCCCCACTCACTTTTCCCCCCACTCACCCGATACCTTTTTCACCCTTCACACAGTTGCTCTGTCACTTCACCAATTCTACTTGATTATATAATATAATGATTTAATGAGTATATGCACTCTTACAATCATAAATTATTATATAAGTTAAAATAGTTGATTTTTATTCTAATTAGATCTCATATCCGTGCGATGCACGGGTGTATCATGTGTATCTCTTTTTATTTTGTATTTTTTTAAAATGTTGAAAGTAACATACTATAAGATTAAAAAATACATATATGTGTTATATTTGAAAGGTTTGGGAGAGTGCTTTGGATGTTTGTCTTGGGTAAGTTTAATCATTGGGGAAATGGAGCTAGATGCATGGATGTATCATGTTTTTGTATTTTTTTTTTATATTATAAAATATAGAAAATAACACATGAAAAGATGAGTGAATACATATTTGTGTTGTATTTGAATGGTTTGAAAGAGAGCTTTGTAAGTTTGATTGTTGAAAGTTTAATTTTTGTCGAAATGTAACCGTAATTTCTTATTTCTAATTATTGAACTATCCGCAAAGAAAAGTACAATACTTCAATGGTTGTTCCATAAAAATAAAAGCGCACAACAACTTTCAGACCAATATGAAACCAAAAGATCAAATCATAATATAGAATCTGAAATTAAAACTTTTTTCAAAATTAATGAGTAAGCATGAGTTATTAAGAACTAAGATTCTAAACTACAAAATGCAAAAAAATACTTTCCCTCCCCATGTGATGAAACAGACACCTTTGATTAAAATGAGTACAACTGCTAAACATCTTCAATGCATGAAAGCATATACCATCAACTCACAAACAGTGTTCTCGAGAACCATGATCCCTCTGTCAGTTGAAAAGTAAGCACATTATATCTGTAAAGTAATAATTAATAAAGAACATATAATTCATTACAATCTTCAACTTAAGACATATTATGAAGTTTTTCAATCCTAAGATAGTAAAAATCCAAGAGTGTCTGAATCCATCTAATAGTAATGATAATAACAAACGCAATATTGATGGAATCTCTTGCCATAAATTGGATCCACAGAATGTTTCGATTAAATGAGAAACATCTGGTTCCAATACTTTTGTCTCATTACATTTTTGTGGATAGAATACTGGTTTTAGTGAAGTATACATTCAACAAAAACAAATTTAGAATGAATGAAAGCAAATAATTCTAACATTTGAATCCAAATATCTTGAAAGAATCAATATAAAGTAGAATAGGACCACAAAAGAGTAAAGTAATACAACATAGATGGTTGACAAAATGAATGAATTTGCTAATAATAAGACAACATAGATACCTCAAATGTAGGAAGGATTAATCATATTATATGAAAAATATTGAATTAATTTTTCAGTAATGCACAAAATGCATTGTTTTTTAACTTTCACTTAATGAAGGATCCCCGTCCTAAAGCATATATGTGATTAAGTATGAGTTACCTATTTTAAATTCTGAAATATCTCTTTGTAAAACCACATTTGAGGTGATGTCGGTGACATGATCTTCATCGTCATATATAAGTATCTTAATCCTGGTCTTGAAGTTACTCTTGAAAGTTCCACATATAATTGTCCAAGTGAAAAAACAGGTTGTGGAAGATAAATACCCATATATGGAGGAGACTATCCTTGACTCTTGTTTATGGTTATGTGATGTTTTATGAATTTATATATGTTTTCAATTTTTTTTCTAAAAATACCCAATAAAAATAGTATCTTAGAAAGTAACATCTATCTATGGCATAAAAATAGTGTCAATGTTTTTATGTTTTACTATTGACGCAGTCTGGAGGAAAATATAGGAAGGACGTGATATTCAAATAACAATATTTTTACTTATAACAATCAATTAAAAGCCTAATGGTGAAGGTTTAAAAAATAGCATATAATACTAAAATTTCGAATACATTATAAAAAACTATTTGAGGGAAAAAGCAGATATGTCTTATTATTATTATTATTATTATTATTATTATTATCCAAATAACAATGTATTTTATTTGTAAGGACTGAAAAGCCTAATGTTGTTAGAAGACTAAAATTTAAGTGCTAACCTTTTCATCCAACAACAATTCCATACTACTTGCTTGGAGTGGGTCCTTGAAAGACTTGGTGATTACATACAATTCAATTGAACAATTGTGTACTACACCGATTAAAAAAAGGCTTTAAAAAAAACAAACATGTACATGAATCAACAATTGGACAACTATAAAGCCCAACATGTCCAACCAAACAAAAATTTACTACAATAGAACAACTAATTATCAAGTAATGTTCCACAATTGGACAACGGCATACTGGTAACTCAAATGTTATAAAAAGATCTAGAAACTTCTCCTCAAGTAATGCAAATTCATAAAAACAGAATGGGTTAAATTCATTTAAATATGGTTTGAACAATGAGGGATATTGCAGTCTCCATATCACAGCATTTGGCAAGTATTTTGATAACCAAATAGTGGTATCAGTAGCAAATTGTATCAGTAGTCAATTCAAATTACTAAAAATCATATGCATTCCCAGGTTGCACAACATACGTTTATTTTACTAAAAATAAGAGCTTCATAAGTCAGCAAAGCATGGGAAGTAGGGAATCTATATCCTGTTTTACTTTCTTTTCTTAGGGTTACAAAGAGACCAAAAACAACAAATCAATCCCAAAGTGTGGCCAACGACTAAGCTAATAAGTCAAAATTTCAAATTACACAAATTAGAGACAATACACAAAAACTCCCTTTGGATCTCATATCCTAGAACGAATCATACACAGATTAAAAGCAGTCACAAACTACCACAACCACATAACAAACTTTATTTACAATGCATCAAAGTTAAAGTTCACTTTAACAACAATTAATCAACATAAAAACAACAAAAGCTTACATAAAACAGCAAGAATAGGATAAGAAATTATCAACTTAAGAACAGATTGAGAAACCAAGTAGGAAAATTAAAAATAAATACATAAAACAGTACTGGCACGCTAATTTTAGGGCAGATGGATTGCCTATACCCAAAATTATGTGTCATTTGGCTTGTCCATTCACAGTACAAATTATTGCTTGAAAGATATTTAATTGAACTCACAACACCAAATTGTGGGATTTGGTCCTTATTGAAAGTTTTCATATGTCATCCATGGCCACTTAATAGTTAAAAATGCATGCCAATGCAAGAGATACAAATTGTAGTTGTTTCACTAAAATGATATGACTAAAATATCGGGAAGACACTAAGACACCAAGAAATTCTTACAACTCTTGTTAATCACCAAGCTTGCAATGAGACAGTACCATGTTGATTAGCTTTTGAAATGTAGTTGGAACAAAATCCAAAAATTAGCTTGAAAATAAACTAAAGCACTGTAAATTAGAAACAGTGCATATAATTAATATGGACTCTCAAATATAGAATTCTTTCCACAGTAATACCATTCTAATTTCCGAAAAAAGAATTAGAGAGGCTCTGCTATCAAGCACTAAAAATACAAATTTATTCATGTTACCAACTACACGCATGCACTGTAAATCATGGTAAACTATTAATGGTTCAACCAAACAACACAAAGTTTTTCTAAGTGCATAGCCTATGCACACTAACATCCTTAAATGGCTTGTTCATCCATGTCATTAAGTATGTAGTTCCTTTTGTCTTCACTCTAAATATGCTCTAATTTTTTCTTGTTTAGTTATTTAATTATTTTGGAGTGGATTTGAGAGTGAGATACCTGTAACAGTTATGCTTGCTGTGATCACTTCGGTAAATGACAATCTAACAAAAGCCCAAGCATATTGTGTGGACAGATTCCCAAGGCTAAGGACCACACCACCCACCATTGCAAACAGAACATAAGAAATGCCAATTATCCTGCACACAAGAATTTAGCATATTCTTAAACCAAATGTAGGAAATAGTATGCAATCAAAGCTAAACATTATGCAGTAGACAACATAGTTTCACCAAAACTCTGTATCATGAATGAAGTAAAGAGTATCACAAAAGTGAACTAATCAACCTATTACACAATTTACACCACTTTCTGTAAGATTGCAATAATAACTAATATTAAGCAGCTAACAGTTTGTTCCATTGTGATGGAAGTATGCACTTTAAGTAGATATCATAAATTGAAAGCTTTTTACTAAGTAAAGTATAACACCTATCCCTTCAATTTAAAGAAAAAATTTAGTGAACACCTATATAGTGTTTTGCAGCAGCATCTTTCTTTGAAGACCTGTTAATTTCATCCGCACAGACACGTAGCTCGTCATTGCCAGAAAAAGGTAATCAGCAAAATGGTGTCAGGGAAATAAACCAACTACCATGATCATTTTAAAAGATTTTGGGAGCATTCAATTACTTCAAACATAAGATCCTCCATCTGGGAATAAAACAAATTGGCAGCCATCATTCTAGCTAATAAGTAAACATCCCTTGTCACTTCAGGAGTTACTCTTGAATTGCCTGTATTATATTGAATATAGTTCGACACATATGACATTCAGCATTAGAGAAGCTTAATAGTATCATTATATATATATATATATATATATATATATATATATATATATATATATATAGAAAATTAACTGAAAATACTCAGTTAACGGTCATATTCAATATGCAGCATTTATAATTTCAAATATAATTAAAATTATACTCACTACATAATTTCTTCCTGTAATTTCATTTTAAATTCAAAAAATATAAAAAATTTATAAGAATGAATAAGTGATGACAAAATAACTCATTCATTTCAGAAAGTGGTGAACATGGTGACAAAATATTTATACTATTTTTATTAAAAGTTTGAGTTTTACCTCAATTATAAGATTTTCCCTAAAATAATATACCTAAATCAAACAAAGACTCGTGTACTCTATAAAAAATTGCACATAAAAAAGAACATGCAATAGAGACTCATGTAATCTATAAAAAATAGCACAAAACAAAAACAGCAACTAACATATTGAATTTGTGAGACACTTACAGAATCAGGGTCAAACTCAACAAAAAAAATTATGTACTTGTTCTCATTCAGGTTAACCTACATGGGTACAATGTGTTAGTTGTTTGGTCGCACATTGTAAAAAGTTGATTCAATAACCAAAAATGTAAAATAATATAATCTACCCTTGTTGGAACTGCAGCAATTTTGTACTGGACTTTCACCACGATCATCATGGCATTTAACTCCTATATCAATGTCATCATCATCACCCGCTATAATTATTGGATCAGAAAAAAAAAATCCCAAGCTTAAAAAACTTTGGAGGCATAGGATAATGTACCTCTTCAATCCATCGTGAATGAACTACCATGTTGAATGTTATACAATTCCGAAAATATAACCACAAGAACCCTCCCTCATGCAGGTTGTAGTAATTGCCTATGCACGGCCGTCCATCGTAAAAGTAAACTCCTCCCTTTCTCTTCTCCACACTCACCTCAAAATTGTTGCCAAACTTGTCACACAACATTACGCGCTCACAAATCTCAGTATAGAAATCCCTCTAAAATAGTTTTGGCATCATACCATAACCCTGCAAATGAAGACAGTTATGTAAAACCATTAAAAAATAGACCAGCACCTACTTCGATTTAAAATTAAAAATAGCCGTTAAAAAATAATTAGTAGGGTTGAGGCCCATAACTTTTCTGGATCAAACTCTGTCAAAGACCACCTATTCTGTTGAGTGACTGACAAAGAAGAACGACTACCCATCTACAAATAAATCAAACCAATTAGATTTTAAAAAATACGTTAAATATATCATTTAGCCATAAAAAATACAAAATTGGTAACGATTGCATATTATGAATGTAGCACCCAAAAATGAAGACCAACAACCAAATAACTGAGACTGAAATATTACTTTGAAGGGAAGACACACAAGTCTCTTTCTAAAAGTTGTATACAACACATTTATATCCAATAAATAATCACTAATTACTATTATTAAACAGGAAAAACAAATTGATGAGATTTCAAAATCATAAAATTTGAATAATATATATTAATATACCTTAAATCGACTTGACGTGCTCAATATTCAAAGAATTTATCTATCCTGTCCAGGGCAATCACTCTTGTTCTCCACTGTTCCTGTAAGCCCAAAAATAAAGAAGCAACAAAAAAAAAAAAACAAAATTGAAGCAGACTCCACATGAAAATCAATTACACTATAGGTATAGATGAAATAATTAATTTTAGATTGAACCGAAAGAGGACAATCCATGACCACTTCATTGTTAACAGTAATTCTCAAATCATACATGATTCAAATGTAGTTTTCATATCACCTTCATTGTTGCTCAGTTGCTACTGAAAGATTCTATCTGAGTATGTAAATAATCTCATAATTAAACCAAAAGTTGTTGTTCTATGTAATGATTGCAGACGATGAAAACCAAAACAGTGAAACACTAACACATTAGGACATTTATGATTAGCCACTTTGATTATAGTTCGTTGGCAATTTTTTAAAATATAAATCAATGAATAAGCTTTCAAATCTTGAGTACAAACTACAGACCATATAGAAGTTTTTACTGCAAAAGCGTCAATTTTTACTAAATTTATCAGCAACTTTGCTGCTATTCTATCCCTCTTTTGTCCCATCTAGTCATCAGCAATGTCAAACTTCTACGCAATCAAACTCTCATAAGACATTTATTCAAAGAAATGTGCTCATGTCAATACTCAATAGCATTTTGAAATTAGTAAGTAGCTAAATAATGACTTTTGGTATAAATAAGCTTTTAAAGTTTAAACCAATAAGAGGAAAAGTAACCAATCTATCTTTAGCAATTGATTTGCAAGCCAAAACCTTTCCTGTCAGCTTGGGTTAGCAAGCTCTGGTGATACCGAAATGTCCCCAACCTAACTGCGCCGCAAGAATGTATCTACCTTCCAAATTAGATGTGTGATTTGTGTCTACTCTCCATAAATTTAATTGTTAAGTTCATTTCCTATTGCATTTGTTGTTTTAACTTATAATATAACTATTAATTAAATTGCCTATACGATATAAGTGCCTCTTGCTATTTAACCAAAGAATGGGATACTAAGGTACATTGGGCGTATTAATTTAACCAATTTAACCATTGGGTATCCCAGTTTTGCTCAATCAATAATAGCCCCAAAATCAAATGACCCTACTTTTCCCATTCCTTCATAGTCAGTTTAACCAATTGGGTATTAATCAGAGTATCCCTTTCCTTCATAGTCTTTAGAGTATCCCACACCCATTGGGTATCCCAATCTTGCTCAGTTGATAATAGCCCCAAAATCAATTGACCCTTTTTCTTGGTAGTATAATAAAAATGAGAAAGAAAGAAAATAAAAAGGAAAAGCAAACCTGGAAGAACATAATCAGCCGAAGTTCCTCCTTGTGCACACACTAATTCAAAAAGATGGGGGAATATAAGAATTTCGTGGCGGTAAAAAAAAAAATAAATAAATAAGATTGAAGACCGAACCTGGATCAAGAAAATCAGATGAAGTTCCTTTCTCTGCAAACACTGATTCAAAACAACGTGAGAAATTTACAATTGAGATTCCAAATCACAACAGTAAAACCCTAAGATGGAGGTATAAAATCTTACCTTTGCCGCGAACGAAGAGCGTACCACACTGATGATTTTAAGACCATAAAAAGAGGTAAACGATGCACATGAATGTCATAGCGGTGGGCGATGGTAGATCTGCAGAAGCCGACAGGGAGTGCTATGAGTGGGTTGTAGTATGAGTGGAAGAAAGATAAAAGACGGAAGTGGGACAACAAAGTAAGGTGAGAATGTTCTACCAATTAAGTGAAAAGTAGACGACGTTTGTACTATTTTACCCCTGCCATGGCTGGAGATTACCTCATCAACAAAAGTGAATTTATCAAAATACCCCAGCCACTTCCTTCCTTTTAATAATAAAGATTATTTTAAAAATTACTCATATCATGAATTTTAATTGGTTGACGGTATAAAAAATTTTATATTGACATTGTATAACAATTAAACTCATAATATAATATTGAGAAATGCTAGCAACACACTCTCTAACATTCTATTTTCAACACACACTTCAATTGGTTGAAATTCATATGGATCATACAAAATTCAAGTGGGACCCATATAAATTTCAACCAATAAGAGAATGTGTGTTGAAAAGAATGTGTTACTAACACTCCTTTATAATATAAATTGGTTCAATCATGATTGGCCTAGTTTAGACCGGTTAACCGTAAGCAATGTTTTTACCCGTTCAATGATGGATTGGGTTTTAAAACATTCATTTTTTATGAGCCGATCATCTAAATCATACTTACTTTGCGTCCAAGAGTTTTCACTTCAAATTTTCAAATAATAACACTAAATTTTTGTAAGAATAATTTCATTTGTGGCTGGACACTCTTTAGTCCGTTCCATGTTTTTACATTTTTTTAAGAAGAAATACGAATTTATTAATGTCTGCCATCAGGCAAGAACAATTACTTTAAAAAAAATATTAATAAATAAATAAACAAATAAATATACTTGCTTTTGATACGTACAACCAACAATTTTTTTTAACAAAGATATATGCACGCAGCACCCCCTATATACCCCGAAATCTACTTAAGGTACTCGGCACAGACATATATTGAAGATCTGTACCTGTAATACTTTGACTGAAGACGCTTTTTTTATGCCATAGAAGTGATAAAATATATGAGTTGTGTTATTTGAACATCAAAATTTGAATATCGTAAGTGTTTATCTCTATCTCTCATTTACTTTTTATTCTTTTATATATACACGCATCTCAAAAATACACTCAAAACTCGTATGGTGTCCCCTTTTTTATGTTAAAAAATATTTACTCAAAATATATATAAGCTTGATTGAATTCTTGATATGTTTAGCATACAATACACGTTTTGTTGCACTGGAGATAAAGAAACAACCATAGTGTTATGTATTGAGGATACATTTTGGCATACAGTTTATTTAAGTGTTTATGCAATAAGTTTTTTTTAAAATAAACTAAGAATGCGTTTGGGTATACAACTTATTTAAGTGCTTATGTAATAAGATCTTTTTTAAATAAGCTAAAAACAATTTATTTTCATAAGCTTCTCAAACAAACAGCTTATTTTCATAAGCTTCTTTGACAAGTTTATGGAAATAAGCTAAAAACAGCTTATGAAAAGATTATAAACTATTTTCATAAACTATTTGTATAAGTTTAATTCCATAAGCTATTTTCATAAGCTCTCCATAGGCTCTTCCAGACGTACCCTAAAAACAACTTATTTTTATAAGCTCCTCTGACAAGCTTATGAAAATAGTTAAAAAGAGTTTATGAAAAGATCATAAACTATTTAATAAACTATTTACTTAGATTTGTTATCGTTAGGTATTTTCATAAGCTCTGTATAAACTTTTACAAACTAACCCTAAGAAAATTTATTTAAGAGACAAAAGTAATGCAACACAGAGGGGTATATATGGTTCAAAGTCACCACGGGTGCCACGCCAATTTCAAAGAAAGTTGTTTTCACGTTTTTGTTGAAAAACTTTAACTTTTGCTATAACCAACGTGATTTGTTTTGTTACTGTCGATGTTATTTGCAGGCCAAAACAAATACACGATGTTATGTTGAATACAAAACATTTTATGAGCTGGGGAGTGCTTAGATCCCGTTTGAATAAACAGCTTATTTAAGAGCTTATATTAGAAGAGCTTATGTGAAAAGCTTTTATGCATTATGTTCCTTTTAGTTAAGTTATTTTGTATTTGGATACATACTCGAAGAAACTCTTTTAAAATCTATAAACTTGAGAGAGGAAGATGAAAATATTGGTTTTGATGTAATTTTTGGTCCTTTTCCCCTTCTGCCTTTGCCATCCCCACTCCCCCCTCTCTCTCTATATTCATCTGTGGGACTTCGGCGAGCTCCTTCTCATCGAGGCCGCCCTCAACCTTTACTGCTGGCTCATCCCCGACACCGCGTCTTCCTCCGCAACGGGGATTTCCATATTGTCGTTAAAGTTTGTGTCTACCACAGATCTGGAGCCCTACCAAAATGGCACCGTCGTCTGAATAGAAATGTAGCTGCAAGAATTTCTGGTCAGGAGCCACCGGGAAAGTGTAGGTGAAGGACGACCGGAAAATGCGGGCAGTCATTTAAGGTACTTGAGAGACGGTCTTGAGTTGTTGCCGGTGAGATGGTAGAGGCGACGGTGGATGATGCGAACTTGGAACTGACGTTGGTGGTCCATTTACGGTCGGAGCTGTTGGTGGACCACCACTATTGAGAAGGATCAGAGATGAAGGTTTCGGCAACGCCGGCATCAGAGGCAACGACGATGGTGCGCTGACGGAGGGAGCCGAGGAGGAAGCGTTGAGCGTGTGGGCGGTTGGGTGGGGAGAGAGAGAAAAAAAGAGATGAGTCAGTTTTACCAATTTGAAAAGATTAATGACTTAAAAATAATTAAAATCTTGCAATGATGCCCCTCTTTATGGTCTCTCACAGTGAGATACATGATAAGGTCTCTCACCCTAGAAGCCGCCAAAGATAAAAACGAATGTTGTTACTTTGATTCAAACATAACTTGCTACGTGAGTCAAGAGATACACGCGTGGATTCATTGAAAGTAGTAATAAAATATAAAAGTGTGTTTGGCAAGTCGTTTGGGACCTCAAACTTATAATTTCGAGCGTCAAAATTGACGTTTTTAAACATATTTAATAAATTAATTATTAGTTATTCATAATTGGGATTTAATATTTAAACATTAATATTAAAAAAATTAACATTTTGACGTCTTAGAGCCTGTTTCATAAAACTAGCTGTTAGCGGATAAACTAACTGATAGTGGATAGCGGATGAGGTAGCTGATAGCGGATAAGCTAGCTTATTTTCTGTGAAAGTGTTTGGTAAAACTAGCGATTGAACTAGCTGAAAAATATAAAATGACATAAAAGGACATTTTCATTAATGATTTTACATAAAAGAGAGAGAAGAGGATAAAAATAGAAATAAATTAAGATAATAAGGATAAAAGTGAAAGAAAAAAAAAGAAACGCTATAAACTCAAACGTTACTTCAAGTAACGTCTGGAAGAAACGCTATAAGCTCGTGAAAAAATGCTATAAGCTCGTGACAGAGGCGTTTGCCAAACGGGGCTACTTTCTCATCCTGCTATAAGCTATCCGCTATAAGCTCGCAGAAGGGACGTGTGAAAGAGGATCTTAATTTACCAAAACTAGTTATAGTTATTCAACTCAATAATAGTTATTCTACCAAAACTATTTGTAAGAAAAAAGTTTTCAAACATAAATCCCTTTATCCAAATTTACTTTAGATCAAAACTAAATTTGTAAAATCAATTATCAAAACTCAATTTTTCAAACTATAACCCAAACACACTAAAATGTTGAACAAAATAAAAGACAATGGCAGGTGAAATATATCTGAAGAGAATATTAAAAAACTCATAAACATACCAAAAGCAAATAAGTTAACAAAAAGAGAAATGACGGTAACAAAATTATTAAAAATATGTATTAAATTTAGACGTGTTCGTAGCGTGTAGCCAACCATGGACTATTCAAGTACTCATTCTCAATATATTAAATGTGAATTCAATTAAAAAATATTCGAAGCACGTGGTCACTCTTGTATACCTGTATTCCATGTACTATTAACTGAACCGACAGTTGAATTCTTTAAGCAAACCGAGGTTAAATGAACATATTCTTCACCTTATTCATGTGATGAAAATTCAAAAGGAAACCCATAACATAAGAAGGTTCGTGGAGCCTACTTCTCAAGCAAACCCGCTGAAGGTTCTCTAATTTGGTCACATGACATCATAACAACCGCGTTTTCATTCCTATGTTCCATTTATTTATACACATTGACTTACCTTATTGAATCCAATATCTCTCATCTTCTCTTGTGTTAACTCTTTTTCTTCTCCTATCAATCAATTAGTAACTTTTTTTGGTCTAAATAGAAAGGTAGAGTGATGTTTCTTTCTAGATCAATTATTTTTATGGTCTTTTTCTCAGTTCCCCTACTTCTCTTTCCAACCAATGCTATTAGATCTTTTTCCAACAAGATCACACATAATAATGGCTATGAATCTGAGGCTAAAGTTGATTCTTTTCTGCAATTCAGAGAGGCCCCAGAATACAGAAACCAGCAGAGATGCACTGTAGTTGACAGAAACAATTTGAAATTGGATTTGGTATGTGACCCTTCACTTGTTCATATTGCAATGACCATTGACTGGGACTACTTAAGAGGATCTGTAGCTGCAGTTCATTCTGTTCTGAAACATACTTCTTGCCCTGAGAATCTGTTCTTTCATTTCATTGCATCTGATGCAAGATTGGAGAATAAGGATGAGTTTGCTAGGATTGTTCAGTCCTCTTTTGCCTCCCTTAGATTCAAAGTTTATATGTTCAGGGAAAGTTTAGTTAATCATCTCATATCACCTTCAATAAGGCAAGCACTTGAGAACCCATTGAACTATGCAAGAAGTTACCTGGCTGATTTGCTTGAGCAATGTGTTGAGAGAGTTATATATTTGGATTCTGATGTTATAGTTGTTGATGATATTCAGAGGCTATGGAAGGTTTCATTGACTGGGTCAAGAGTCATTGGTGCTCCAGAATATTGTCATGCAAACTTCACCAGATATTTTTCCTATGAATTTTGGTCTAGCTCTGAGTTCTCTGAGGTCTTTGCAGGAAGAAAAAGACCTTGTTATTTCAACACTGGGGTGATGGTGATGAATTTGGTAAGGTGGAGAGAGGGTGACTACACAAGGAAGATTGAGAAATGGATGGAAATTCAGAAGGAGAGAAGGATTTATGAGCTGGGTTCACTTCCTCCTTTCTTGATGGTTTTTGGTGGTGATGTTGAAGCTATTGAACACAGATGGAATCAACATGGGCTAGGAGGTGATAATGTTGCTGATAGTTGCAGGACTTTGCATCCTGGTCCAGTTAGTTTGCTTCATTGGAGTGGTAAAGGGAAGCCATGGGTTAGGCTTGATGCAAGGAAGCCATGTCCACTTGATTATCTTTGGGCACCTTATGATCTCTACATACCCCATGGCCATCCAAATCATTACCATCACATGAGAACTACCACCAGAACAACAGATTCTTCATTTTAGGAAATTACAAATTTATATTGCTTAATTCTGATTCATTTGTACTGACCGTGATTCTTTAATTTGTATATAGACAGAGAACCATCAAAAAAAATTTATACTGTTTGTTGATACATCTTCAATTGTGTAGTAACAAAAATTTTGTACGGTAAATGTGGATACACAATTGGACAAAATTATTACCTCACTGCTATTGAAAGAATTTTGAGTATGCTGTGGGTCACACCACTCTTCTCATGAAGAAAAGATGCTTGTACCACTACCACCTAGCTGTAAGTCATATATACTTAACTTTTTCCATCTTTTCATTGGATAATATCTCACCAAAAAATCGCTTCCAGTTATAAGAAAGTCAATTAAAATAGGGGAGGGAGTAGAGGCCAAAATAAAGAGGCAATTGGTGAGGATAAATTATGATCAAACACCCAAGCAATAGCTTGTGAAAGCTTAAAATATTCAAACAATCCATCATGGTTTCGCCCAATTAGACTTTCCATTTTGGCTGTGATACCATTCCAATTAGAATCGGAAGTAGTGCCTTGTTTGTAGATCTTCGGATAAAAAAAAGAATGTAACATAAAAAGATCTAAAAGGATGTGTGATACGCCCATTTGGATGGCTGACTATCCTTTACTTTCATATTATGTAATATTGTAAGTGACCTGTTGTCAAAGTAGGATTTATTATTCAGTTTCTTAGTTCTTAATTCTGTTATAGAAATTCACATGTTAATTAGGCTTATGAGCTAGTTGAACTACACCTGGCATGCGATGCGCATATGTAGGAAGCGGCATTGGTTATAAAAATACCGAATGGAATGTGAATGAAAACAAGAAGAATCAATTCAGGTTTACAATTTCTCTCATTCTCCCTTAATTTCTCTCGAGCTTCACCCTTGCTCGAAAAAGGTTCCTATCAATGTGATGATAAAAGAATAAGGGGGGCTTCAGATACCATGAATTCTTGCTTGTATGAAGTGATATGACTACCGGGGAACAACCAAGGAGGAAATTTTGATTGATTTTTAAGGAAAATTTTATTTAAGGAAAATACAATATTATCATATTCTCCCAATGTCTTGAAACACGGATGGAGATCTTCTATTTTAATTTTCTATCACATTTTCTATCCCTCACCAATAACAACTTGACACATAAAAAAACAAATTACAACTCATTAATATTTGTGTTCATTCCTAACATTTGATTGGTTGGACACACCGAAATACCATTTTTTGAGACAGCAGATTTCTATCCTTGAAATACAGCATTTAAGCGTGATATAGCGTGGAAGGTGTATTTTGAAGATGCTTGAAGGCGTTTCACTTCTAGTAATGACAATTGTAGAGACCATGGCGGAAAAAGGTTAAGTAAATTTGCGTGGAGTATGTTGAATGATACATTTACTTCCAAGACAATTCTATAGATAAAAGGACTTGACGATCTTTCCTGTCCTCAATGTAGCAGAAACGTCCTTTATTTTCTAAACGTAGCAACAGATGTAACACCCTCCTTACACGGTTCGTCAAAAACCAAAACTCTGGGCAATCTTATCATTTTTGCATCAAAAACCTTCACTACTTGTGTGTGGTAGGCTTCGTTTTACAAAGTATGTATGTAAAGTAAACAAGTTTAATTTTTTTGGTACAATGCAAAGTAAACAAGTAGGCATATAAACTCTTCTCTTTATATTATTTAGTGAGTTAAAATTATGAAGCACTTCGGATTAAATCAACGGTGGACATCATTGCTCACTTTTGAGTTCTTCCATTAAATTTAATCTAAAACCTACATTGGTATATTTTACTCACAAGGGTTTCCAATTCTACTTTGATTTAACTGAAGATACATGCTCCAACCTCTTACGCATGATTGTAGTTTATTAACTAACGGGAAGCATGCTTCTTCTATCTTCCATTTCATCTGCCTGCATATCTAGCTCAGCTACAACAAATGTCAATATTTTACCACACTTTTTTGCAGAACAGAACCCTTCATTTTAGATGCAATAGTGATGATTCAGCAAGCACTGAACAATCCGGCATCACTGATAACTCCAATTGTCCAACAGAATTGTTAGTGTCTGTTATTCACATGACCCCTCACCAACACTAAAACAACCCAAACAGCTAACATGCAGAGCACAAACTCTTAGTTTGAATGCAGATCTTTACCAAAATAAAAATTTACAGTCACGGTTCTTACAATTATTCTAAGTACCCTGCCCAAACAGCTTGAATAGAATGAAAATGGTGCTCTATTTGCACCCAATCTTGGTTCAAATGTATGGGGCGATGTTATCTTGTCCATAATCACATTATTCATGCAAGCGGAAACATGACACAGCACCAGATTTTTACAAAGTGGTATGCTTCATTGCTTGGTATGATGAATCAAGAGAAAAGTGCTAAAAGCATGGAGTGCACGTGATTATTCCACAAGTGCAGTTTTTCATTGAATAACATTACTGTTACTATAGGGAAAAACTTCCGGGGCGGGAGGAATGAAAAAAGAAAAAAAAAAAAAAAGGAAGAAAAGAATATACATGCCTTCCACCTTCCCTACAACAGTCCAACAACACAGCTGAGATGCAATCTGTTTTCCAACCCTCTTAAGTGATGACCCAATAACATACACCTGCCAATGGTAAGAAAACCTCAATATGATCAGACATAAAAAAGGACTTGACTGGCTAAAGAAATGGGATCTCAATAGATGAGAGAGGCAGAGAAGTATGTATCTACATGCTTATGGAATGTATGGGCAAATTTCAGGGCCATGCATATATTTAAGGATATGAGTCACTCATAACTAAGTAACTAACAAAAAAAATTTGGAGGGCAATGGAATGAGATGTGTACTAACCAGAAAAGCATCTTTGCCAGGTAATCACGAGAAGTGCCTACTGTATCACTGAACTCATCACCACTGTCTGGATGATTATCTATATTTCCTCCTTCTACTGATTGTTCCATAAAATTAGAGCTAGTACCATCCCCAAAGAATCTTCTCAATACGTTCTGAACAAGTTGGTGAATTATATCCTCCACTTCTATTGACGAAGGCCGAGAAAGTTCAGTCACCTGTTAAGGCAAGTTAAGTTACACATGAAAAGATTCATAACATAATGCAAGATTCAGTACCTACAGGAATGGAAATAAGCAAGAGGGGAGGGGAGAGAGGGACGGACTTTTTGCAGTCTAGCTTACATCAGTTTCAATTGATTGAAAGGGACTATAATTAATTAGATGTTTTGAGGCATTACCATATCAGGATCCAGAGACCGAAGATATTCCAACAAGTTGTTCCGGTTTCCTCGTTCATATTCTATTTGCAATATTTCCTGCTTCTGGGCATTCAGCTCCTGAAAGAAAAACAACAATCTCACATTATATTTCACTCTTTGAGCATGCCTTTTAAATGATTTGTATGAGTAATGAAATGATATCTTTTGGAGCATAGACTACAGCTGGTGAAAATAAAGTCAATCTTTGGATACATGATAAGCACCCAAGCACTTGGGGAACCCTCCCTTAAAAGCTAGCTATTAAGGGAGGAGAACCAAGTCCCTTAAGTATTCCACCGAGCATCCCATACTATTCGATGTGGGACTTTAGACATCCCATAATACCCAAGTCCCTATCATAGCACCATCCCTGAGAGCCAACGTCCCAGCGGCTGCACTCTACGACGCTTCACTCAACCTTTTCCGGTCAGCCCCTCCATAGGTAGCCCTTTCCGAGACACCGGCAACCAGGCTCTGATACCAAATGATAAGCACCCAAGTACTTGGGGAACCCTCCCTTAAAAGCTAGCTATCAAGGGAGGTGAACCAAGCCACTTAAGTACTCCACCAAGCATCCCATACTACTCGATGTGGGATTTAGGCACCCCATAATATCCAAGTCCCTATCATAACACCGCCCCTAAGAGCCGACGTCCTTATCATCAGTCTGTTTCTTTCATTCTTGAGGAAAGAAATTTCACATTTCCTTTTATTACTTTCAAGGTTGTGGAAGCAAATCTAATTATTTATACTTTCAATGTATATTTGGATGGCGGGGTTTGAAAGGGAGGGGTGATTTTTCTTCGTCATTTTAAATAAACATTCCCCTTATTTGAGAGCTTTTCAAAATAAAAAATACAAAGAGAGATAATCATGTAACCTAATCATCAATTATTTGTTTGTTGAACATTTTCTAATTGTCTGAATTTAAAATTGAAAAATTATCCTCCTTTCCCTTCTCCAAACTCCTCCATCCAAACATATCCTTGAGGGATAAAATCACAGTTCTGTTGCAGTTGAAGTTAAACCCTTTTTTAAAAGCAGAAGTTAAACCCAAATTACTATCAGTGGAAACCATAGTGGGCCAAATATACTTGGCACACACATAAGAAGCAAACATTTTACAAGCACCAAGAATAATTCACCCATTAAGGTGGGGTTTTTATCCAAATTCCCAATATACTAACTCAAAATTCAACTTACTTAGCACATACATTATAAGCAAACATTTTACAAGCACTGAGAATAATTCATCCATTAAGGCGAGGCGTTTCTTCCAAACTCCCAACACACTAACTCAAAATTCAACTAAGCCATCTCACCAATAGAATCAAACATGCCAAATACTCTTAAAACTTCAAGTGCTTACACCAACGTTGTCAATGGCCGATGGCAGTTTATGGCGGATGGCCGAAATTCCGCCATATAAACGTGGATTGCGACCTATGGCGCCGCCATGGCGGGTGGCGCTTCACAAATTGCCTATGGCAGCTAGGACAAAATCCGCCACGCATAACAACACTGGCTTACACAACCATTGCATTGAAAATATTCACTAAACAAGCGGGAAAAAGATAAAGGGGGTTACCTCCTTCACATTTGTCAACTCAGACTGCAACTTCTGAATGTAATTCAGAGCCTGAGGAGGCAAATCTACAAACGCTCTCGGGTAGCAACTTTCCAAATCCTTGAATCCTAAATCAGAAACAACCTCAATTTCCCCACCCTCTCCTCCATCCTTCACTTCTGCAACCTCCGAATGCATTTCACGATTCAACAGTTCAGCTCCACATGGCGATATATCCAAATTCCTCATTAGGGACATCCTGTACTCCGCATTCCATAAAGTGTACCTAAACAAAACCAACCCAATAGTTAAAAGAAGAAGAACCTCATCTTTACACACAAAAATCTCAGTGCATATTTGAATTAACTTATTTTAGTGTTCAAAATATGTTATAATCGACAAAAAGCTTTGGAAAAACAAAGGCAATTTTCTTCACAAAATTAACCAAAACTAAACATGCATTCAAATTCATCACCCAAATCCGAAATTGATTACAAACAAAAGTCACAATGAGTATTTGAATAAAGTTATTTCGACTTCAAAACAGCTCATAATCATCATAGAGCTTAAAAAAAAGCAAAATTTCTCACAAAATTAACCAAAACCAAACCTTCAATCAAGTTCAATATTCATCCGAAATCCAAAATTGTTGACTAAAATCACAAAAATCTAAGTACGTGTTTGAATTAGCTAGTTGTGCTCAATACAGCTTCTTAGTGATGAAAGAAAAGCATTCTCATTGAACTGAACTCAAAGAACTACAAGGTCCTATATATATTATATACATTGATCAAGCTATCGAGTTTCACGCCAACTACTGTAACTAACTAAACTAACCAATTGGTACATCGCCATTATGTGTTAATCAAAATCTTAGTGAAACTTAAGGAAAGAAAAAGCAGAGGAGTCTAATTGATATGTAATGTCAGCGTAAAGTTTTTCACAATTGGGTATAACTTGTATGAGTGACTTTTAAAGTAGTCAAACAACAAATTATGATTGGTTAACACATGTGACAGTCCATACCAGTTAAATCCAACAGGTAAACAAGTTAATTGGTATGTCAACCGATATGACTATGCCTGATTTCTACTTAGGATAAGAGTCAAACAATTTAATGACGTGTTAATTTATGACTGGTTGATAGCATCCGTTCGTAACAATATTAAATCCAAAAGGAAAACGATTTTTTTTCTGGCAAAATTAAAATAAAAACCAAACATGCATTCAAATTCATGTTCAGTAGAATGAATACCCTGTGATGATGGAAGAGACGAGAAGACGATGGAGTGGTTGCTTGGAAACGGTGACGGTAACGGAGAATTGGTCGGAGGGAAGCAAACCGAGCATGGTGGATATGGTTTGCTTCATAGAGTCTCTAGCGGAGTCAGAGACTCCTTTCGATATGACGGAGTTATCGAGAGGCTCGATTCGCTTCAACATGTTGGCGATGACGGTGAAGCCACGGTCGAAGGTGGATTTGCGAGTTGACACGACGTCGTCGGAGAAGCCGTCGACGCCGGAAACGAGACAGCATGTGATGGCGGAGGAGGAAGGAAGGGGACGACGGCGGCGGAGGAAGAAGGAGGGAGGGGGTTTGGGAGGGTGAAGAGGACGGAGTGAAAGGTCGGTGAGACGTGAAAGGATGAAGGTTCGCGATGAAGTCGCCATGGAAAGTGGAACAACAACGATGCGTGTGTTTCTGTTTGTGTTTGTAACTGTGCTGCTCGCCAATGAATCTAACCTTAATCTTACCCTTACGCTTAGCTACCACCAAAACACTTTGTTGTGTTTGTGTTTTAGTTGGTGTAGTAGTAATAGGTTATAATATTTTTTTTTGTTTGACATCTTGGTGGGACTCTATTATTTCGAGTGGAGTCCAGTCTGAAAGACTCGTTTAACGGGCAAAGGTAATAGCTCTTTCGTGAATGTATATTGGTCTAAATGGAAGGAGTTGAATATCTTAAATATATGATCTTAGATTTGATCATTGAATTCATGTATATGAAAAAAATATTATTGGGAGTGTTTTCCGTTTCGACGTCTCACAATATCCCGAAAGATTAGTCTCTCATCTATTCGATAGGAGATACTCTGAAAAATCAAAAAATGTTATTTCAATCGTTTATTTTCTTTATTCATAAGATTCTAATGTGAAATCTTGCTTAAATTAATCTCTTGCAATTTTATTCTAATGTGAAATCTTGCTTAAATTAATCTCTTGCAATTTTATTCGATTTTTTAGTTTAAAATGTTTTTAATTAAGTTTTCATGTTTTTAAACAAAAATCAGTAAGTTCTTTGAATTTAAATAATTTTTTAATTATTAAATCTCTAAAATTTATACAAATATAGATCTATTTAGATTTTTTTTTTGAAATATGACGATCTAATTAAAAACTTTTAAACTATAAAAAACTATTTTCAAATGGAATAAAATTGTAAGAGTAAAAATTAATTTAATGATTTTAAAACAAAATGGTTATTGAATGATTGAAGAGTGAAATGATTGATTTATGGTTCATTGCTTCAACCATAATTGAATTAGGTCAATCAGGTCATAAATATATTATATCTTTAAATATTGAGGTTTTTAATATAATTTTATTTACTTTTTAGAATGAATAGGTTAGTAGGTTATACTAACAACCTATATAAGTGGTTATATAGTGAGAATTCAATTCAATGAATCGGTCACAAATTGTTCAGTTTCTGATTCTTCCTCTTAACATGATATTAATTGAGGATCACTTCTCTGTGAGTTCTGCTTCTTTCTAATTTTCTTCCGCCATTTTCGTTGCTTGTTTCCTCATCATGTACAAGCTTCGGCAATGACATAGTTCCTTCAACATGATGATTCTTTGAATCCTTTGTTTCTTCACCCCTCGAATCATCTAGGGCTTCTTCTGGTGTTTCAAACTCTCACCGAAGAAAACTACAATTCATGGAATCGATCCATGAAAATGGCATTGAGTGGCAAGAATATATATTGTTTTGTCGATGGTTTTCTACTGCGATCTAATGACAATGATTTGTGGTTTTTTGCCTCCTGGGAAAGGAACAACATAGTCGGTTCTTGGATCCTCAATTCTATTTCCAAAGAATTGTGGTAAGTATCACCGATGGCGAGTCTACAGCCTCTATCCAGTCTGACCTTAAAGACCGCTTAGAACAAGACAAGGTCCCTGTATCGACCAGTTTAAGGAGGAGTTAGTTGGGATCTCACAGGGTTCCATGATAGTGAACTAGTATTTCACAAAATTGAAAGTCATTTGGGAAAAGTTATTGGATTTCCACTCACCTTATTCTTGTGTTTGTGGTAGCTCTCAACCACTACTTGAATATGCACAACAAGAGTATGTCAAGGCATTTATCATGGGACTCAACGATGGATTTTCTCATGTGAGAAGACAAATCTTGCTAATGGAACCCTTATCCCCATTTTCTAAGGTGTTCTTTCTAATCCTTATAGATGAGAAGCATCGTGATATTGGTGCCTCTTTATTTTTGGCTTATAATCCTTAAGTCGCCTTTGCTGTTAGATCAGCCAATCCTAAACAGATTCCATATTCTCGCATAAAGAAAGGTAGGAAAGATTGCCCCACACACACTTGTGGCTTGCTTGCTCATACAACTGATAAGTACTAGAAGATCTATGGCTATCCACTAGGTTATCCAAAGTCCAAGTCCAATAATTTAACACCGTCTGTTTCTATCAATCAGGTTACGGGTTCATCTGTGGCTATTGAACCATCAATGTCTTTGGCCAATGATCAATGCAAGATATTGATTGTCATTTCCCCACCTTAGATTAATATTATGTTAATTAATCAGTGAGGTGTTGTAAAACTGATTCTTAAAAAACCCATTTCTAATTCAAAATCTTAGCATTTCTCTCACCCACACTTTCTCCCCAACGTGTGACCTAGCAGAGCAAAGATATCTTTCCTCACCATTCACCTCCTTGTACCATTTTCAACCCACTCTTCCTACCATATTCCTTCACTCATCCTCCTCTCCATTACAAGAAGAGGAGAAACCTTCCAATTCCTCTACCATGAACCCCCAATTCAACCACCTAAAGGAAAAGAACTAGAGGGAAATACCAATCAAAGGGAAGGAAACACAAAATACCAATTCCTCTAGATTTTCTGAATCCCAATTTTATCGCCAGGCTGCTAAATTCCATGAGTGGCAATAGGACATGAATGATGAGATTTCAACATAGAGGCCAACCACACATGGACTCGTGTCTCTCTTCCTTATGGCAAACACATTATTGGTCGTAGATGGGTTTACAGAATAAAACCAAACCAAATAGTTCTATAGACAAAATCAAGGCCAAATTAGTAGCCAAAGGCTACAATCAACAAGTAGATGTTGATTTTAGAGACATGTTCTCTTTGGTGGCTAAACTCACTACAATAAAGGTTCTTCTGTCTTTGGTACCATTAAAGGGTGGCATCTATTGCAACTTGACATCAATAATGCCTTCTTAAATGGTGACCTATTTGAAGAAGTTTACATGGACTTACCTCTTAGTTACAAGGTTCAACGAGAGCATCTAGTTTGTAAAATTAACAAGTCCATTTATGGCCTAAGACAAGTCTTGAGACAATGGTTCCATAAATTTTCTACTTCCTTGGTCAGTTTTGACTTCACTCAATCCAAGTGTGACTACTCCATGTTCAATATTGGTTCTGGAAACTGTTTTGTTGTCTTGTTGGTTTATGTGGATAATATCATTATTGTTAGTCCAAGTAATACCATAATGAGTCAGATCCAACACAAGTTGCAACAATTGTCAAACTAAAGATCTAAGCAACCTTAAGTATTTTTTTGGCCTTGAAATTTTCCAATCCAAGAAGGGCATGTATTTGTCACAAAGGAAACATACATTGTCCTTGTTGGATGATTCAAGTTTCTTTAATTGTATGCCTGCATCTTTACCTATGGATCCTATTGTCAAATTATATGCATCCGATGGTGAACCTCTTGCCAATGTATCCCAATATAGGAGGCTTATTGCCAGGTTATTGTATTTGACCATATCAAGGTCTGGCATTAGTTTTGTTGTCAATAAACTCATCCAGTTCATGTATTTCTCTAGAACGACTCATCTTGGTGCAATACATCACCTTCTAAGATACTTCAAGTCCTCCTCTGGTTAGGAACTTTTGTAACACCCCGATTTTTTCGTGCTTTCTAAGGACGATAAACTCAATTAATGAGTTTATATTTTTATCTGTGTTTTAGAGAATGATTTTAGGAAAACTAAAATCATAGTCTTGTTTCATAAAATCGTAGGAGCCTTCGGTTAAGTTTTGGGCCGAAAACTGAAACAAAAGCCGATCTATGTTTTTCAGATGATAGTGTTTTCTACTATCACGACCTAATCTTGACTAACGGACGAAACCATTAGTCTTAGAATTTGTTCCTCTATCTTTTTCCTAAAATGTGTCCTGACGTCCAAAATATAAATAATATTTTATATTCGGGCCGATAATCGATCGAGGAGACGATTCGAGTTGTCTTAGGGTTTTTTCGAGACCCATGATCAGATGTTTTTCATGCCAAAATTGTATCAAGTTATTTGAGGAATTCATACCAGTGTCGGGATGATTTCAAATATCGGGATGTGAATTGACCAAATTGCCCTTGGTTAATTTTTATTACTAATTACCTTTCCTATTATTAAAGTATTAAACCCATAAATATCTTCATTTTTCACTCTTATCCTCCCACATTTTCTCACTTCTTCGGCAGCCTCTCTCCCTCCCAACACTTCATCTTCTTCTCTCATTTCTTTTCTTTCCTTTCATCCAAAATCTCCATTTTTGAAGGCATAAAGCTTGGATTTTTGTGAAGCAACCTTCATCAAACTTGGAGTGGATCATCATAGGAGGTAGTATTCCATCTCTATCTCTCTCAATCTCTCCTTTCTCTCCTCATATTTTCATGATCAAGGATGTTAGGGTTTTGTCCCTAAAATCTTTGAAAATCCATGAAAAATTGTAGGAAATTTGTATCTGTACCAAACCAGTTTCTATGGCCTAGGTTCATGACATACTTGTATGATCCAAGAGCTTAGAGCCAAGAAATCTCCCTAGCTATATTTACTAGGTGGAGGCCGAAACCTCCTATGTGTGTAGGGTAGGGTTTTGGTTGGTTTTTGATGATCTGATCTGATATCTAGGGCTGTCACACTTAGTTAGGGTGTTATCCAGAAAATGAGAAATTTTGGAGCTCCCTAGCTATTTTTGGTGTAATAGGGCCGAATCCTAGGGGTGGTGCATTAGGAGAAATCTTTGTTTTGTAAGTTAATGCCGTTATGATTTGCGTGTATGTAGTGATCGGCAACGTGCGGGGCTAGTGATCAAGTTGATCGGGTGTTCAAAACCTAGCTGGAAGCTACAAGAGGTAAGGGGATAAACCTGAGGAACTCCATTTCCGACAGCTATGTGCTGCATCGGTGTTTGTATTGTATTTAAATAGTTTGTATCTGATGTTGGTTGATTTCTTGATTGACTACTGTTGATTGGAATATGTATTGATGTAACTGCTGATATAGTTGAATGTATGTTATACTTGCTGAATGGTTATATGGATGTATCGTGTGCCCTGCTGTGGGATTTAAGGCATTAGAGGACCTAATTTGGATTAGGATCCGACATCGTGTAACCTAAAAGCTTTAAAAGTCTGAAATGTGTTTTAATAATGAAAAGTGAAGTTTAAAAGCAAATAGGGCATTAGAAACCTTCAATTGTCCTAATTTGATAAGTTGACCCTTTGAGCAAAGGCATTTTGAGAAACGTGGTTTTCAAAGTTATATTGAGTTTATTCAAGAAAAATGAGTTTTTGCAAGCTTGGTTTTAAGTTCGTATTTCACCGAAAAACAACGAAAGAAAAAGAAATGGTCTCTGGACCAAGTTTTGTTTTATGGAAAACCGATCCCGATGACTTTGTGTAAGTATCGGAGATTCGCGTTTTTGGTTTTCAAGTTTTTAAGAAAAGTGGTTTTAAAGTTTAGAAACTAGAAACCGAGACGTCGGGGTTCTAGGGTTCTGCAGAACACGTGGATCAAGGATCCGTGTTAGTTTGTGGTCCTGTCGGCTTAGGGACGATCTTTGTGGTCCTGTAAGCTTGAGGATGTTTTTATGATCTTGAATCCAACGTTCTAGACTGGTGCATCAGTTAGGGATGTTTGGGGATTTGAGTTGTTTTTGGACTAAATGTCCTGTTTTGAGAAAATGTTGTTGAGACTTAAAGAGTGTAAGACATTATGGTGGTTGTTAGCGTTGATGCTACAACAAGGAAATATTGATGCGACAAAGATCAATCATCGGAAACTAGATAGTTTTCTCGTGCATTTTGTGTGTTGGGCAGACGTGTCGTGAAACGGGGGACCTTGATAGGCAAGGAGAACCTGAGATGACTTAATGTCATTATGTAACATTGTGCCTTGATGGACAATGATGTCATACGTGCTGTGTGTTCATATTGTGCCCAGTGAAGAGGACAATATAGTATGACTTATACATCGTGAGTACCACTGACATGCGCGTCCATGTATTATTTCCTGGAAGGTTACGTGTTCACGTTTGGCCGAATGTTGATTCTGGCAGTTGTTATTGTATCCTGCGAGGCAATAACGTTGAGTCTGATCAACTCGTATTCATGGTGTTGGGATTTCCGGAAATCTAGTTTGGATATTAGTTGAGATATATGGAAGTGCCATGCATACGTTTAGGAAATAACGTTGATTGAGGGGTACGAAGCCCTTGTGCCTTTACTGCTATTTGTACTTGATTATACATGCTATATTATACGATGTATGATGATTTGAGTGAGTCACATTATATGAGTCTATTGTTTGGATTGGGCATATAGTTGTCGTTTATGGATTCATATATTGGTTTCTCACCCTTGCATGTTTTTGGACGGGTTGTCCTTTGGTGTATATATTATATCATGTTTACAGATGGAGTCGATGCCAGGTCACCTAGCGCACTCGGGGATGCGCGTCCTAGTATTTGACCGAAGGACGGACCCAGCCGCGTGGGTTATCCACCCAGGTGTGGAAAGCGCGGCATACACAGGACCGGTTTGCACCGTAAGTGGGACGACTGAGACGGGACCTCGGAAGAGCACTCGTACTGTGGAGACCATCCAGGTGCCTCTACCTCCCATCGGGTTGATGCTGCAGGCCCTCATGGAGCAGGGTGTGATCGAGTCGGTCGCCCCCGCTGCATAGTCCCCGCAGCAGCAGCCGCCACAGACACCTCCCCTGCCTTTTATTTTGGTAGCGGGCGAGCACGTAGTGGAGGATGTGGAGAAGGAGGAGGAGGAGGAAGACCCTGAGGAGGATCCTCGGGAGGACCCGGAGGATCATCTTTCGGATGCTTCCGAGCCCCATCCACAGGGTAACGGGAACGTAGGTTCCCAGGGTTCTTCTTCTGGTTCTAGCATTGGACCTTCCCCTGGAGGATTGTCCAATGGCTTCCATAAGTTGGACCAGCTTAGGGTGTAGACCTTCTTTTGAAGCATCGGTTTTTGGGTAGTCTGTTAACGGCTACTGATGGCCATAGGTTTTAGAGATATGGTTCCAGACTGTTGCTGCCTAGTTTATAGCGTTTTAGGAGTTCTTTTTATTGTTCTTTTGTAAAGGGACGTGTTATCCATAGCTTTAGTTTATGTATATATCTTATTATATATGAGTAATTCTATTCTGTCTTAAATGGTGGTTTATAGGATTAATAAGAAAAAAATTTATCACGATTTTCAGAATCTGCTTATACAAAGGATTTATATTCCGAAAGTAAAACCAGCAAAACTTGATTATCGTTTTATTATATGTATTGAGTTACGAAAGTGGCACTGGTTTTGAGGGTGTCACAACTTTTATTCTCTACACAATCCTCCCTCACCTTGAAGGCCTTTGTAGATGCATATTAGGGCAATTGTCCTAATGCTAGGAGGTCCACCATTGGTAATTGTGTTTTCTTAGGTGACTTCTTGCTTTCATGGAAATACAAAAAGTAGCATTTGGTGTCTAGATCTTTTGCTGAGGCTGAGCATATGGCCTTAGCAAGTCTTGCCGGTGAAGTAACTTAACTTTCTTCCTTGTTGAAGGACTTTGAAACATCAGATGGACTTTTTGTTTTATGATAATCTGCAATTCACCTAGCCTTCAATCCTAATTTCCATGAAAAGTCCAAACACATTGAGATAAATTGTCATTTTATACGGGAAAAGGTCAATGATGGTTCCATTTTTTTGGTACATGTAATGACCTGGGTTGCTTTCCGAATTGACGACTATCCCCACATATCAACATGGGTCTTTTTAGCATGTTTTGTCCTCACTCACACGCTTTATTAGAAAACTTATCAGGAGGTCACTCATCCTGCATTACTCCAAGTCAAGCATGCTTAACCTATAATTCCTAAGTGATGGACTCTTGAAAAGAATATGCATCTTGTTGGTATAGGTAGTGCCCATCAACTCCTTTAAGCCTTCCTCAAATGAACAATTGCATACTTGTACAATCTCGGAATCCCTCAACTCTGCAGTTCCATACCTACACAGTCTCAGGATCCTTATCGTTCCGATGTGAAATAGGTTCGTTGTGTCCTTCCACCTAGAAGTTTGCCAGAAGCCGCTCCTTGTTCGGGCTTCATCTTTTGCATCGCCTCGTCACCCCCGGGTGTCACATGCCCACTAGCTTTCGCTTAGTTCGTCCCCAAACCACATCGTACTGGGATAGTTGCCGCTTTGATACCATTTGTAACGACCAGACTGCTTTCTGAATTGATGATTGTCCCCACAAACCAACACGAGTCTCTTCAACGTGCTTTGTCTCCACTCACACGTTTCCTTGGAAAACTTCTCAAGAGGTCACCCATCCGAGAATTGCTCCAAGTCAAGCACGCTTAACCTTGGAATTCCTAAATGATGGGTTCCCGAAAAGAAGATGCATCCTGTTGGCATAGGTAATACAATCAATTCCTTTAAGTATTCTTCAACTGTATAGTCGCATACCTTTACAGTCTAGAAATCCCTCAACTCTTCAGTCCAATACCCTCAACTCTGCATTGTCCATCCTCCTAGAAGCCTGCTAGAAGCCACTCGTTGTCTGTGCTTCATCTTTTGCACTGGCGATCACCACTAAACCCCGTTAGCCCTCGAGTGTCCCAGTACGTGTCAAGTCAACTCATCAGCCTGTCAAGTCAGCTCATCAACTGGCTGATGTACTCACAAAACCAATTGTAGCATATCTTTTGCACTCTCTATTTTCCAATCTAAGAATCCACAATATTTACTTCTCACCATGAGGGGGAGTACTTTCAGCACACTAGCTTGTATTAATTAGATTAGCTAATCAGTTAAGTTAGTTAACTAAGACAATTATGATTTCAGTTAATTAGTGTAGTTAGTTTTTCTATATGTTGTATTCCAAGTTGGTTGCAATCACAACTTATATAAGTGATTTCAAAGTGAGAAATCAATCTAATGGATTCACAAATTTTTCAATTTTCGATTCTTCCTTTTAACCCTAGTCCAAAAAAGTTGATGTAATTTGCTAACATACTCCTTTTAAAAAGCAAGTGGAAATATATTAGTAGCACTTTAGTATTATATAATATGTAAATAAACTAACATACTAATATTTTAAAGAGCCGTCTCAGTCTCTCAACCTTTCATCTATTCCTCTCTTCCTTCTTTTTCATCCATCGGGGGGGTGGTTTTGGGTCATTTTTTGGCCTGAAATCACCCATCTACATCGTTTTTCTCTCATTTTCTCTAAATAAGTGATTTTTCTACATAGATCTGGTTTTTCTTTCATGTTTTTCTGTGATTTCGTCGTCTGAGTGCGGCGTTGTTTTGTTCGTCGTCTTGGTGCGGCGTTGTTTGGTTTCCCGTCTTGTTACGGTGTTCGTTTGGTTCAGCTTGGCAGATCAGCTTCGATCCGCTATAGATTCAATCAAGACTTAGGCGTCAACATTACAGATCCGGAGACATGGGTATTCCAGTCACTTTGATTTTGTCACATTTGTAGTCATTTTGCCGTTTTATGCTATTAACATGGGTGTTGTGAGTTTGTTTGCAGATTCATCCTTTTCAGTTTTTAGCGATGTTGAATTTGTGTTGTTTTCGATATATTTTAGCAATTTGAATGAATGAATATCTTTTTTAACAATATATTGCTCAGTGATCCAAAGTTTTAGATTATATACACAATGAGTGGAACATCCAAGTATACAAAATATATACATATATAAATATTATTTATATAATGTTATCAGATTTGGTCAACTTTTTGTTCGATTGAGATAAATAAAGTAACCAACCTCTAATTTAATGATTAATTTGATGATATTTTGTGTAATTTTTTTATAGATAAAAATACCCGGTGGAAAAAGACTTTCGCTATAATTCAAAGTTCAAAATAAATCATCAACCTCACAAAAATCTTGTGGTGCAATTACATATTACCTATTATAACAAGAAAGTGAATAAATGCTACTTTACATTATTAAGTAACTAAATTAATGACAAAATTCTTTGATGTAAAATACTAAATATTTAAATTAATAACAAATTAAAATCTTTGAAGTACATAGTTAAATGAGTAAATTAATAACAAAAGAATTTCAAAAACGAAAACAATAAGGCTTATATCTTATGAAAATAAACATTTTCATACCAACATGTCGTTGGTCCGAGTGGTAATGAGTTTAGGTCCCTTAAGCAAGTGGTCAAGGGTTCGATCCCTAGCTCTTGTGCATGGAGAAAATCTGATTGAGAGAAATCAACCCTTAAATATCGTCCAGTACCTCAGGAGATTAGTTTCCGTAATTGCACGCGAAAGATACCTTGGAAAACCAAAAAAACATTTTTATCTGTTATCAGCTACCTCATCTACTATCAGCTAACTTATATGCTATCCGCTAATTTTATCAAACAGACTCGGTGTTATTTTTGATAAAAACATAATAATATCCTACTCCGGACCTATATAGAAGCAAAAAAAACTAATTTCACACGTATTAAGAAAGTTAGTTATATTAGTTTAATTGTCTTGATTTGTTTAAAAAATAAGTTATAGTTACTAAACTACCCTTTTTTGGGAGTGTATAGTATTCTTGGAAGTTGTGTTTTGAGAGTATATAATGCTCTTGGAAAAATTAAAAAAATAATTAACCAAAGGGTATTTTTGAAGTACTAGCATTTGATTGACTTTTGCTTATATTTGAGTCCAAAAAATTTAGATACTTTTTTGCTTATATATAGGTCCGGAGGGAGTATATATAATAATAATAATAATAATAATAATAATAATAATTACACATGCTTTGTTTTCATTAATGAACTTTAATACATATTATATTTTATGAGTCTGGCTAATTAATGCCTTTAAAAACATTAATTAAGGATTCAAATATTTGATCAATATTAAGGGATCAAATATAAAAAGTTTTGTTAAAAATAATATATTTAATATATAGGTTTTGTTATTTTTTTGGTTTTTCAAAATATCTTTCGCGTGCAACTGCGAAGACTATTTCCTCAAGGTACTGGACGACATTTAATGGTTAATCTCTCCCAACCAGGTTTTCTCCGTACACAAGAGCTAGAGATCGAATCCCTAACCACTTGCTTAAGGGGTCCGAGCTCGTTACCACTTAGGGATGACAATTTGGACCCTACCCGCTGGGTACTCGCAAAAAATACCCATGATGGGTAGGGTAAATACCCACTTTGTGGGTACAGGTGCGGGTCTGGATAATTACCCACAAACAAGAGAGGCTATGGGTGCGAGTACGGGTACTCTAGTATCCACCCAGCCCCGCACCCGCATATATAAATATATATATTTATATATTTTAGATATTTATTTATTTATATTAATACATATAATTATAATAATATATCAAATTTTAAAAAAATAAAATTAATTTAACCTACGGTTTCTTAATTATTTTTTCCTTTCAGACTTAATCACCTACTAACCTAAGCACTAACAGCAGCCGTTGATGTTCTTTGTGTTATTTTTTCCCTTTTTCTTAGTTAAAGTGCGGGTAATGGATACAGGTATGAGTACTTAGGTACCTAGAGGATACGGGTATGGGGACGGGTACTATAGTACCCTACCCAGACCCTACCCATTGCCATCCCTATTACCACTCAAACCAACCACATGTTGTTATATATAGGTTTTGTTATTAATTGTCCTAAGTATAATGGTCCAGGAATAAAAAAATATAAGTTTTTATTAAGAAGTAATGTATTTAATAGATTAAAAAGTGATGTTTTTAATTTTTTAATAAAAGCTTACTTTTTTATTCCTTAAGTGTTTCTCTTACGACAAGGGTTAGCAAAATCATTAATATATTAAAAAATAAAATTTTCAATAAAAACTTTTACTTTTTTAATTAAAAAATACCAACACAAATGATAAAAAGTTGTACATAAATTTTAGAATAAAAACTGAAATAGATCCTTAAAAAATATGAGGACAGAAAAAACTAATCTTTCATCTTTCATCCATTTGAGTTAATGTTTTTTTTCTATTGTGACCCAATTTGGTCACTTAAAATTTTACCTTGACCAATTTAGTCTTTGGATATATGTCATCTGATCAATTTTATTACTTCTATCATCGGATCACTCTTATCTATGAGAAAACAAATCAAACAATGAGAGTGATAGGAATTATCAGACGATAGGTATCCGCAAACTATACTTCGTCACGATAAATTTTTTAGGAACAAAATTATGTCACAGTAGGAAAAATGTCAACTCAAATGGATGAAAAATGATAGAAGCACTAATGTGTGTCACATTTATAAATTTCAAAGATTAAATAATTAATTTAAAAAAAATAAAAATGTCCCATACTTTTTTTTTTTTTATAATTTTGAGCCTTTATTCTAAATTTTATGCTTCCAGCGAAAGTTTGGCGAATTAGGTTGTGGATTTGAAAGATACCAAGAACGGGGAATGGGAAGGAGAATCTTAAGACGTTGCTCTTTCTTGCCTCAGTAGCGTCACACAGACACCAGTTTCTCAAGAAAATCAGAAAACAAAGACACCAGTACTTTATCAAGCTAGAAACTAGATAATAAATGATGGTACCAAAACAATTTCTTTCTTTCCTTTTCAAGGAGCTTGTAGCTTAACTGATAAGTGTTCGAGTGCAATGTCATCAAAAGGTTCAGTTTTCTACTAAATTGTTTTGTGATCGTGTTCGATAAAAACAAATGATTTTTCATGTAATTTTGAGATCATATTTGATATTTCACAGGTCGGTTTTTAATTAAAAAAGATTTAGATTATGATATTGGTTTTAGAGTTTAATTTTGATACACTATCGATATAAAGAGTTACTGTCAGTCAATCAAAAATCATCATATATGTGAATTTTAAGATACTTATGATAATAATAAAATATTTTTAATGATATATCAATTTATGATTGATTGATTGATAATACAAAATTTTTTATACTGACAATACATATTACTTAAATTCTTAGTTTTATTTTTTATAGAAACTAATGTATCTGCCGGCATTACTTGTTTGTTAAACCTTTTTTTTTATTTTAAATAAAAAATAAATAAATGATAAAATAATACTAAGGGGAATATCAAAATTTATTTATAAATTTGATTATTAAATAATTATTTATAATCTTATTTTGATATTAATTAAATGATAAATAATGACATTTTGATAAATAATTATTAAAATTGAAAATCCATTTATTTATATTATATATAGAATAAAATAAGTGTATTTTGTGTTTAAATTATATATAAGTCCAACATACTTATTCTAAGTGTCAAAAAACAAATACTTGTTCTAGCATAGAAAAAAGTTACTAAAACGCCAAAATTGGTTCAGGAATCTCCAAACTCTTATCATAATTTTATTTTATAAAAGTAATATTGGTATTTAAAGAAAATTTTATTATCATAGTTAATGTGATATAAGAAAAATATGGAAAATGCTAGGAAAACTTGTATGAAAAAAATGATGTATTTAAAATATTGATAAGTGTTACAATAAACTTCTCAATACAATCTTTCTTTTTGTTGATTCCTTAATCAGTACCCTAAAATAGCATTTGGTACAAGTTATATTTTAATATTCTCGAGAATGTAGGCATGAAAATAAAAAAAAATTATGTTTGGTACAAGTTTTAAAATACTATTCTCAGTCATAAAAGATGTTCAGAAATAAAATTAGTGAATGAAATTTAAAAATTCTATTCTTATGTATGAAGGTGGGAAAGAAATATTGAATGAGATTTCCGAGAATATAATTTACCTAACAATAAAACATTATATGAACCAAACGTCATCTAAGGGTATGAGTTAGCAAGACCCGGAAAATATAATACCATTGTATTGTAAAATAATTAATTAATGGATAGAAGAATCCCAATTAATTAACTCTTATTGGAAATATTAACAAGGTCATTAATAACATTTAATTAGAATTTTCCCATGTCATATTCATAGAAGGAAAGTTAACTATTACCCGTTTAATGAAATCTCTTTTGGGCCATTCCATCACGTTTTGTCAAACTCAACATAATCTTAAGGCTTGGTTGATAAAAAAATATGTGTGTTAAACTTCGAACGTCACATCTGGGAACCAGGAAAAAGAAATTAATATCAAGTTTTTTCCCAAAAATGAGAAAAAGGAGGAAAGATAAGTGAGATAAGTCCTAAGTGATAACACACGAAACTATAGATAACACAAAACAAGATGTTACAAATTTATATAGCCTATTAGTGCATGAAATTGTATCCACTATCCACCAAGGCACGAAGGCCAAATGGATCTAAAACTTCTCACGAATGACATTCACTACTCATCCAAAGAAAAGTACAGGAAACGAAAATGGTTTTAAAAGGAAACAAAAAGTACGCATCTATGGTCCCATCCCAATACGAAACACCATAAAAGTTTAAAACTCACTCAGCACCATAAAGTGAACGAAATCCCAAATCGTAAGGTGTGGCTTGGATTGCTACGACGACGTGTCTTTCATGGCCGCTTACGTGCTTAACACCACAAATAATCTTATTTTTAACTCAAATTCCCTCAACTTGTTCCTGATGCTAATAGTATCAGTGATGATAATTTCCCACTCCAAAAATGCAATCTGTGATATACTGATAATGCGACTTATTTGAATTAATTACTTGCATGACAATTTCAGTCATGATTGTTAGAATTAGATCGAACCGGCCGGTGAATCGGTCTTAACACTAGTCCAAACATTGCTAAGAATCGCTTGTGTTGAAAATTGCAGAGATACAGATCAAAGTGGGCAAATTTGGGAAGTATAACTTTTAATGGCACTTCATATTTTTAAATATTTATATTATTATTAAATTCTAACAATTAATGACATTTTATGTTATTAGAGGAATGCTAGCAACACACTCTCTAAGACTCTCTTTTCAACACATTCTCTTCTATTGGTTGAAATTAGTGTGAGTCCTACTAATTCATGTGGGTCCCACTTGAATTTTGTAAGACCCACATGAATTTCAACCAATAGGAAAGAGTGTGTTGGAAAGAGTATGTTGCTAGCATTTCTCATATTATTAATTACAGAGTCTTGTTATCCGGTGTCCTAAAGGCACCGGTTAAGAAATCACAAAAATAGAAGTTTTGCATTGGGAAGTATAACTTTTAAACTTTGAAAGTATTGAATACACTCCTTCCCAAAGTAAATTTTCTATCATTGATTCTTTAACTAGCATTGATTTTTGTTTTTTTGGTAACCATTATATAGGTACGAAATATTCATCGCCGTTAGCAGTGACTAATTTCCGTCGGGGAACCTGTTAGGCATACAAGGGTGGGTTCTCCCCTCTCAACTAAGTTTTTTTTATATATAAGAGTGAGTATTCGAACCCCTGACCACTTGGTTAAGGTGCCCGAGCCCCTTACCACTCTAATCAACCACATGTTGGTTAACCAACACTGGTTAATTAACAATTAAATACCAATTATTAATGACCTTATAAGTGTATTATTATTAAATACCAATTATTAATGACATTATATTATTAAATATTTTCATTAAATTTTCTTTTAAAACATTAAATATAATAAAATA
The DNA here is from genome assembly GCA_039655645.1 of Ammopiptanthus mongolicus. Taxonomy (NCBI): domain Eukaryota; kingdom Viridiplantae; phylum Streptophyta; class Magnoliopsida; order Fabales; family Fabaceae; genus Ammopiptanthus; species Ammopiptanthus mongolicus. The sequence continues at coordinate 89,243,823 of CM077347.1, forward strand.
TTACAAATTAATTTTTTTACATAATTAAAATGCATTAGATTGTTTAAAAAACACAATTAAGAGCTTAGATGTATTATGTTCATTTAAAGAACACAATTTAAAATGAATAAAATTATAAAAATATAGGCCTAAGTATATTTACAATTTTAACAGAGCTTTGTTTAAAACTTGGAAGGGTTAATTAATAAAATTAAGATTGAGCTAAAAAAATATTAATAAAATTATAAAATAAATTATAGGTGTTTTATACAAAAAAAACATTCAAACAACATGAAATTTTAAATAAAAACAATACTTTTATTTAATATATGTTTATTGTTTTTTTAAGTAATTAGAAGCACCAAATATTACAAAAAATTCGAATATGATTTGGTTTAATATGATTGGATATTCCAAACAAGATAACGTGTCATTCACTCCTTAGTATAATAGAACTGTAATTCACAAGTCTGAATTGATTCTTGCTATTGTTCCTTCTTTAAAAAATTATAACCCTTTGCTTAAGCATCTGGCATGCTTGGACATTGGAACAAAATAACCTCACACCTCCTAAACAGATACCAAAAAAAAGGTTATTAAAATGCTTACATTACTATTTACTAGGGTTGTTAGTGGATCTAGATAGATCCGCAAATTCGATCGATCTGAATCGAACCGAACATTAAAGTGTGGATTGGTCAAGCTATCAGTTTAGATTGGATTCAAAAACTAAAAACTGAGGCCCATTGGTCCAGGTATTCGGATTTCCTAATTTCTAAATCGATTAACTTGATCCAAACCGAATAATACTTAAAAAAATAAAATTAAGAAACCTAAAAATCTAAATAAAAAACAATCCCACACACATCACACTTTCACTTTTTAAATTTTTCTCATCCCATCAAAACCCTAAGTCCTTCACTGACAAAACCCTCTATCTTACCCTTTCTACCGGTAATTTTTCTCGCCGCCCTCCTCTGCCTCCTACTTGGCTCCCACCCCCGCCACTAGATGATACTTCCTGTTTTTCACAAAACTTCCCAAAATGAAATTTTTGCAAATCTGCTCAGCCTCCATACAAACTGAGATAGGTATAGATGAAGTCTGCATAACATATATACCATAGGATCTCATTAAAGAAGACTAGGTGAGTGTCACACATCCCACAAAGGATAGTGTAGACGCCTTCCACCCCGATAGCTTTTTCCTCACATGATCAAGAAGGAAGGAAAAGGAGTTCTTGGACATTCTCTGGTGCAGCATTTGGGTACCCAGATAACGCCCAAGATCCTCTGTACTATTAATACCAAGCTCTTGACTAAGAGCAGAAATAGTAGACTGATCAACATTTCGGGAAAAGAACACATGAGACTTACTCAAATTCACCTTCTAACCCGAAAACAATCAAAACCCATCAATTATCTGTCTAATTACTGTCACTTGAGAAGAGGAAGCCTCAACAACCATCACTACAATATTATCTGCAAAGAAAATATGTGATAGTTTCGGACCAGACCCATGTCCGAAACAAAACAGCTACTAAGTCCCATCATTCACTGCATCTTGAATCTTGTGACCAAGTCGTTCTAGGCACAACACAAAATGGTAAGGAGAAATGGGGTCACTCTGCCATAACCCTTGGGAGGAAGAGAAAGCAGGAGAAGGCGTCCTATTCCAGTTCAAACGCATTGAGGCAGTAGAGATACAAGCATCAATAATCGAGAAAAGCTGAGAAGAAAGTCCAATGGCAACAATCGTATCCCGAACAAAATTCCATTCAAGCCTATCATAGGCTTTCTCAAGGTCCGACTTTAGCACCATGTAACCTTTCTTGCCATGCATCCGCGACATAAAATGGTTGGTTTCCTGTACCACAATGATATTATGAGAAGTCCCACGGCCAGACACAAAACTGCTTTGATTCGACGACACAACATAAGGAAGAGTACCCCGAAGCCTTTTGGCCACAATCTTATTCATTACTGATAGAACACACTCACATTCACACAACTAAAAGAAAGAATTGAGAGAAAGAGTTTATTACTGAAAAATCAATACTGTAGAACTCATCTACTTTATTCAATAGCATACATGTATTTATAGTACATAACTACTAACTACTCTTAGCAATTAACAACTAATTGCTGTAACAAACTAACTACCAAAACAGTTACAATGTATTTGAATTATTTACAACATCTCCCCTTAATTCAAATACTCTAAATTTACAACTCCTAACTCTGTTCTTAACAACTCAAACCTATCAATCTTCAAAGCTTTAGTAAGCACATCTGCTACTTGCGTATCAGTTGAACAATGAACCACTTCAAGTGTCCCATTATTCACTTGCTCTCTTAGAAAGTGAAATCGAGTCTCTATATGTTTGCTTCTACCATGGGAGATCGGATTCTTGGCCAAGTTGATAGCAGACTCGTTGTCAATCAACAACTTCATTGGTTTCTTCAACTCAACCCTCATTTCAGTCAGCAGAGAACTCATCCATATAGCCTGGCATGCCGCATAACACCCAGCAATATATTCTGCTTCACAACTTGAAAGTGCCACTACAGGTTGTTTCTTGGAACACCATGAGATTGGTGCACCTTGAAACTTAAACATATAGCCTGTAGTGCTCCTCCTATCAGTCTTGTCCCCACACCAATCAGAATCAGAATAGCCAAAGAGTTCACAAGTTTTCTGATCTGCATTGACAGGGAACAATACACCATACTGCACTGTTCCTTTAACATACCTCAGAATTCTCTTTGCTGCTAGCAAATGAGATTTCCTCGGCTGATTCATGAACCTGCTTACTAGTCCAACAGCAAAACAAATATCAGGCCTACTATTACATAAGTATCTCGATGATCCAACCAATTGTTTAAACATGGTAGAATCCACTGCCTCTTCTTCACTGTTGCTATCGAGCTTCACATTTGTCTCTGCAGGGGTAATAGCAGGATTGCAATCTGTCATATTGAACCTCTTCAATATCTCAGATGCATATCTCCTTTGATGTAACACAATTCCTATGGAAATGGTTGCAAACTCCATTCCAAGGAAGTATGACAGTTTGCCTAAATCTGTCATCTCAAAATTCACTCATCATCAATGCTTTAAAGCTTTCAATTTCCTGTAAGTCACTGCCTGTTACTAGCAGATCATCCACATAAAGACAAATCAACAATACACTTGCACCTCTTCCCTTCTTCACATATACCCCATGTTCGGTTGTACATTTAGAAAACTCATGTTGAGCCAAGAAGGAGTCAATTCTTCTATTCCAAGCTCTAGGAGCTTGTTTGAGGCCATACAAGGCCTTATGCAGTCTATACACCAGATGCTCCTTTCCAGAAATTTCAAATCCTGGTGGCTGAGTGACATACACAATTTCTTCAAGAGGACCATTTAGGAAAGCAGACTTAACATCTAGATGAAACAAAGACCATCCACTTCCACTTGCTAGAGCTATCACCAATCTCACTGTTTCAAGCCTAGCAACAGGTGCAAAAACTTCTTTATAATCAACACCATGTTGCTGCAAGAAACCTCAAGCAACCAACCTAGCTTTATGCTTGAAATGGATCCATCCGGGTTCAGTTTCAGCTTGAAAACCCATTTAACTTCGATTGGCCTTTTATCTCTTGGGAGTTCACATAATTCCCAAGTGTGATTTCTTTCAATAGCACTCAGTTCTTCCCTCATTGCTGACGTCCACACTTGTTCCTTCAGTGCTTCCTTGAAGTCAATTGGCTCTGCATCTGCCATTAAAGCAAAATGGACCAGTTCTCCATCTGAAGTTACTGCATTGTCACTGAAAAGTTCATAGTCGGCTAGTCGTTGTGGCCTCTGTCTCTGCCTTTGTGGTCTCTGATCCAGAGAGTCATTAGGTGCTGTAGCATTATTCTCTACTGTTGGATCATCAATGACTACAGGAACTGATGGATTGAGACTGCTACTTTGCTTCTGCCAATTCCAGAACTCAGTTTCACAGACCAACACATCCCTGCTAACTTCTACTTTCTGCTTCATTGGATTGTACAGTCTGTATGCCCCAGTAACATGATATCCAGCCAAAATCATAGGCACACTTTTGTCATGTAGCTTCTTTCTCTTCTCATCAGGTACATGTGCATAGCATAAAGAGCCAAAAACTCTCAAATGACTCACAAAAGGTTTTCTGCCACTCCAACATTCTTATGGAACCTTCTCCTTGAGTCTTTTGGTGGGACATCTATTCAGCAAGTAAGTCGATGTGGTGACTGCTTCACCCCAAAATGAGTGAGGAAGACTTTTCTGCTTCATCATACTCCTGGCCATGTTGAGTACAGTCCTATTTCTCCTTTCAGCAAGGCCATTATGCTGTGGAGTATAGGGAGCTGTTACTTCATGCTGAATGCCTAGCCTTTCACAGAAATCTTTAAATTCATTAGAAGTATACTCCCCTCCTCCATCTGTTCTCAATATCTTGAGTGCTTTTCCACTTTGCCTTTCAGCCATCAATCTGAATTTCTTAAAGATTTCAAAGACGTCTTTCTTAGCCTTGATCAGATACAACCACATCATCCTGCTGTATTCATCAACAAAGGATACAAAATACTTGTTTCCTCCTAGAGAAAGTGTCTCAAACGGGCCACACACATCAGAATGCACAACTTGTAATAAACTAGAAGCTCTCATAGGTAAATAGGATTTAAAAGAATTTCTTGATTGTTTACCAACTAGACAGTCTGCACATACTTTCTCAGGTATATTTATCATAGGCATTCCTATTACCATTTCTTTATTGGCTAGTTGATGTAAGCTTCGAAAATTTAAATGACCAAACCTTTGATGCCAAAGCCAGCTTTCCTGATGGTTCACTGTTGCTGCTAGACAATCCACTTCAGGTGTGCTGAGTTTGGCCTGAAAGGTTCGGTTGCTTGAGAGAGATAACTTTAGTATTAACCTATGAGTGGGACCAAAAAGCTTCAAACAGTCATGCTGCATGGTGACTGAGAAGCCTTTCTCAACCAGTTGTCCAACACTCATGAGGTTACACTTCATGCCAGGGACAAATAACACATCTTCGATTACAGCTTCTTGTCCATCTTTCCTTCGAATCACCACATTGCCAACTCCCTCAGCTGCTACAGTTCTGTTGTCGGCTAGCCTCACCTTGCTCTTTCTGGTTGTATCAAGATCAATTAGCCATTCTCTATGGCCTGTCATATGATTCGAGCACCCGGTATCAAGATACCAAGACTCAGAAGCAAGATTCCTATCAGTGGTTGTTACCATCAGCAAGACTGGTTCATCTGAGTCTGTTTCACCATCTTGAGCCACATGGGCTTCATCATCACTGGATCGTTTCTGCTTTCCTTTTCCATGCCAACACTCACTGGCATAGTGGCCCCATTTTTCACAATTATAGCACTGCACCTTCCTCTTATTTGTCTTTCTTGACCCTCCTTTGTATCTGCCTGACCCTCCTCTTTTGCTTGAGGATTCAGTTCTATCACCATCAGTCCTTGGTCTTTCTTGTGCAGAAAGCCAATTTCATTTGGTGAATTTCCCTTTACCTTTCTGGTACTTCTTCTTCTCAGTCCCTTCCTTCTTGTGCACAGCAGCCTGCAAAGCCTGATCAGAGGTCTTAGCTGCACCTCTTTCAATCAGCTTCATTTCATGTGCCTCTAGTGAACTCTGAAGCTCTTCAAGCAGCATATTCTCTACATCTTTGGCTTCTTCAATAGCCACAACAATGTGGTCGAACTTAGGTGTGAGGGTTCTCAAAACTTTCTCCACCTGCTGCTGATTAGTGATAGATTCCCCACACGACCTCATTGAATTCACCATCAATAGAAGCCTGTTGAAGTAATCCGTAATGGATTCCTGATCATGCATTGACAGTAACTCGAACTGCCTTCTGAGAGACTGTAATCTTATCTTCTTGGTCTTCTCAGCACCCCCGTAAGCCTTCTGAAGGGTGTCCCAAGCCTCCTTAGCTGTCTTTGCTTTGGAGACTTTCTCAAAATTTGCAAGATCCATGCATTGGTGGAATAGACACTTTGCCTTATAGTCCTTTTTCTTGTCAGCATCATCATCTTTATCAGCAACTCCATTTTTCACTATCTCCAGGAGTTCTTGATAGCCAAGAATGGCTTCCATCCTTATGGCCCAGTAGTCATAGTTCTTGCCATCAAGGATTGGTAAGTTGGAAACAAAGCTGCCATTCCCATTCGAAGAAGCCATGATCATAGCACACACGCAGCAGTATAAATACAGGCCCTAATCTTCTTGCTCTGATACCAATCTGATAGAACACACTCACATTCACACAACTAAAAGAAAGAATTGAGAGAAAGAGTTTATTACTGAAAAATCAATACTGTAGAACTCATCTACTTTATTCAATAGCATACATGTATTTATAGTACATAACTACTAACTACTCTTAGCAATCAACAATTAACTGCTGTAACAAACTAACTACCAAAACAGTTACAATGTATTTGAATTATTTACAACAATTACTTTATATATAACATTGCAGAGTGCAATGGGTCAAAATTGGGAGATCCTAGATGGATCATCACATTCAGGAATAAGGGTAATCAACGTATTATTCATCTCACGAATGCGGTTGGGACATTGAAACACCTCTAAAACAAAGCGATGAATAAAAGCACCAATTACCTTCCACTGGGGTTTAAAAAACAGGGATGAAAACCATCCAACCCAGCCAGGAGATTTAAAATTTCCCATGCTGAAAAGAGATTGTCGAACTTCTTCAATAGAAATTCTCGTTTCCAAAAAGGTCTTGTCACTATCCTTAAAAGGAGGGAAGGAACAATTTGTAATAAAACCTGAAAAAGGGACATTATCAAAAGCGTACAAGCTACTGGAAAAAGACACCACCATTGTTTGCAAAGTCTCATCATTATAGACCCATTCTTGGAGAGCAAAAATCCTGTTTCGTCACCTCCGAGCTAAGGTAGAATGATGGAAGAAACATGTATTCCTGTTTTGTGGATTTATATATGCCAAAATATGGATTTTGGCATGGACAATTATATGTTCCATTATCAAGAGTGATATTTCCCAAAAGATTATTGAGAATTCTGTTATTGAGTAGGATGAGAAATAAGCATACTATATACTAAAAATATTATTTAGACTGAATTATTTACTGAACTCACTTGATGTAATTACTACTGATTTATTTTATTGTGTTTCACAATAAAAAATCATATGTCTTTTCATTCTTACATATACTTCCTCTGGACTCAATTATAAACAAAATTAATTAACTTCATACTTATTAAGGAAATAAGTTAATTGTCTTAATTTATGTAAAAAAAATGAGTTACAATTACTAAACTACCTTGACATTAATTGTCTCAGAAAATAAAAGGAAAATTAACCAAGAGTTGAGTTTGTTGGATTTTGCTTATATTTGAGTCCGCAAAATATAAATATTTTTTTTGCTTATATTTGAGTCCACAAAAATGAGTCCGGAGGGAGTATTTAAACTGTAATAACTTTCACATTTTTTTTTGACAAAAATTAAATATATAAACTATTACAAAGTCTAAAATATAAAACAATCCATGTAACCAACATAGTGTTGGGAGAGTTGGTAACGTGATTCTCCCTGAAGGAAAAGGACGCACGTTCGAATCCTGGAGTCGCCCATATGGGAGGCAGCCCAACCCCGTGTGTAAAAAATCAGACGTCCGTCGCTGTCGAACCGGGGATTAGTCCCATAGCCGGTCCAAAGAGTCGAAGCTATGGGGACACCCCAATGGATCCATTGGGAAGCCAAAGACTCTAATTACGATGGATTCCAAACCAAAAAAGAAAAACAATCCATGTAATGCAAGGACATATCATCTCCGGTGGACATTATTGAGTAAATACCCAATTTGGTCCCTAAAGTTGTAGGGTCGTATCAATTTAGTCCTCCATATTATCAATATTCCAAAATGATCCTTGAAATTGCAAAATGTTAATTAGGTTCGTCCCTCCATTTGGATCCGTTAGTAAATTCATCCCTTATATTATTCACTTAGTTTCAAATGCATCCCTGACATTAGCAACTTAATGTCTTTATAGTCTATGCAAATATCAACGAAGGGACGAACCTGATTAACATTTTGCAATTCCAAGGATCATTTTGAAATATTGATAATGTGGGAGACTAAATTTATACAACTCTACAATTTCAGGGACTAAATTAGGTATTTATTTCATATAAAAGTATTGAGTTGAAAAACATTAATAACACTATATAGTTATTAAATAAATAAATATTATTATTAAAATAAAATTATTTATGGCACTATACTATTATTAAATCCCAATAATTGATGAAACCTTATATTATTAAATAAATAATTATTATAATTATTAAATTCAAACTGTTAATGATACTGCATCATTAAATATTACTATTCAATTTTTTTTTTTATATAAGACAAATGCTAACTAGTGCCCTAAGGGCATTGGTTAAGGAATCAAAGATAGAAACTTTGTAATGAAAGTTGTGTATTCAATACATTGTACATTCAAAAGTTACATTTTTTAATAAATTTTTTCTGTCCTTAGATTCCTTAAACAATGTTTTTAGGACATTTGTTAGCAAGATCCTTTATATAAATATGTTACTCTCTCCCTTGCTATTTGTAAGAACCTTTAAGAAAAAAAAATTTGTAACAATTTATATGCTCATTTTCAAATGACATGATACATTAATTATTTATTTTTCACAAATACCGCTAATTAATAATACAATTTTTTTAGTGTAATAAATTATCTTTTTAATAGACTTGTCTTGAGAGAGTACAAGTCACATTATGTTTTATAATAAATGAAGGATAAATTTGGTAAAACAAGTACATTACTGACAAATTTAATAAAGCTAACTATTTTTCTTAATATGCGTAATAATTTTGTCTAAAGGTGCTTACAAATAGTGACGGGGAGAGTATTATTAAATTATTACAACTATTAATGAGACGGAATTGTTATTAAATTCTAACAGTTAATGGCACTTCATATTTTTTATATTATTATTAAATTCTAACAATTAATGACATTTATTATTATTAATTACAAGATCTTGCTATCCATTGTCTTAAAGGTACCGATTAAGAAATCAAAAAAATAGAAGTTTTGTATCGGGAATTATAACTTTTAAACTTTTAAAGTATTGAATACATTATTTCCCACAGTAAATTTTCTATCTTTGATTTCTCAATCAACATTGATTTTTTTGTTAACTATGATATAGGTATGAAGCATCCATCTCCGTTAACAATGACTAATTTCCGTCAGGGAACCTGTTAGGCACATAAGGTGGGTTCTCCCCTCTCAACCAAGTTTTTTCAATACACATGAGTCATGATTCGAGCATCTGACCACTTGCTTAAGGTGCACAAACCTTTTACCACTTGGACCAACCACACGTACTAGCACTGGTTAATTAACAATTACCTTATAAGTGTATTATTATTAAGTACCAATTATTAATGACATTATATTATTAAATATTATCATTAAATTTTATTTAAAAACTTCAAATATAATAAAATATTACATATTAATTGTTTGCATAATTAAAATGCATTAGATCGTCTAAAAAACATAATTAAGAAGTTAGATGTATTATGTTCTTCAAAGAACACAATTTAAAATGAATAAAATTATAAAAATATAGGCCTAAGAACGTGTTTGGTAAAATTAGTTGTTAGCGGATAAGTTAGCTTATAGCGGATGAGGTAACTGATAGCGGATAACGGATGAGATAGCTGATAATGGATAAGCTGGATTATTTTGTGTGAAAGTGTTTGGTAAAACTAGCGGTTGAACTAGCTGGAAAATATAAAATGAGATGTGTTTATACCTTTTTATATAAATATTGTTTATATATTAAAAAAATTATATATACCGTAATACTATAAATGTTGGTACATTATTATATATAAATAAATAAAAAATATAAATGATAATCTTACCATGTTATATTATCATATAAAAATATATTATTATTATTATTATTATTATTATTATTATTATTATTATTATATATATATATATAATATTATCAAATAAATTTTGAAATAAGTATTATAAAAAAAAGGTTAAATTATATAAAAAGAGTAAAAATAATAAATTACCAATATTATTGATAATAAAAAATAATCCAAAAGAGTGAAAATAGTATAATGATTAAAATAAAAATTTAAGATTCTTTCAATTACATGAAAGATTCTTATCTTTTATTAATTAATATTATATTAAAAGGGTAGAGTTGAAATTAACATAAGATAATAAGGATAAAAGAGGGGAAAAAATGAAACGCTATAAGTTATAAGCTCAGATACTTTTTGAAGTAGCGTCTGGAAAAAAAACGTTATAAACTCGTTAAAAAACGATATAAGCTCGTGACAGAGGCGATTGCCAAACGGGACTACTTTTCCATCCACTATAAGCTCGCAAAATAGACATGCCAAACAAGCTCTAAGTATATTTACAATTTTAACAGAGCTTTTGTTTAAAACTTGAAAGTGTTAAAAATTGAAGATTGAGTTAAAAAAATATTAATAAGATTATAAAATAAATTATAGGTGTTTTATATAAAAAACATTCAGACAACTTAAAATATATGTTTACTGTTTTTTTAAGTAATTAGAAGCACCAAATATTACAAAAATTCGACTATGATTTGGTTTAATTTTATTTGATATTCCAAACAAGATAATGTGTCATACACTCCATATTCTTTCACAAATGCACCAACACTTCGGTGTCTCGAAGAAAATGGGTATTGATTTAATTATTCCATCATAAAAAATGATATCAAAATAATCCTATAATTTATGACTCGTGAGAATATCATTACTCCAACATCTAATTTAGGAACTAACACTCTGTTTGGATTACAAAATAAAGTGGGAGGAAAGAAAGGGGAATGAGAAAAAAAAAATTAGAAAATCAAATGATTTTTTAGTTATTTGATAGAAGAGAAAATGAAAGGAATGAAAACTAAATCTTTTTCTCCTTTTATTTGATTGTGTAGAAAATAAAAGGAAAGAATAAACGTATTTATGAAATGACATGGATACCCTCAAATAAACATGAGAGATAATAAATAGAAAAAAGAGGGTATTTACATCATTTTATTCGAAAGTATAGTCTCCCTGCAGTTTTCTTCTTGCTGCTGGAGTAAAAGAATCTTTACATTTGAGCCCACGGTATACTTTCCATCCTCCCATTTTTCAAGACAACCAAACGAGGGATTGTCTCCTTATCCCCTCTGTTTCTTTCCAGTTGTTTTCTAGGGGTATATATGGATTCGATCCAATTCACGAGTCCGGTGGATCTGAATCAATCCGAATTGATTTTGATGGCTTGGATCCGTGAATTGAATTGAATCGGATTTAAAATAATGAATCCGAAGACAATTGGTTCGGATATCAAATTCAAAAAATATGAACACGTCCTATTTGAACCAAATCAGTGGCTTAAAAAATAATATATTACTATTAATTTTATTATAATAATATTATTTTTATAAACAAACTTAATATATTAACCACATTTTAATCTTTTTTTACAATTTACTGGTACTTGTCATTGTATTTATTTTTTTACTATTTTTTCAAAATTAAAATTAAAGTAAATTAAAAGTAGAGTAATCTGATAACTCGATCCGGACCAACCCGACTTTAATCGAATCGGTTTGGTTTGGATTCATAGAATTTTTTTGTAAAATCCGATCTAATCGAACTCGATCAAATTTAATATGATCAGATACTAAATTATCCCAAATCCGATTATACTGTGCATATGCATATATGTTTATTATTATTATTATTATTATTATTAAAAGTTGTACATAAATTACATTTATTTATCTTCTCATACATCAAGATTATCACTTGAACTTGCTGAGTCAAGACGTCTCCTAAAAGCTTCACTAACACTAGGACAAAAACAGACCAAAATGAAATATGAAATAGAACTCATAATAACAAACTGGCATAAGAACTTAAGAAGGGCATTTGCTTCACATGTTGCGAAGGTTTCCAATGACTTCCTCTAGAATTTCTGGGTTTATAGGTTTCTCAATGCAAGCATTAGCTCCTGCTTCATAAAACATGTGCCTATTCTCCAAATTGTAATTTGTGCACAGACCTAGAATCTTGCTCTGTATGCCCATGACACGTATCTGTGTCACCAACTACATAAAACACAGGAACAAATCAATTAAAGTTAAATGTAAATTTGCTTATCAAATATTAATTAGTTCAAAATGAAAATGTGACAAAGGGAAACAAACAAAAAAGAGTAAAAACTCAAACTGATCCTGACAAAAAATATAAGACATATTTGGTATCCGAAAAATAGAGAATAACGGTTTGCGACATTTTAGTCCCAAAAAATTTGAAATGATGTTCAAAATAATTTCTGATACGTAGGGACTAAAATATTTAAAATGATGTTCAAAATAGTTTTTGGTACGTAAGGACTAAAATATCATTAAAATTTATTCTAAAAAAAGGTCTATTTTGAACGTTATTTAAAATTTTTGGAGATTAAAATTTTCCAAATCAGTATTTTTTATTTCTCAGGAATCAAATATGTTTTCGTGTTTTTTTGTTAGGGACGAGTATTTACTAAAAAAACATGTTAGACACCTCAGGTCCATTGATTATAGCCAGATCAAAATCAACGACTATGAAGTCAAAGTGGGCACCAGCCACCAAAATTTCTAACGCTTCTTGAACATTGTTCACAACCATTGTATCAATGCCTAATGATAATAGCCTTGACTGCTCCACGAGCCTGGATGTAATCACATCATCCACAAGCAATGCATTCATGAAAGGCATCTTATTTGATGGGCGCTTTCTTAGGGTCATTCTTTTCTCCTCAGAGTTTCTTTGTCCTGTAGTGAAAGCCATGCTTTGAATTGATAAATCGATATTGTTTCTGCATAATATAAAATAGAAAATTAGCCTATATAGAATATCAAGTGGCTGGTAACAAATACTAGCTTAAACAAAACTAGTTTTAAAAGAACACAAGCACCAAGTTTTAAGTTTTTTAATGTTTCAAGGAGGCAACAAACTTTTGAATATCAACCCAAAGACGGATTATGAGGGCTGAAAGTACAAATATACTTCATGATTCCAATGTATAACCCCTGACTAATAAGAATGCTCTTAAAGAGATGTGATCCACCAGAAACCTTAATATCCAATGGTAGTAATTGTAAAGAAAATGCATAGCAATTTTAATTACAAGCACTACATATTGTTAGGCACAATAAAGTAAAACTGCAACACAACTACGAAGCTTTGGAAGGTGCTAATGAACTCTGCGGAAAGTACTTGCCTATCACTCTTGATTTATCAATTTCCTTGTCATCAACAATGCATATTCATGGGCTTATATAGACAGTGCATTAGAAACCTCTTTCCTTTCCTACCATTTCCAGTAGGCAAAATCTGCAACTATCGAAAAAGTGAAAAGATTTAATTTAATTTTGGTCCACTATTAGTGTGAATATTCTACATAATATCACCCAATCATATATTTTCCAATCATTCAAGGAATTTGACTATCTTAATAGGTACTTAGGAAATTAAATTCTTTAGTGATATACCAACACATTATTGAATTACAATATAATAACTTAACATTGACAATGGATTAAATTTAAACATAAAGCAAAAAGTGAGATATCACACATTATTCCTTTTAGTTGCATTAATAACAACATTTATTATTTTCACGTGTAAATAATCTATTGACATTAATACCACATGAGAAAGAATAAATTATGAATGAGTGTTGATTTGACTCGCAGAACCAAACTATGTAAATTTCCGGTGGGCAAAATCTACAACTAAAGGAAAAGCACATGGATTTAATTTGATTTTGATCTACTGCGAATATAAAACTTTTATATAATAGACTCTCACTAACGAGTACCCTTCAGGAATTAGAGATAGAAAGTTTTTATTGAAAAATTATGTATTCAATATATTGCAAATTCAAAAGTTATATTTTCCAATAAAAACTTTTTATCTTTTGATTCCTTAACCAGTTCTCTAAGAGCATTGGTTAACATTTTGCCTATATAATATTAACTAGTCATGTATTACCAAAATCATCAAAGGAATTTGACTATTGTTTAGGACCAATCTTTGGGCCTGACCCAATAGACCGATTTGAACCCATAAATGAGAAGTCAACCAGATAACCAACCTTCTTACAGTGCCATAGAGGCTGCCATCGACGCCAAATGCGCCCCCTTACACTCTCTGGCAAGTTATAGGGCGGATTGTGCGTAGTTCTGTACTTCGCTAGCTCAGAGTGTGTACCTCACGCGCTCGACATAGATAGGGGGAATGATTCGATGCATCTCCGCAAGTCCTATGTAGACAACCACACCATACCATTATAAATATGAGAGTATCACGAAGTATTCTCACATACTATTTACTATTACTCATTTCCCTAATCTTATCATTTTAATCTTTATCTTCATACACTGACTTGGGCATCGGAGTGCCTTGTAGCAACAACAACCCACCTCTCTGTCGCGGACGAAGAAGGATCTGAAGTTGTCCAGTGAATGACCATACGGACCGACCCAACAACTCAGATAGGTGAGTACATTGGCGCTATCTATGTGAAATGTAACTTTCTACTCCAACTTACCACCATAGTTGACACCAGAAGAACACACAAGGCAACTAGACCATAAGAACCCAAAGGAGTGGACACTTCCATTACACCTTACGGAGTTCCCCATCCCAGTCGTACTGTAACGGCCCGGACTGCTTTCAGGATTGTCGACTGTCCCCACAAACCAACATGGGTCTTTTCAGCGTGCTTTGTCCTCACTCACACGTTTTCTGGAAAACTTCCCAAAAGGTCACCCATCTCACAATTACTCCAAGTCAAGCACGCTTAACTATGGAGTTCTTATGTTTTGGGCTCCCGAAAAGAAGATGCATCTTGTTACTATAGGTAGTACCAATTAATTCTTATAAGCCTTTCTTCAACAGTACAGTCCCATACTAGCACAGCCTCAGGATCCCTCTCATTCCGATGTGAATTCGGTTTATTCATGTATCCTTTTGCCTAGAAGCTTGTCAAGAGACGCTCCTTGTCCGTGCCTCATGCAGCGGCGATCACTCCCCGTCCCCGTCAGCCTCAAGCGTTACATGCCCACCAGCTTCTGCCTGGTTCGTCCCCGAACCACATGGTACTGAGAGAGGTCCGCTCTGATACCATTTGTAACTTCCTAGACTGCTTTCAGGATTGTCAATTGTCCCCACAAACCAACACGGGTCTTTTTAGCCTGCTTTGTCCTCACTCACACGTTTTATGGGAAACTTCCCAGAAGGTCACCCATCCCACAATTACTACAAGTCAAGCACGCTTAACTATGGAGTTCTTATGTTTTGGGCTCCCGAAAAGAAGATGCATCTTGTTACTATAGGTAGTACCAATCAATTCTTATAAGCCTGCCTTCAACTGTACAGTCCCATACCAGCACAGCCTCAGGATCCCTCTCATTCAGATGTGAATTCGGTTCATTCATGTATCCCTTTACCTAGAAGCCTGTCAGTAGCCGCTCCTTGTCAGTGCCTCATGCACCGGCGATCACTCCCCGTCCTCGTCAGCCTCAGGCGTTACACGTGCAGACTCACTTCTAAGCCTACATCCCTCCAGTTAAGGGAGCAGGATTGGTTCGGTTGTACTCGCACCAACTAAAACCCAACGAGAAAGGGAGAATGACGCACCTATCATTGAGGGTTTCAAACCAACGGGAGTCCACCAACCGAGAGCTTATGGAGTACATAAGGTAGGAGGACTGTCGTATCTGGGAGCAAGCTTGCCAGATCTAAGACCTTCAAAAGACGATCACAAAGGAGCACCGGGGAGAGTCCAATGTTGTCTCCATGACCTACACCACATGTCGCGAATGGCACACCTAAAACCTCCAGGGCCATCAGATAGGGAGCCCGACCCACACTATGTAGTCGAGCTCCGTCACCCCCTTACATGCAGCCAAAGTCGACCCCAACACAGAACACACCATTAATTAACTTATCCTACCCCTTCACCGAGGAGAACGTGACAGTGAGTTTCCGAAAGGAACTGAAGCAACCCATCAACCTTGAGCTGCACGAAGGAACCACTGGTTCTCGAAAACACATGGACGCATCCATGTTGTATCAGGGAGCTTTTGATCCTATTATGTGTTGAGCCTTACCAACAACCCTCAGAAAGGCTGCATTGAGATGGTTCACCACACTCCCACCCAGATCGTTCACCTTCTGGGAGGACCCTGACGACCAAATTTGTGATGCACTTCACAACGAGTAAGAAGCAGCCCAAGTCCACCCACATACAACCTATCTGGGGTCAAGCAAAAGGAAGGGGAAACCCTCGTGACTTCTTAACAAGGTTCAACCGAGAATCCATTCAGGTCCAAGATCTATATACGAAGATCGCTCTCCACCCCTGGTTGCAGGACTCAAATCTGGCGTATTTGCAAAGTCATTAGCTAAGAGGGTCACCTAAAGTATGGACAAGATCACTACTATGGAGGAAGGTACATCAACCTTAAGGAGTATGAGTGAGCTCGGGGATAGGACCTCGCCATAGAAAAGGTGAAAGGGAACGAACCTTCACAGTCGGGACATACAAAGGGGCAACAATCGGGTCGAAGGTAGGGGCAATAGAGGAGGTTTCATAGCTACACGCCTTTGAATGCGCCTAAAGCCTGGATATTTCAAGAATTCATTAACACTGAATTCTAGAACATACCTAGGCCGGCTCTGCTCAGAAGGCAAGCATAGAGAAACCAATCCAAATATTGCGCCTTCCACGGACGCCATAGAAGGGCTCACCAGGGAGGGGAATCCTGCCCAATACTTTCGCCAAGTGAATGAAGAGAGACCCCAAAGGGCTTGTGATAGATCACCACCTACTTAGCGAAGGAGGAGCCACCCAAAAGCATGAAGGGAGCCCTCCTCACACCCAAATATCGTGACAGACCACCATGTAGACCTGCCCAAAGAGGTCATTAACACTATCATCGACGAATTGCGATAAGTGGCACCTCTATCTTAACACCTAAGAAACACCTTTAAAAGGTTATAGAAGTGGCCTCCCTCCAGACCTTCAAAGCATTTGGTAGGCCAAGCAAGGGTCCATCCATCACATTCACCAACGAGGATTATGGAGACACAATGCCCGGTCATGATGACTCGCTCATCATTACAGCCATCCTTATAAAATTTCAAGTAAAATAAACTTTCGTTCATCAAAACAATTCTGAAGATATTATGATCATAGAGCTCTTTGAGAAGCTTGGTCTTTCCAGGTCCAACCTCACCCCACACACTAGCGAGCTTATTGGATTTACAAGGGACAGAATCACCCCCACGGTCACAAAGAGCTTAGGGTGACTCTTGGAGATGCCAAATGGTGACCCTCAGTGTGAAATTTTTGGTAGTAGATTTCCCCTTGGCTTACAACACGATCCTAGGGCAACCATCCTTGAACTCACTAGGTGTTATCACATCCGCCGCAAATTTATCCATTAAGTTTCTAAGTTTTGATGACCGAGTTATTACGGTCAAGGGTGATCAGTATGTTGTTAGAAGCTATTACAATGTCGGCCTGAAGATCCCTGGCCGACCTAACCCAACAACCTTTGGTCTTGAGAATACAATAACCTCGAAGGGTCGTGACGTCCTCCTGGCCGACCTGGACACCCGCGATGAAGTGAGAATACCAGACCACAACCTGAAGAAGACTCGATTCTCATCCAGATCAGAGAGCAAGGTGACCAGGTTGTCCAGATAGGTGGAAATCTGAAGCAAGAGAAGCAAGAAGAGCTTGCCGCCTGCCTTTGAGAAAACATTATTGTCAAAACCTGTTGTACAAATAACAAGGTTGCCACCGCATAACATGCTAAGTGACCGTGGAAACACTTTATTTTATTTCTTTTATGAAATTATAAATTTATTTATTTTTGGTTTGAGGCTTCGATATTCGAAAGTCACTTTGGACTCCGATTAATCCAAGCTGAGTTGAGAATACTCATTTTAAGGGACAAAGTTTTTTCATTGCCTATTTTTTCATTCACAAGACTTGAACCCAAAACCTTAGTTATGGGAAACCAAACTCTATATCGCTCATACCAATAAGTACCAGCGAAATTATAAATTTATGTTTCTTATTAACTTTAGTATACATATATTATAAATATAGTGTACCAGCTGTGCTCAATTATTTTTTGAGAAAATTATTCTGACCTTCCCTGGGATATAGTTTAATTACACTTGAGATCCCTGTTGTTTTAGAAATTACACCAGCCACCCTTGTGGTTTATGTTATCACTACACTTATCTCCCTTGAAGGAGTGGTAATTGAAATTACACTGAACTCCTCTTAGGGGATATGAGTGCAGCTTTTGAAACAAGAAGGGTGTTCAGTGTAATTAAGTCAAAACTCAAGGAAGGGAGTGTAATTTCCCCTTATTTTTTCTATTTTGTGGCTGCTTTGTAGTATGTTTTGTTATAAATATTGCACTCTGTATTCTTGTTACTATTTATTAAAGTACATGCAACCCTAAATGAAACTAATATATAACATGATTTCTTGACTTTCAAAATGTTATTGAACTCGTTTGGATTTTTTTATTTATTAAAAAGTGTTCTTTTAAATTAGTATATCTGGATGTGATTTTTTAGTTTTAGCTTATTTGGTGCACTAAAAAGATAAAGGATTTAATTGTTATGGAATATCAGTGTAAAATTTTTTATACTCTCGATCAATCAGAAATTATGGTATGAGTGACTTTCCAGATAGTTAGGATAAGAGTCAAACTTTTAAGCTGATGTGTCAATTTATGATTGATTGACAGTGTAGTATATACCAATTAAATACTTTTTTAAAGTAATTAGAAGCATTTAATAAAGGATAGACAAAATAGGTTAATTGGTTCTATACGTTTATTTAAATTTTCACATCGGTCCCATAAGTTTTTTTTCTTTCAAATTGGTCCTATACGTTATATTCCGTTTTCACGTTAGTCCTTTCCGTCAATTTCGACCGAACGTCATTAGTTTTGAGCTGACATGGCATGATATTAGTGCGACACGTGGCTCTTGATTTGATGCCTTAAGGTCGAAATTGACGGAAAGGACTAACGTGAAAACGAAATATAACGTGTGGGACCCATTTGAAAAAAAAAAACTTATCGGACCGATGTGAAAAATTAAATAAACATATAGGACCAATCAACCTATTTTGCCTAAAGGATATTAAATATTTCTTAATCAAAAAGTGATAGTCAGATAAGTTTAGAGATTTAATTGATATGTATTGTCAATGTAAAGATTTTTACACTGTCAAGTAGTCCTATATTGTCACATCAGTAAAAATGTTTGACTGTTATTCTAACTACTTTAAAAGTCATTCATAGCATTATTTGTGATTGATTGATAGTGTAAAAAACTTTACATTGACAGTGTATACCAATTACCCTCTAACTTTATATTGTATGAAATGAGCACAAAATATTATATAAAATCGAATATGATTTGGTTTAATTTTATTTTGGTATGCCAAATGAGATAAAGTTTAATTATTATGTATTATCGATGTAAAATTTTTTACATTGTCAGCTAATCATGATTTTTGACGGTGTAAACAAATCTTACATTGTCGATGCATACAAATTAAATACAACAAGATATTAAGTAGGTGTGGTTATTAAATAATGAAAAGCAAAATTAATAGCTACATGGAAGCAATATATATGGAAAAAATTATCCTACGCATATGTATTTTTGCTTCTTGTTAAAAGTTGCACATAACTACATATATTTTCCTTCTCATATATCACGAATTTTTTTTATTCACTTGAATTCTAAAAGCATCTCCAACCTTGGTTTCTTAGAGGGTTCTTAACTTTAAGAACCCATTACTTATTTTCTCAAGTGTTAGAGGTGGAAGCAAAAAGTAACAGTTGGAATTAAAATAAAATATATGAGTTCCGAATTCGAAGATGATTATTGCATTAGAGCAAAAACTAATAAGTGTTCCTTAAATCCTATGTGACATCTTTGGGCCCACTTAGAAGTAGTTAATAACCCAAGGATGGTTGTTGCATTGGAGATGCTTTAAGAGTCAAGATCTCACCAAAAAACTTCGCGGACACTCGGGCAAAAAAAAATCGGACATGTAAAATGAAATAACTCATAATAATAAATAGGGTCTTGCTAATAAGTTCACTTGGAGCGTTAGTTTATAAAATTAAGAAAAGATAAAGTTTTATTGGAAAACTAAAAATTCAACTTCTTGATAAATTGACTACATCATTCCCTCCATAAAAACATAAAAACTTGTTTTTCAATTCCTTAACCAATGTCTTAAGGTCACTCGTTAGCTATTTCCCAACTAAATAAATCAGCATTCGAAAGGCAATTGCTTCAGAGGTTCCGAAGGTAACCAATGGCTTCCTCTAAACTTTCTGGGTTTATAGGTTTCTCAATACAAGCATTAGCTCCTGCTTCATAAAACACGTGCCTATTCTCTGCACTGTAATCTGTGCACATGCCCAGAATCTTGTTCTGTATACCCATCATACGTATCTGCCCCACAAACTACACAAAACACACACAAAAAATCAAATTTAAATAGATATAAATTTGCATATAAACAATTAATCTGTTCAAAATGTGACAACTTTAATGTAAAAGAATTTTAAAAAAGAGGTGTTGAGAGACCTCAGGTCCATTGATTATGGCCAGATCAAAATCAATGATCATGAAGTCAAAGCGGACACCAACCACCAAAATGTCTATTGCATCTTGAACGTTGTTTACAGCAAGTGTATCAATGCCTAGTGATGACAACATTGGCTGCACCCTGAGCCTGGAAGTGATTTCTTCATCCACTAGCAATGCGGTTTCCATGTAAGGAACTTGTTTTAGTGGGCGCTTTTTGAGGGGCAAAGTCTTCTCCTCATAATTTCTTTGTCGTTTAAATCCTATAGTGCAAGCCATCATTTGATAAATTGATATAGTTTCTGCATAATCGAGATAGGACATTAGCATATATTGAAAATCATTGTTATTAAAACCGGACTGAACTGGCCGGTCGGACCGGAAATCAGATCTATGGATGCTCAGTTAACATATTAGATGGGATGAGCCACTGAATCGATGATGACATCATCAAACCGTGGTCGAACCGGGTTGAATCGGGTGACTCGGTCTACACCTCTGTGTTTGAACGGTCACCCTGAGTCATTGACTAGCAACAAATACTAGTTTAAACCGAACAAGTATTAAATGATCACTAGAACCAATAAATAAGATTTTTAATGTTTCAAGGAGGCAACAAAGCTGATGCATATCAACCCAAAGATTGATTTTGAAGGCTGGAGTAGAAATATACTTCAACACTCCATCACCCACAACTATTTGTGTGTTTGTTTAAGCGGTGAGAAATCACGTTCATGATAAAATCACATCCAAAATGACATTTTTGTAAAAGAAAAAATCACTCAAAACATGAAAAGTTGCCTATTGCAGCTTCCGCGTCACGACTACTTTGACGCGTTTTCAAATCGATGCTAAATAAGTCAATGCTCTTAAAGAAAGCTGATCCATGAGAAATATCATATTAGGCAGAGAAAATGCATAGCAATCTTGCATACGATGCACAATGAAATAAAATTGCAACACGACTATGAAGCTTTGGAAGGAGCTAGTAAACTCCATATGGAAACTTGCCTATAACTCTTGATCTATCAATTTCCATGTCATCCACATTGCCTGGTCATGGGCTTATATAGGCAGTGCACGCATTGGCGGAAGCCTTTTTCCTTCCCTAGTGGGCAAAATATGTATCTAATGCTATGTTTGGATATTAGGTAAAAAATAAGTATTCCATTTCCTTTCCCTCAAAAACCCTTCATCCAAACATACCCTAAGGGAAAAACATGAGGATTTAATTTAATTTTGATCTACTATCAGTGTAAAATTTATATATAGTATCATCCAAATTTTCAAATCATTTAATGAATTTGACTATCTCAACCGGAAGTCAAATTCTTTTTTTTTTTTATATATTTAATGATAATATAATATTTTCACAATGACAATTTATTAAATTTAAATTAAAAGCAAAAAAAGCATCATAACGCACCTGCAAATCTAAATTTGTAATAAATCAGTCATGAAGGTTATATTACAAAATCGAGCAGTTAGATTTGATCAACTTCATCAAGGTAAAAAGTGAGATTTACACATTGACCATGGATCGACTTTAAACTCAAAGCATTGATGATCGATCAATTTTACATGCGAATAACATAGGAAATAATAATTATTGACATTAATTCAATTAAAACTCAGAGTTCACAAAATCTAGGTAGAAAGTGAGATTTCACACATTATAACATTAAATGAATTAATGTCAATAAATGTTAATTGCTATGTTGTTTTTCACATGTAAATGTACATAGATTTCGTTGACATAACATCACGCGACCATGATATAAAGAGTATATGTTAGGCTAAAATATACGAGTAAAGATCCTTTCCATTTCTCAAGAGAAATGGATGGCTCCATTACTATAGTTTTGGATACCGGAGGTAGTACTTTTTATCCTCTATCTTAATTTTTAGTTTCAAGTTGGTCCTCTAAGTAATAAAAGTTCTGATTTGGCCCTCTAAGTTGTCAACGTTACACCAAGTTAGTCCTTTCCGTCATATTTTCACTAACGATGTTAGATTTCCACCGTTAGTCGTCGAAGACACCATCCTCTCGCAAGAATCTGGTAAAAACCATCAGAATCTAGGCTTCCTCTCTCGCCTCCTCTCTCTCCCGTTGATAGGATTTAGCCATTTTTTTGGGTTTGGTTTTCATTTTTCACATTTCTTGTATTTCTTCAAAATCCAAGTCCCCCGAATTCGATTTTGAGCCTACAAAAATCTATCTTTTTTTTTTCTCTCTCTCAGACTTCTCAACGACTTCCCCTCCCTAACAGTTCGATCCAAAACTTCGTTCTTCTATTCTTCTTCCTCTATTTCTCAATATTCTCTTCTCTCTGTCTTTCTGTTTTTTCGCTTCTAATGTGTTTCCATAGCTATGGCCTCCTCATTTGACTGGATTGGTCCGTAGTCTGGTTAACAACCAGGGTGCAACAGATCCTCACGATAATGTAATGCCTAAAAAATAATGTAACGCCTAAAGAAATCTAATACAACATAATAATCCTCACGATAACCTTGCAATAGATAATTGAATGCCTCATCCTTGTCGATGGGCTGGCTCAGCTAAGACTGAGGTCGTGAATGTGGCGAGGGCTGCTGATGTTGGTCCTGCAGTAAGGGTTGTTGCTGCGGTATTTGATGTTGCATATCGGGTGCAACCCGCTGCATGAAATCCCTC
The DNA here is from genome assembly GCA_039655645.1 of Ammopiptanthus mongolicus. Classification (NCBI taxonomy): domain Eukaryota; kingdom Viridiplantae; phylum Streptophyta; class Magnoliopsida; order Fabales; family Fabaceae; genus Ammopiptanthus; species Ammopiptanthus mongolicus. The sequence goes on from CM077347.1 coordinate 89,267,283, forward strand.
TGCCGTGCCATCATGGCATCCATGACCTGCAACATCTTATTCTCACACTCCTTGCCAGCGGCAACGACCTCCATCATACGACGCTCACGCTCCATGGATGTAAACACTCTCTGCCTCAACCCGACAATCTCAGCAGACTCCTGAGAGTAGCGGCTCCAACTGTTGGATGCTCGGTTGTGCTGGGTATGGATGTTGAAGTCCCCTCATGGGTAGTTGCATGCGATGTCTCCTAAATCGTAATGTGGCCCTTCTTTTTATTGCCAGCAACCTCCACCCAAGTCTGTAGCTTCAGTCACTCCTCTGCCTCGGGGTCAGCTGAGATGGATGGGGAAGAGGCTGCCTGACACCTACTACACGAGGATTTAATATAATTTTGATCTACTACCAGTATAAAATTTCTATATAATATCCTCAAAATTTTCAAATCATTTAAGGAATTTGACTATCTCAACTCGAAGTCAAATTCTTTTTTTTACACCAACACATCATTTAAAGATAATATAACATTTTTTTACATTGAAAATTTATTAAAATTAAACTTAAAGCATAAAACACGTCACAAGGTACCAATAAATCTAACTTCGCAATAAATTAGTCATGATATATTATATTACAAAATCGAACAGTTAGATTTCATCATCTCAATCCGGGTAAAATGTGAGATTTATACATTAATTGTGGATAAACTTTAAATTCAAAGCATTAACGACTAATCAATTGGTATGTTGTTGTTCACATGCAAAGTTGACATAAACACCACGCAACCATGATATAAAGGCTCTATTGGCTAAAAATAATAGATAACCTAGCTGAAAGTTGAAAAGCTAATTGATAGCTGAAAATATAATTGTTAGGTGAAAAACTAGCTGATTCAATTCGAAATATTTGATAAAATTAACTATTTAACAAACTTATAAATATAAAAGGACATAAAAGGGCAAATTTATATAATTTTTATATAAAGTATATTTTTAAATTTTTTATTTTTATATAATTATTACTTTTAATACTTTAATTTATTTCAACTTATTTGTCTTCTTAAAAATTAGTATATTAAATTTGATTTATTTTTAATTTTAAATGTTTTTATTAAATGTAATTAGATAACATAAATAAAATGACATGTTTATACTATATTTACATGAATTTTATTTTTGTTTTGTAGATAAAAATGGTAACACCCCGATTTTTTTTCAAGCTTAATGCATCTTGTTTGTATAGGTAGTACAAATCAATTCTAATAAGCCTTCCTTCAACTGTACAGTCCCATACCTGCACAGCCTCAGGATCCCTCTCATTCCGGTGTGAATTCGGTTCATTAATGTAACACCCCGATTTTTTTTTTCAAGCTTTTGAGCCTTCTGTTTTAATTAAACAGTATTTATCCGTTTGTATTTTATTAGAGGGTCTAGAAAGTAAAATAAAATAATCCGAGACCATAGTCACGCTATACGTTATCGTAGGAAGCTATGGTTAAATTTTGGTCGAAAACTTAGATGGAGCCCGGTCTGCGTTTTACACTGACAATATTATTTTACTGCTCAAATGACCTAATTTTGACTTGTGAACGAAACTATTAGGGTTTAAATAAAATTGCAAACGCTATTGGTGATTTTGAAAATTTTTAAAATAAATAAGTTTTCACGACTTTCTTGGGGAGAAATACTAAATCGTGAAAATAACGGGACTAAAAACGGATGAACATGAAGTCACATCGCCTAGGATAGCGTGCCGATAACTCATCACTGTCATCATTACGTTTCTGAAAATATCTAGATATTTATGAGATCTTTTGTTGAAAGGACAATTTTGTCCCTAGGAGAAATTACTCTTTTGCCATAAAATATCTACAAATTGGGCCATGGGCCAAAAAGCCCACCAAGGAGGGGCGGTTACTCCTCCTATAAATACACCCTCCCTCCCTTTGTTTTCCTACACATTTCTCTTCTTCATCTTAATCATTTTCTTCAAACCTCCATTGTTGTCTTCAAGTGCAAGCTTTCTTCTTTACTTTTCTTCAAGCTTCAAGAGGTAAAATCTCTAATACTTACTCTCTTTGATCCATAAGTTTCATTGTTCTTCACTTAGTTCTTGTTTAAAACTTCTAAGTTCTAAATTCAAAAATCTCTAGAAAATCATAGAAAACTCATGTTTATGTGAAATCAATTTCTTTGATCCTAGTTCATGATGGTCTACCATGATCCAAGAGTTGGAAACCAAAAGAGCTCTCTAGCTCAATTGGAAAAAAGGGGCCGAAACCTCCATTAATGAGTGGAGGGAGTTTTGGTTAAAGTTGTGGTATAATAGACTTTGATCTAGTCTTACCACAACTAATAAGGATGGAATCCAAGAGATGAGAATTTTTGGAACTCCCTAGCCATATTTTCTTACCCATGGTCGAAGCTAGGAGGGCGGATTAGGAGAGAATTTTTGTGTTTTACAGTTGTTGTATCGATTGATTGATTGTGTGTAGTTGCCAACGAGTAATCGGACAAGGAATCGGGAGAGTTCGTGGACCGATCGGACAACTTTGTGCTTACCTGCGTCTAATGTGACACCCCCTTCGGGGGCACCACATTAGTGGTATCAGAGCTGGTCGAGTCTTTTGGGAATCTTTGGGAAATAGGTCTATTGTGTTGCTGTTGTGTGTTCTCTGATTGAGAATTGTTTGAATTACTTCTTAGAAGTATTGTGTGTTAACTAGTGATCACACATTCCAAGTTTCTGGTTGCCATTTAACTGAGTTTGTCTTGCAGGTCAGTTATGGAACCAGAAGGTGAACGTGGACGTGGACGAGGACGTGGACGCGAACGTGGCCGTGGACGCGATCGTGGTATGGGTCATCGAGGTGGTCCTGTCGAAGGCCCTAATCATGCTGATGAGTACTATGAGGGTGCAGCGGACTATATTGCCCAAGCAATGGGGAATGTTGCTGCTGCTATTGCTTTACAGACAGCTGCTATGGCTGCTCAGAACCAGCAAGCTGCTGAAGGTAGAGGTTTGACTGCATTTCGACGTCAGAATCCTCCACAGTTTCGCGGGGATACTAAACCTGAGAAAGCTGACCTATGGATACAGGAACTAGAGAAGATTTTTGAGCTTATACTGAGTCCAGAAGGTGTTAAAGTTCAATATGCTACTTTCCTGCTGATGGGAGATGCAGGGTATTGGTGGAAAGGCACCAGACAACTGTTAGAAGCTGACAACCAGGAGATTACTTGGGAAATGTTCCGAAGTGCATTCTTAGACAAGTACTTTCCTGAAAGTGCTAGAGTCGAGAAGGAACGAGAATTTCTCTGTCTACTGCAAAGGGATCTTTCTGTCGGGGAGTATGCAGCAAAGTTTGAATCGCTTGCTAAATACTTCCGTTTCTTTCAGACTCAACCTAACGAAAGCTGGAAATGTGAGAGATTCGAAGCAGGATTAAGGTTCGAGATCAAAGAATCTGTGTTGCCCTTGCAGATTAGGAATTTTCAAGCTTTAGTTGAAATTTGCCGCAAGGTGGAACAGATGAGGAAAGGAAGAGATAATAGAGGGAATGCTGGAGGACCTTCTCGGTTTAAGGGCCCGTTTCAAGCTCAGAGTCAAAGGGGGAGGCAACAACAAAGGAAACCGTATTTTCGACCTCAGGGGAATAACTCAAGTCAACAACCATTTCGTCCCAATGTTGCTGCATCAAGGGGTGTAGGCCAAAGCCAAGGCCAAGTTAGGAAATGCTTCAAATGTGGAGATGAGAATCATAGGGTTGATACCTGTCCATTGAGAAAGATTAGGTGTTTCAATTGTAATCAAATGGGACACTTATCAAAGGACTGTAATGCTTCAAAACGTGGACCTGCTGTTAACCACGCAAAGACCAATAAACCGATGATAACGGGAAGAGTTTACACGGTGAGTGGTGCTGAAGCTTCAAACTCCGACGATCTCGTACAGGGGAATTACGACATAGACGGTAATCTCTTGACTGTGCTTTTCGATTCGGGTGCGACCCATTCCTTTATTTCGATGGATTGTGTGAAACAGCTGAAATTGCCTGTCTCTTCGTTATCTTACAATCTGATTGTTTCAACCCCAACTGCTAAGCCAGTTATTGCCAATTCTATATGCTTGAGCTGTCCTATACTTATTCAGGATAGACATTTCCTTGTTGATCTGATATGTTTGCTTTTAATACAATTAGATGTAATTTTAGACATGGATTGGTTATCTTCCAACCATATTCTCATAGACTGTGCTCACAAAACCTTGGTCTTTCCTAAGGATGAGATTTCTGGATTTTTATCTGCTAACCAAGTAAGGGCTTCTTTTAAAGAAAGAGCACAAGGATACATGTTACTGTTTTCCTTAGACGTAGAGAGTGAGTTAGATCTACAGTCCATACCAGTCGTCAATGAGTTTCCGGAGGTGTTTCCTGAAGATGTACCGGGGCTACCGCCTGTTCGGGACATTGAGTTCACGATTGATCTGGTACCGGGCACTGGACCAATATCCATGGCACCATATCGTATGTCGCCATCAGAGCTGGAAGACTTGAAAAAGCAATTGGTGGAACTGATGGAAAAGGAATTTATTAGACCGGGTGTATCACCATGGGGAGCTCCAATTCTATTAGTGAAGAAGAAAGACGGAAGTTCTCGCTTATGTGTAGATTATCGTCAGTTAAACAAAGTGACAATTAAGAATAAGTATCCTCTCCCAAGGATCGACGATCTAATGGATCAGTTACGTGGAGCGGCCGTTTGCTCGAAGATAGATCTATGGTCAGGCTATCATCATATTCGTGTGAAGGCGGAGGATGTTCCGAAAACAGCGTTTCGAACACGCTACGGTCATTATGAATATCTCGTGATGCCGTTCGGAGTGACGAATGCTCCTGCTATATTCATGGATTACATGAATAGGATTTTTCGTCCCTATCTAGATAAGTTTGTCGTTGTCTTCATAGAGGACATTCTAATCTATTCTCCCAATGAAGAAAAACATGCTGAACATCTCAGTATGGTTCTTCAAATCTTAAAGGAGAAACAGTTATACGCGAAACCTAAAAAGTGTGAATTTTGGTTAGACCAAATTCAATTTTTGGGACACGTCATCTCAAGTGAAGGAATCGCAGTGGATCTGTCGAAGGTTGAAGCTGTTTTGCAATGGGAGAGACCCAAGACGGTAACAGAAATCCGTAGTTTCGTGGGTTTAGCTGGATACTATAGGAGATTCATTGAGGGATTCTCCAAGATAGTAGGACCTCTTACCCAACTAACTCGGAAGGATCAAGCGTTTATCTGGACCGAAACGTGCGAAGAAAGTTTCCAGTAATTAAAAAGGAGGCTGACTACTTCACCTGTGTTGGTGCTACCTGATCCCAAGGAACCTTTTGAGGTATACTGTGATGCTTCGCATCAAGGGTTAGGTTGCGTGTTGATGCAGAACCGGAACGTAGTAGCTTATGCTTCCAGGCAATTGAAGACTCATGAGAGGAATTATCCTACGCATGACCTGGAACTAGCGGCAGTGGTTTTTGCACTAAAGATTTGAAGACATTATTTGTATGGAGCAACGTTCAATGTTTTCAGCGACCACAAGAGCCTGAAATACTTGTTTGACCAGAAAGAACTCAACATGCGACAAAGACGCTGGTTGGAATTTCTGAAGGATTATGATTTCCAATTACAGTATCACCCTGGAAAGGCAAACGTGGTAGCGGATGCCTTGAGTAAAAAGTCAATACATGCATCTGCAATGATAGTCAAAGACCAAGAATTGATAGAACAATTCCGAGATATGCGGTTGACGATCAAGACATCGCCGGGAAAACTTTGCTTAGGTATGATTACAGTTTCCAATGGATTGATGGAACAAATAAAGTAAAAACAAGAAAGTGATCAGTACCTACAAGGAGAAAGAGAATTAGTGCGACGAGGAGCAGTATCGGAATTCAGAGAAGGAATAGATAGAATCGTAAGATTCAGTGAAAGGATTTGTGTGCCGGACGAGTCAGAGCTTAAGAAATTAATTTTGGAAGAAGCTCATAAGAGTAAATTGAGTTTACACCCAGGAGCCACAAAGATGTACCAAGATTTAAAGAAGTTATATTGGTGGTATGGGATGAAGAGAGACGTAATGGAATACATCGCCTCATGTTTAATTTGTCAAAAGGCCAAGATTGAACATCAAAGACCGGCAGGAATGTTACATTCTTTGGACATCCCAGAATGGAAATGGGATGGTTTCGCGATGGATTTCGTGACGAGTTTACCAAAAACTCGTAAGGGACATGATGCCATATGGGTAATAATTGATCGACTGACCAAGTCGGCTCACTTTTTGCCCATCAACATAAAGTACTCAATGGAAAGATTGACTCAGTTATACATCGGAGAAATTGTCAGATTACATGGAATACCTGCGAATATTATTTCGGATCGTGATCCGAGGTTTACATCAAGATTCTGGCAAAGTTTACATGAGTCACTAGGAACGAAACTCAGATTGAGTTCAGCATATCATCCACAAACGGATGGACAGTCCGAAAGGACGATCCAGTCTCTTGAAGATTTGCTGAGAGCTTGTGTGCTAGAACATCTTGGTAGTTGGGATGAATTTCTACCGTTGATAGAATTCACCTACAACAACAGTTTCCACTCGAGCATAGGAATGGCACCCTATGAAGCCTTGTATGGTCGACGGTGCAGAACGCCGTTATGTTGGTATCAGGATGGTGGAAGCCTGCTGTTAGGTCCAGATGTCGTGAAACAGACAACCGAAAAGGTGAAGATGATTCGGGAAAAGATGCGGACAACTCAGAGTCGACAGAAGAGTTACGCGGACAAGAGAAGATGACCTCTCAAGTTTGAGGAAGGCGATCATGTATTTTTGAGAGTCACACCTACGACCGGGGTTGGTCGGGTAATCAAATCTAGAAAACTCACTCTGAAATTCATTGGACCTTACCAAATTCTTCGTCGTGTAGGTCCAGTAGCCTATCAAATTGCTTTACCACCCTTTCTTTTTAATATTCATGACGTTTTCCATGTTTCACAACTAAGGAAGTATATTCCTGATCCATCTCATGTAATCGAACCCGATGTAGTACAGTTGAAAGAGAACTTGTCTTATGAGACTTCGCCCGTGCGAATCTCGGGTAAGACGACTAAGCAGCTCAGGGGTAAACAGATTTCCTTAGTCAAGGTTATTTGGGATGATACAACGGGAGAAGCAACTTGGGAAGCTGAGGAAAAAATGAGGTTGCAATACCCCTATCTTTTCACAGGTACGTAATTTCGAGGACGAAATTTTTTTTTAGTGGGGTAGTAATGTAACGCCTCGATTTTTTTTCAAGTTTTTGAGCTTTCCGTTTTATTTAAACAGTATTTATCTATTTGCACTTATTTGGAGGGTTTAGAGAATGCAAAAAAATAATCCGAGATCATAGTCATGCTCTATGCTATCGTAGGAAGCTATGGTTAAATTTTGGTCGAAAACTCAGACGGAGCCCGATCTGCGTTTTACACTGACAGTATGATTTTACTGCCCAGATGACATAATTTTGACTCGTGAACGAAACAGTTAGGTTTTATATTTTATTTCTAACGACATTGGATATTTTGAAAATTTTCAAAATAAATAAGTCGTCATACGTTATTTCGGCATAAAACCTAAATCGGGTGGACAACGGAGCTGAATACAGCATTTTCCGGGACCCGCTACGGATAAGGTTGACAACACCTCACCTTATCATCATCATCATTACATCAAAATAAATATCTAGATATTTAAAGGATTTTGAGTGAAATTACCAAAATACCCTTGCATTTAATTACAAGATTGTCATTGTGATCAAATATAAATACCTCACCTTCACTCACACTTGGCCTTTCGGCCAAGTCTTGCTTTCTTCCCCATCTCACTTTTCTCACCATTTCTTCTCCTCCTTCAAGCTTTTTCTTCACTTTTCTCCATAGATCTTCAAGCTTTTGAGTGACTTTTGTTGATTTCTTCCCAAGCTTTGTCATCTAGGAGGTATTACCTTCAACTTTCATCTCTTAATCTCTCTTTAATCTCTACTTTCATGGGGGGTTTAGTTTTGAACTTAAAACTTCAAAAATCTATAAGAAATTAAAGAAAAAATCCTATGAACATGAAATCAACTCCTATGAACTCATCAAGATCTCTATATTCATCATTCAAGAGCATATAGCAAAATAACATTGCTGCCCTATTTTGCTCCATAGGGCCAAAACCCTAGGGGTGTGAGAAGATGAGATTTTGTTGCATTTCTTAGCAAACAACCATGGATTTCATCTTTCTATTACCTATATGTCTTGAATCCAAGAGCTTGAAACAAAATAAAATCCCTACCCTATATTTCTATGGATGGCCGAATTTATGCTCTAGGGGAGTTGGATGTGTTTGTTTCAATTTTTCACTTGTGATAATTTTCCTTAACACTAGACTACTCTATGATCATAAATCCAAGAGTATGTGGAATTTTGAGAATCCTAGCCATATGTTCTTATACATGGCTGAAGCTAGGAGGGGGCAATTAGTAAAGAATTTGATGATTTAAAGTTGTTGTATTGATTGATTGATTATGTGTAGTTGCCGACGAGTAATCGGACGAGAAACCGGGCGACTTCTGGACCGATTGAACAACTTTGCGCTTACCGGGAACTTCAAGAGGTAAGGGGGGAAATGCCTGAGGGATTCTCCAGATGACTACATGTCATCATATTTGCTCTCTATGTATGTAATTAAGTTATGTGGTGGTTGATTTATTTACTTTCGGCAATTACTAGATTTGTTGATAATTGCTTATTAATGTGTGATGTAGTAGTTGGATATGCAATTTAACTGTATTATCTGCTGTAACATATTATGATGTTGACTGTGATGTTGACTGTTGATTGGGAAGCCTGACAGTGGTCAGTGCACAATTAACTAACGGAGATAAAAGCCTTGAAAAATTCTGAATTAAATGCCAAAGATTTATTTGGGAAACGTTGGGTATTTTCAACGATGCAAGCTTTCTAAAGAAAAAATGGATCCAAAAGTAATTTATGAAGTTAGTAGGAAAAATACGTTTTTAAACGCTAAAACGATGTTTTAATTCCGAAAAGATTTACGAAAAATGTTTTCGAAAACAGTAATGCTGTTCTGGGACGACTTTTTTTTTTTTGTCTCAGCTGTTTCCTTTCAAAAAATGGTTTTTGGGAAAGGGTCTTTCAATAAAAGTTAAGTTTTACCATAATTTGATGGTTTACAAACAGTTTTCAAAATAGAAAAGTTTTTTGTAAAACGAGTCTTCCCAGCTGTGTAAAATTCGACAACTTGGATGAGTTGCGGAGTTTTCGTTTTGGATTTGTGCTTCACAGAACGAAAAACGGTGATAAACGATGAAACGTGAACCTAGCATACGAGACGTCGGGATGCTAGTGTTCTGTAAAAATAGCACGAGAGGCCGTGCAATGATGTTATGGACTGTGTGTCCTACGGACTGTGTGGTGAATACTGTTTTCTATTACCACGGACCTTGGGCTGGTGCATCGGTCTAGGGCTTCGCGATTGAGCATTCGGACGTTTCGTCCTGTGTTAGAAGTTTTAAAACAGCGTAAATTGTGAATAGTCGGGAGCTTTGAGCTACGACAACAAAAAAAATGAACACTAAAGAAAAGTGGCAAGACTTGGAATGTTTTTTTTTTCATGCATTTGTTTTTAGGCAGACGTGCCATCTGGATTGGGGGACCTTGATGGCAGGTAACCCTGTGATGACTTTAAGTCATTGTGTAACATTGTGCCTTGATGGACAATGGTGTCATACAACTGACGAATATTGTGCCTTGAGTTGGACAATATCGTATGAACATTTACAATTTATTAAGTACCGCTGAATGTAATTCCATGTAATCGCGTAATGTCATGGTGTTCATGTACTTCCGAATAAGCACTTAGGTGCTGGTCATTGTGCCTAGGGCCAATGTACCTTGAGCCTGATCAGCTCAGTTTTTACACAACGGTGTCTGGAGATTAAGTAAAGAATTAGATAATGAACATTGAAGTGTCATGCATCTCTTTTGAAAATAACAATGGCTGTCGGGTATGAGACCCTATGATATACTATTTTTTTATCAGTAGGACCTTACACATGATAGTTATTTATGCTTACGTGTTATTGATGTGATATACATGTTGTTATCGTGTGTGAATCCATATATTGGTATCTCACTCTTACATCTTCAGATGGGTTCCAAGATGCTGCTGGAACATTTGGGGATCCATTCCCTGATGTTTGAGTATGCGGAGGAGCGTGACGTACGAGAAGTCATAGTGTTTTAGTAGTAAGACCAGCTATAGGATATGTTCTATTCTATTTTGTACAACAGTTAGTTAATTACTCTGGCTACTGACAGTCATGACTGTTTGTATGGCCGTATGTATAAGGCCTACGTACGCTATTATCGTATATTATTATGTATACTCCATATGATGTTCCTTTACCTGCGTGTTTAACTTATGTTGATGTATGGTAAGCTAAGTTATGAGAAAAAATTTTATCACGGATTTTCACAATAAGTTACATACTTAGAAAATCTTATTTTCCGAAAGTAAACCAGCACAACTAATTAAAGTTTATTTTCCGCAACGGGTAACCATGTGGTGCCCCCGAAGGGGGTGTGTAACACCCGGGGCTGACGAGGGCGGGGAGTGATCGCCGGTGCATGAGGCACGGACAAGGAGCGGCTCCTGGCAGGCTTCTAGGCGAAAGGATACATGAATGAACCGATTCACACCGGAATGAGAGGGATCCTGAGACTGTGCAGGTATGGGACTGCACAGTTGAAGGAAGGCTTATAAGAATTGATTTGTACTACCTATATCAACAAGATGCATCTTCTTTTCGGTAGCCCATCACTTAAGAACTCCAAAGTTAAGCGTGCTTGACTTGGAGTAATTCTGGGATGGGTGACCTCCTGGGAAGTTTTCCTAGGAAGCGTGTGAGTGAGGACAAAGCACGCTGAAGAGACTCGTGTTGGTTTGTGGGGACAGTTGGCAATCCTTAAAGCAGTCCAGGGCCGTTACAAATGGTATCAGAGTGGACCTCTCTCAGTACGGTGTGGTTCGGGGACAAACCAAGCGGAAGCTGGTGGGCATGTAACAACCGGGGCTGATGAGGGCGGGGAGTGATTATCGGTGCATATGGCACGGACAAGGAGCGGCTCCTGGCAGGCTTCTAGGCGGAAGGATACATGAATGAACCGATTCACACCGGAATGAGAGGGATCCTGAGACTGTGCAGGTATGGGACTGCACAGTTGAAGGAAGGCTTATAAGAATTGATTTGTACTACCTATATCAACAAGATGCATCTTCTTGTCGATAGCCCATCACTTAAGAACTCCAAAGTTAAGCGTGCTTGACTTGGAGTAATTCTGGGATGGGTGACCTCCTGGGAAGTTTTTCTAGAAAGCGTGTGAGTGAGGACAAAGCAAGCTGAAGAGACTCGTGTTGGTTTGTGGGGACAGTCGGCAATCCTTAAAGCAGTCCAAGGCGATGTGACTTCATGTTTATCCATTTTTAGTCCCGTTACTTTCACGATTTAGTATTTCGCCCCAAGAAAGTCGTGAAAACTTATTTATTTTAAAATTTTTCAAAATCGCCAATAACGTTCGCAATTTTATTTAAAGCCTAATAGTTTCGTTCACGAGTCAAAATTATGTCATCTGAGCAGTAAAATAATACTGTCAGTGTAAAATGCAAACCGGGCTCCGTCTGAGTTTTTGACCAAAATTTAACCATAACATCCTACGATAACGTAGAGCGTGACTATGGTCTCGGATTATTTTATTTCACTTTCTAGACCCTCCAATAAATACAAACGGATAAATATTGTTTAATTAAAACAGAAGGCTCAAAAGCTTGAAAAAAATCGGGGCGTTACATTACTACCCCACTAAAAATAATTTCGTCCTCAAAATTATGTACCTGTGAAAAGATAGGGGCATTGCACCCTCACTTTGTCTTCTGCTTCCCACGTTGCTTCTCCCGTTGTATCATCCCAAATAACCTTGACTAAGGAAATCTGTTTACCCCTGAGCTGCTTAGTCGTCTTATCCGAGATTCGCACAGGTGAAGTCTCATAAGACAAGTTCTCTTTCAACTGTACTACATCGGGTTCAATTACATGAGATGGATCAGGAATATACTTCCTTAGTTGTGAAACATGGAAAACGTCATGAATATTGGAAAGAAAGGGTGGTAAAGCAATTTGATAGGCTACTGGACCTACCCGACGAAGAATTTGGTAAGGTCCAATGAACTTCGGAGTGAGTTTTCTGGATTTAATTACCCGACCAACCCCAGTCGTAGGCGTGACTCTCAAAAACACATGATCGCCTTCCTCAAACTCGAGAGGTCGTCTTCTCTTGTCCGCATAACTCTTCTGTCGACTTTGAGTCGTCCGCATCTTTTCCTGAATCATCTTCACCTTTTCAGTTGTCTGTTGTACGATATCTGGTCCCAACAGCAGGCTTCCACCATCCTGATACCAACATAACGGCGTTCTGCACCATCGACCATACAAGGCTTCATAGGGTGCCATTCCTATGCTCGAGTGGAAACTATTGTTGTAGGTGAATTCTATCAACGGTAGAAATTCATCCCAACCACCAAGGTGTTCTAGCACACAAGCTCTCAGCAAGTCTTCAAGAGACTGAATCGTCCTTTCGGACTGTCCATCTGTTTGTGGATGATATGTTGAACTCAATCTGAGTTTCGTTCCTAGTGACTCATGTAAACTCTGCCAGAATCTCGATGTAAACCTTGGATCAGGATCCGAAATAATACTTGAAGGTACTCCATGTAATCTGACAATTTCTCCGATGTATAACTGAGTCAATCTTTCCATTGAGTACTTTATGTTGATGGGCAAAAAGTGAGCCGACTTGGTCAGTCGATCAATTATTACCCATATGGCATCATGTCCCCTACGAGTTTTTGGTAAACTCGTCACGAAATCCATCGCGATACCATCCCATTTCCATTCTGGGATATCTAAAGAATGTAACATTCCTGCCGGCCTTTGATGTTCAATCTTGGCCTTTTGACAAACTAAACATGAGGCGACGTATTCCATCACGTCTTTCTTCATCCCATACCACCAATATAACTTCTTTAAATCTTGGTACATCTTTGTGGCTCCTGGGTGTAAACTCAGTTTATTCTTGTGAGCTTCTTCCAAAATTAACCTCTTAAGCTCTGAATCGTTCGGTATACAAATCATTTCACCAAATCTTAAGATTCCATCTGTTCCCTCTCTGAATTCTGAAACTGCTCCTCGTCGCACTAATTCTCTTTCTCCTTGTAGGCACTGATCACTTTCTTGTTTCTCCTTTATTTGTTCCATCAATCCATTGGAAACAGTAATCATACCTAAGCAAAGTCCTCCCGACGACGTCTTGATTGTCAACCGCATATCTCAGAATTGTTCTATCAATTCTTGCTCTTTGACCATCATTGCAGATGCATGTATTAACTTTCTACTCAAGGCATCCGCTACCACGTTTGCCTTTCCAGGGTGATACTGTAATTGGAAATCATAATCTTTTAGAAATTCCAACCAGCGTCTTTGTCGCATGTTGAGTTCTTTCTGGTCAAACAAGTATTTCAGGCTCTTGTGGTCGCTGAAAACATTGAACGTTGCTCCATACAAATAATGTCTCCAAATCTTTAGTGCAAAAACCACTGCCGCTAGTTCCAGGTCATGCGTAGGATAATTCCTCTCATGAGTCTTCAATTGCCTGGAAGCATAAGCTACTACGTTCCGGTTCTGCATCAACACGCAACCTAACCCTTGATGCGATGCATCACAGTATACCTCAAAAGGTTCCTTGGGATCAGGTAGCGCCAACACAGGTGAAGTAGTCAACCTCCTTTTTAATTTCTGGAAACTTTCTTCGCACGTTTCGGTCCAGATAAACGCTTGATCCTTCCAAGTTAGTTGGGTAAGAGGTCCTACTATCTTGGAGAAACCCTCAATGAATCTCCTATAGTATCCAGCTAAACCCACGAAACTACGGATTTCCATTACCGTCTTGGGTCTCTCCCATTGCAAAACAGCTTCAACCTTCGACGGATCCACTGCGATTCCTTCACTCGAAATAACGTGTCCCAAAAATTGAACTTGGTCTAACCAAAATTCACACTTTTCAGGTTTCGCGTATAACTGTTTCTCCTTTAAGATTTGAAGAACCATACTGAGATGTTCAGCATGTTTTTCTTCATTGGGAGAATAGATTAGAATGTCATCTATGAAGACAACGACAAACTTATCTAGATAGGGACGAAAAATCCTATTAATGTAATCCATGAATATAGCAGGAGCATTCGTCACTCCAAACAGCATCACGAGATATTCATAATGCCCGTATCGTGTTCGAAACGCTGTTTTCGAAACATCCTCCCCCTTTACGCGAATCTAATGATAGCCCGACCGTAAATCTATCTTTGAGAAAACGGCCGCTCCACGTAACTGGTCCATCAAATCGTCGATCCTTGGAAGAGGATACTTGTTCTTGATCGTTACTTTGTTCAACTGACGGAAATCTACACATAAGCGAGAACTTCCGTCTTTCTTCTTCACCAATAGAACTGGAGCTCCCCACGGTGATACACTCGGTCTAATAAGTTCCTTTTCCATCAGTTCCACCAATTGCTTTTTCAAGAAGTCTAGCTCTGATGGCGACATACGATATGGTGCCATGGATATTGGTCCAGTGCCTGGTACCAGATCAATCGCGAACTCAACGTCCCGAACAGGCGGTAACCCTGGTACATCTTCAAGAAACACCTCCGGAAACTCATTGACGACTGGTATGGACTGTAGATCTAACTCACTCTCTACGTCTAAGGAAAACAGTAACATGTATCCTTGTGCTCCTTCTTTAAAAGAAGCCCTTACTTGGTTAGCAGATAAAAATCCAGAAATCTCATCCTCAGGAAAGACCAAAGTTTTACGAGCACAATCAATGAGAATATGGTTGGAAGATAACCAATCCATGCCTAAAATTACATCTAATTGTATTAAAGGCAAATAGATCAGATCAACAAGGAAATGTCTATCCTGAATAAGTATAGGACAGCTCAAGCATATAGACTTGGCAATAACTGGCTTAGCAGTTGGGGTTGAAACAATCAGGTTATAAGATAACGAAGAGACAGGTAATTTCAGCAGTTTCACACAATCCATCGAAATAAAGGAATGGGTCGCACCCGAATCGAAAAGTACAGTCAAGAGGTTACCCGCTATGTCGCAACCACCTTGTACGAGATCGTCAGAGTTTGAAGCTTCAGCACCACTCATAGTGTAAACTCTCCCCGTCATCATTGGTTTATTGGTCTTTGCGTGATTGATAGCAGGTCCACGCTTTGGAGCGTTACAGTCCTTGGCGAAGTGTCCCGTTTGATTACAGTTGAAACACTCAGCTGTTTTCAGTGGACAGGTATCAGCCATATGATTTTGGTTCCCATATTTGAAGCATCTCCTAACTTGGCATTGGCCCTGTTGGCCTCCACTTCCTGATGCAGCAGCATTTGGATGGTATGGTTGTTGTTGACTTGGATTACCCCCTGAGGTCGGAAATATGGTTTCCTATGTTATTGCTTCCCCCTTTGACTCTGAGCTTGAAACGGGCTCTTAAACCGAGAGGGTCCTCCAGCATTCCCTCTGTTATCTTTTCCTTTCCTCATATGCTCCACCTTGCGGCACATCTCAACTAGAGCTTGAAAATTCCTAATTTGCAAGGGCAACACAGATTCTTTGATCTCAAACCTTAATCCTGCTTCGAATCTCTCACATTTCCAGCTTTCGTTTGGTTGAGTCTGAAAGAAACGGAAGTATTTGGCGAGCGATTCAAACTTCGCTGCATGCTCCCCGACAGAAAGATCCCTTTGCAGCAGACAGAGAAATTCTCGTTCCTTCTCGACTCTAGCACACTCAGGAAAGTACTTGTCCAAGAATGTACTCCGGAACATCTCCCAAGTAACCTCCTAGTTGTCAGCTTCTAATAGTTGCTTGATGCCTTTCCACCAATACTCTGCATCTCCCATCAGTAGGAAAGCAGCATATTGAACTTTAACACCTTCTGGACTCAGGATAAGCTCAAAAATCTTCTCCAGTTCTTGTATCCACTGGTCAGTTTTCTCAGGTTCAGCATCCCCATGAAACTATGGAGGATTCTGATGTCGAAATGAGTCAAACCTCTACCTTCAACAGCTTGCTGGTTCTGAGCAGCCATAGCAGCTGTCTATAGGGCAATAGCAGCAGCAATATTCTTCATTGCTTGTGCAGTATGGTCCACTGCACCCTCATAGTACTCCTCGGCATGGTCAGGGCCTTCGATAGGACCACCTTGACGACCCCTACCACAACCGCGTCCACGGCCTCGTCCGCGTCCACGGCCTCGTCCACGTCCACGTTCACCTTCTGGTTCCATAACTGACCTGCAAGACAAACTCAGTTAAATGGCAACCAGAAACATGGAACGTGTGATCACTAGTTAACACACAATACTTCTAAGAAGTAATTCAAACAATTCTCAATCAGAGAACACACAACAGCAACACAATAGACCTATTTCCCAAAGATTCCCGAAAGACTCAACCAGCTCTGATACCACTACTGTGACACCCCCTTCGGGGCACCACATAGTTACCCGTTGCGAAAAATAAACTTTAATTAATTGTGCTGGTTTACTTTCGGAAAATAAGATTTTCTAAGTATTTAACTTCTTATGAAAATCCGTGATAAAATTTTTCTTCTAACTTAGCTTACCATACCTCAACGTTACGTAAGCATGCATGTAAATAACCATCAAACAAAGTATACATAATAAGGTATCTTAATACACTGCATAGGACTTAAACATACGGCCATTCAAAACAGTCATGGCTTTCAGTAGCCAGAGCAATTAACTAGCTGTTATTCAAAATAAAATAGGACATACCCTATAGCTGGTCGTACTACTACAACATGGTGACTTCTCGTACGTCACACTCCTTCCGGGCCCTCAAGCATCAGGGAAAGGATCCCCAAATGTTCCGATGGCATCTTGGAACTCATCTAAAGATGTAAGGGTGAGATACCAATATATGGATTCACACATGATAACAACATGTATTACACAGCAACAACACATAAGCATGTATAATTACCATGTATAAAGTTCTACGAGGTAAAATCTCTAATAGTTACTCTCTTTGAGTTGATCAAGCTCGATTGCCAAAAAGGCACACCGTTGTTAAAACCATTGCGCACTGTCCAACACAAGGCACAGGCGGTCACCGTTTATGGTTTTTCATTATCCATCAAGGCACAATGATATATACACCGTTTGAATATCCTGACCACCAAGATATCCAGAATAACACCGTTGGCACGTCTGCCGAATTTTAATGCATGGAAAAACGTTTCAAGTCTTGTCACTTTTCTTTGTGTTCGTTCTTTCGTTGTCGTAGCTCAAGGCTCTCGACTATTCATCGTTTACACCATTTTAAAACCTTCCATATATTGGTATCTCACCCTTACATCGTAGATGAGTTCCAAGATGCCATCGGAACATTTGGGGATCCTTTCCCTGATGCTTGTGCTCAGATGACCTAATTTTGACTCGTGAACGAAACTGTTAGACTTTAAATAAAATTGCGAATGTTATTGGCGATTTTGAAAAATTTTAAAATAAATAAGTTTTCACAACTTTTTTGAGGCGAAATACTAAATCGTGAAAGTAACGGGACTAAAAACGGATAAACATGAAGTTACATCGCCTTGGATGGCGTGCCGGTGACTCATCACTGTCATCATTACGTTTCTGAGAATATCTAGATATTTTCTGGAAATATCTAGATATTTATGAGATCTTTTGTTGAAAGGACAATTTTGTCCCTAGGAGAAATTATTCTTTTGCCATAAAATATCTACAAATTGGGCCATGGGCCAAAAAGCCCACCAAGGAGGGGCGGTTACTCCTCCTAAAAATACACCCTCCCTCCCTTTGTTTTCCTACACATTTCTTTTCTTCATCTTAATCATTTTCTTCAAACCTCCATTGTTGTCTTCAAGTGCAAGCTTTCTTCTTCACTTTTCTTCAAGCTTCAAGAGGTAAAATCTCTAATACTTACTCTCTTTGATCCATAAGTTTCATTGTTCTTCACTTAGTTCTTGTTTAAAACTTCTAAGTTCTAAATTCAAAAATCTCTAGAAAATCATAGAAAACTCATGTTTATGTGAAATCAATTTCTTTGATCCTAGTTCATGATGGTCTACCATGATCCAAGAGTTGGAAACCAAAAGAGCTCTCTAGCTCAATTGGAAAAAAGGGTCTGAAACCTCCATTGATGAGTGGAGGGAGTTTTGGTTCAAGTTTTGGTGTAATAGACTTTGATCTAGTCTTACCACACCTAATAAGGATGGAATCCAAGAGATGAGAATTTTTGGAACTCCTTAGCCATATTTTCTTACCCATGGCCGAAGCTAGGAGGGGGAATTAGGAGAGATTTTTTGTGTTTTACAGTTGTTGTATTGATTGATTGATTGTGTGTAGTTGCCGACGAGTAATCGGACAAGGAATCGGGAGAGTTCGTGGACCGATCGGACAACTTTGTGCTTACCGGGAACTTCAAGTGGTAAGGGGGAAATGCCTGAGGGATTCTCCCGATGACTGCATGTCATCATATTTGATCTATATCTATATGTAATTAAGTTGTGTGGTGATTAATTTATCTACTTTCGGCAATTATTTGATTTGTTGATAATTGTTGATTTATATGTGTTATAGTAGTTGAATATGTGTTTTAACTGTATTATCTGCTATAAACATATTATGATGTTGATTGTTGATTGGGAAGCCTGACAGTGGTCAGTGCTCGATTAATTAATGGGGATTAAAGCTTTAAAAAACTTTGTATTAAATAATAAAGATTTATTTGGGAAGACGTTGGGTATTTTCAATAACGCTGTTTTTCTAAAGAAAAAGTGGATCCAAAAGTAATTTATGAAGTTAGTAGGAAAAATTAGTTTTTAAGAATAAATTAATCTTTATGTGGAAAAAGTAAAATTAACAGGAAAAATTCAAGTTTTTGGAACTTAGGACGTTTTGACGCTAAAAACGATGTTTTAATTCCGAAAAGATTTACGAAAAACGTTTTCGAAAACAGAAATGCTATTCTGGGACGACATTTTGGTCTCAGCTGTTTCCTTTCAAAAGTTGGTTTTTGGGAAAGGACTTTCAACCAAAATTAAGTTTTTATCAGAGTTCGTTGGTTTTCAAACCATTTTCAAACAGAAAAGTTTTTCTGTAAAACGAATTTTCCCAACGGTGTAAAATCCGACAACTTGGATGAGTTGCGGAGCTTTCGTTTTGGATTTGTGTTTCACGGAACGAAAAACAATGTATAAATGATGAAAACGTGAACCTACCATACGAGACGTCTGGATGCTAGTGTTCTGTAAAAGTAGCACGAGAAGCCGTGCAACGATGTTATGGACTGCGTGTCCTATAGACTAATTGTCCTCCTCTTATTATGAGGAAACGTGATTAAAGGTGAATGTTGTTTTCTATTACCACGGACCTTGGGCTGGTGCATCGGTCTAGGGATCCGCGATTAAGCACTCGGACATTTCGTCCTGTGTTAACGGTGAAAGGTTTTAAAACGGTGTAAACGATGAATAGTCGAGAGCCTTGAGCTACGACAACGAAAGAATGAACACAAAGAAAAGTGAAAAGACATGAAACGTTTTTCCATGCATTAAAATTCGGCAGACGTGCCAATGGTGTTGTGCCTTGATGGACAATTAAAAACCATAGACGGTGACCGCCTGTGCCTTGTGTTGGACAGTGCGCAATGGTTTTAACAACGATGTGCCTTTTTGGCAATCGAGCTTGTAGGGGTGGGCATGGGTCGGGTTGGGTGGGTTTTAGTGCATTTAAAGACCCAACCCAATCAAATAAATATGGGTTGGGTTGGATCGGTTTTTTAAAAAATTTTCATGTAACCCAACCCAACCCAACCCAACCTCATATGGGTTGGTTTGGGTCGGGTGACCGGGTTTGGTAGTAAATTATTTTGTTTTTATCAAAAGCAAATAATGGGGGGAAAATAGGGAAGAAAAATACTACCAATGCATTAATTTGAACTTCCAAATACAAAATGAAGCATACAACTTCAATTTGGAACACAATATCCATCAAAATTAAACAAACAAGTGAAATAAAAAAATAATAATGTCTTCAAACAATTCCTAAATAATTTCACTGATTATGTCTTCAAGCTATTTCTGCATGTCTTCAAACTATTTCTGCTCATGTAACCAAAAAATGGTCACTCCAATTTAGGCGGCTGAGTATTAAAGAAGAGTCATCAAATTCAAGATAGAAGAGTCACTCCACGCTCCAATAGCTGGGCTTATAATATTTCGCTCAACATGTGGGTTGGGTTGGGTTGAGTGGGTTTACAATCTTTGGACCCAGCACCCAACCCATAAGCTATGGGTCTCCTTATTTAGAAACCAACCCAACCCAATGACCCGAACCAACCCAGTATTTGTGGGTTGGGTTGGATTGGGTACACCGGGTTCGCGGGTCGACCCGTACCCATGCCCACCCCTACGAGCTTGATCAACTCAATTTCTATAAAACGGTGTTGGTATCTCCGGAGATTAGGTAAGGAATTAGATGATGAATATCGAAGTGTCATGCATTTCTTTTGGAAAATGACGATGATTGCCGGGCATGAGACCCTAAGATATACTACTTGTTTATCTAGTAGAACTTTATACATGGTAATTATACATGCTTATGTGTTGTTGCTGTGTAATACATGTTGTTATCATGTGTGAATCCATATATTGGTATCCCACCCTTACATCTTTAGATGAGTTCCAAGATGCCATCGGAACATTTGGGGATCCTTTCCCTGATGCTTGAGGGCCCGGAAGGAGTGTGACGTACGAGAAGTCACCATGTTGTAGTAGTACGACCAGCTATAGGATATGTCCTATTTTATTTTGAATAACAGCTAGTTAATTGCTCTGGCTACTGAAAGCCATGACTGTTTTGAATGGCCGTATGTTTAAGGCCTATGCAATGTAATAAGATACCTTATTATGTATACTTTGTTTGATGGTTATTTACATGCATGCTTACGTAACGATGAGGTATGGTAAGCTAAGTTAGAAGAAAAATTTTATCACGGATTTTCATAAGAAGTTAAATACTTAGAAAATCTTATTTTCCGAAAGTAAACCAGCACAATTAATTAAAGTTTATTTTTCGCAAAGGGTAACTATGTGGTGCCCCGAAGGGGGTGTCACAAAAATATATTGCTATTATTTTTTTAAGAAGGAATTTATTTATAGATACTATTTTTAGATTTTTAGTGTAATTTTTATAAGATTTAATTGGTATACACTGTCAGTGTAAAGATTTTTTACACAGACAATCAATTAGAAATTGTCACATAAAGTAAAGTAATTGACTTTTATCTTAACTACATTAAAAGTCACACACACCATGTTTTTTGATTGGTTGTTAGTATAAAAATCTTTACACTGACAGTGCATAGCAATTAAACTCATTTTTATAATTCAAAGACTAAATATCTTTTCTTTTTTTAAAATTAGGTTTAATAAATATTTTGGTCCCTGCAAATAGGGTGGAATTTTGTGACACCCTCAAAACCCGTGCTACTTTCGTAACTCAACACACTTAATGAAACGATAAATAATTTTTTTGCTGGTTTTACTTTCGGAAAATAAATCATTTGCATAAGCAAATTCTAAAAATCGTGACAAATATTTATTTATATTTTTTTCATTAGCCTATAGAATCACCACTCAAGACAGAAGAGAAAGGCTCATATATATATATATATATATATATATATATATATACATCAACTGAAACTATGGACAACATGTCCCTTTACAAAAGATCAAAGACAGAACTCCTAAAAAGCTATAAACTAGGCAGCGACAGTCTGGAACCATATCTCTAAAACCTGTGGCCATCAGTAGCCGTTAACAGACTACCCAAAAACCGCTGCCTCAAAAATAAGGTCTACACCCTAAGCTGGTCCGACTAATGGAAGCCATTGGACAATCCCCCGGAGGGAGGTCCAATGCTGGAACCAGGGGAAGAACTCTGGGAACCTACATTCCCGTTCCCCTGTGGATGGGGATCGGAAGCATCCGAAAGATGATCCTCCGGGTCCTCCTGAGGATCCTCCTCAGGGTCTTCCTCCTCCTCCTCTTCCTCCACATCCTCCACGACGTGCTCGCCCGCTACCAAGACAAAAGGCGGGGGAGGCGTCTGGGGTGGTTGCTGCTGCGGGGACTATGCAGCGGGGGCGACCGACTCGATCACACCCTGCTCCATAAGGGCCTGCAGCATCAACCCGATGGGAAGGAGAGGCACCTAGATGGTCTCCACGGTACGAGTGCTCTTTCGCGGTCCCGTCTCAGTCGTCCCACTTACGGTGCAAACCGGTCCGGTGTATGCCGCGCTTTCCACCCCTGGGTGGATAACCCACGCGGCAGGGTCTGTCCTCCGATCAAATGCTAGGACGCGCATCCCTGAGTGCGCTAGGTGATCTGGCGTCGGCTCCATCTGTAAACACGATACAATATATATACCAATGGACAACCCGTCCAAAAATATGCAAGGGTGAGAAACCAATATATGAATCCATAAGCAACAACTATATGCCCAATCCACACAACAGACTCATATACTGTAACTCACTCAAATCATCATACATCATATAGCATAGCATATACCATCCAGTACAAATAGCGGTAAAAGCACAAGGGCTTCGCACCCCACAATCAACGTTATCTCCTAAACGTATGCATGGCACTTCCATATATCTCAACTAATATTCAAACTAGATTTCCGGAAATCCCAACACCATGGATACGAGTTGATCAGACTCAACGTTATTGCCCCGCAGGATACAACAACAAACGCCAGAATCAACATTCGGCCAAACGTGAGCACGTAACCTTCCAGGAAATAATACATGGACGCGCATGTCAGTGGTACTCACGATGTATAAGTCATACTATATTGTCCTCTTCACTGGGCACAATACGAACACACAGCACGTATGACATCATTGTCCATCAAGGCACAATGTTACATAATGACGTTAAGTCATCTCAGGTTCTCCTTGCCTATCAAGGTCCCCCATTTCACGGCACGTCTGCCCAACACACAAATATGCATGAGAAACCTATCTAGTTTACGATAATTGATCTTTGTCGCATCAATATTTCCTTGTTGTAGCATCAACGCTAACAACCACCATAATGTCTTAGACTCTTTAAGCCTCAAAACAGATTTTCTCAAAATAGGACACTTAGTCCAAAAACAACTCAAATCCCAACACCCCTAACCGATGCACCAGTCTAGGATGCCGGATTCAAGATCATAAAAACATCCTCAAGCTTACAGGGCCACAAAGATCGTCCCTAAGCCGTCCGGACCACAAACTAACACGGATCCTTGATCAACGTGTTCTGCAGAACCCTAGAACCCGACGTCTCGGTTTCTAGTTTCTAAGCTTTAAAACCACTTTCCTTGAAAACTCGAAAACCAAAAACCCAAATTTCCGATTCTTACACAAAGTCATCGGGATCGGTTTTCCATAAAACGAAACTTGGTCCAGGGACCATTTCTTTTTCTTTCGTTGTTTTTCGGTAAAATACGAACTTAAAACAAAGCTTGCAAAAACTCAATTTTCTTGAATAAACTCAATATAACTTTGAAAATCACATTTCTCAAATGCCTTTGCTCAAAGGGTTAACTTATCGAATTAAGACAATTGAAGGTTTCTAATGCCCTATTTGCTTTTAAACTTCACTTCTCATTATTAAAACACATTTCAAACTTTTAAAGCTTTTAAATTACACGATGTCGGATCCTAATCAAAATTAGGTCCTCTAATGCCTAAATCCCACTGCAGGGCACACGATACACCCATATAACCATTCAGCAAGTATAACATGCATTCAACTATATCAGCAGTTACATCAATACATCAATACATATTCCAATCAACAGCAGTCAATCAAGAATCAACCAACATCAGACATAAACTATTTACATACAATACAATACACCGATGCAGCACATAGCTGTCGGGAATGGAATTCCTCAGGTTTATCCCCTTACCTCTTGTAGCTTCCAGCTCAACTTTGAACACCCGATCAACTTGTTTACCGCCCTAGCACGCTGCCGATCACTACATACATGTAAAACATATCGGCATTAACTTACAAAACAAAGATTTCTCCTAATGCACCACCCCTAGGGTTCGGCCCTATTACACTAAAAATAGCTAGGGAGCTCCAAAATTTCTCATTTTCTGGATAACACCCTAACTAAGTGTGACAGCCCTAGATATCCGATCAGATCATCAAAAACCAACCAAAACCCTACCCTACACACATAGGGGGTTTCGGCCTCTACCTAGAAAATATAGCTAGGGAGATTTCTTGGCTCTAAGCTCCTGGATTATACAAGTATGTCATGAACCTAGGCCATAGAGGTTGGTTTGGTACAGATACGATTTTCCTACAATTTTTCATGGATTTTCAAAGCTTTAGAGTCAAAAACCTAACATCCTTGATCATGAAAATATGAGGAGAGAAAGGAGAGATTGAGAGAGATAGAGTTGAACTACTACCTCCTATGATGATCCACTCCAAGTTTGATGAAGGTTGCTTCACAAAAATCCAAGCTTTCTACCTTCAAAAATGGAGATTTTGGATGAAAGGAAAGAAAAGAAATGAGAGAAGAAGAAGATGAGGTGAATTGGGGGAGGGGGCTGCCGAATGAAATGGGGAGATAAGGTTGGAAATATTTGATATTTAGGGGTTTTATTAGTTTAATAATAGGAAAGGTAAATTGGTAATAAAATTAACTAAGGGCAATTTGGTCAATTCACATCCCGATATTTGGAATCATCCCGACACTGGTATGACTTCCTCAAATAACTTGACACAATGTTGGTATGAAAAACATCTGATCGTGAGTCTCGAAAAACCCTAAGACAGCTCGAATCGTCTCCTCGATCGATTATCGGCCCGAATATAAAATATTATTTATATTTTGGATGTCAGGACATATTTTAGAAAAAAGATAGAGGATCAAATTCTAAAACTAATGGTTTCGTCCGTTAGTCCAGATTAGGTCGTGATAGTAGAAAACACTATCATCTGAAAAACGTAGATCGGTTTTTGTTTGAGTTTTCGGCCCAAAACTTAACCGAAGGATCCTACGATTTTATGAAACAAGACTATGATTTTAGTTTTCCCAAAATCATTTTCTAAAACACAGCTAAAAATATAAACTCATTAATTGAGTTTATCATCCTTAGAAAGCACGAAAAATCGGGGTGTTACATTACTATCCCCCTTAAAATAATTTCGTCCTCGAAATTACATACCTGTGAACAGATAAGGATATTGCTCTCTGATCTTGTCCTCAGTCTCCCAAGTTGCTTCTCCCGTTGTATCATCCCAAATAACCTTGACTAAAGAGATTTGTTTTCCCCTCAGTTGTCTGACTCTCTTGTCCTCAATCCCTACAGGTGCGGTCTCATAAGACAGATTCTCTTTCAAGGGTACTCGATCAGGTTCAATTACATGAGATGGATCAGGAATATACTTCCTCAATTGTGAAACATGAAAGACATTATGTAAATTTGAAAGAAAAGGAGGTACAGCAATTTGGTATGCTACTGGACCAATACGCCGAAGAATTTGGTATGGTCCAATGAATTTAGGAGTGAGTTTTCTGGATTTCATAACCCGACCTACCCCAGTCGTTGGATTGACTCTCAGAAACACATGATCGCCTTCTTGAAATTCGAGAGGTCATCTTCGCTTATCCGAATAACTCTTCTGTCTGCTCTGAGATGTCCTCATCCTTTTCCGAATCTGTTTTACTTTATCAGTCGTTTCTTGCACAACCTCGGGTCCTAGAATTGTACTCTCTCCATCATGATACCAACAAAGAGGAGTTTGACACTTCCTTCCATATAGAGCCTCATAGGGTGCCATCCCTATGCTTGAGTGATAACTGTTATTATATGTGAATTCAATCAGAGGTAACAGTTCATCCCAACTTCCTCGATTATCCAACACACAAGCTCTTAGCAAATCTTCTAACGATTGAATCGTTCTTTCTGTTTGTCCATCCGTCTGGGGATGGTATGTGGAACTTAGGCGTAACTTGGTTCCCAAAGCTTGATGTAAGCTTTCCCAAAAACGCGATGTAAACTTCGGATCTCGGTCCGAAACAATGCTTGAGGGTATCCCATGCAATCTAATTACTTCTCTTATATACACCTCAGTTAGTTTCGCTACTGTGTAGTTCGTCTTGACAGGTAAGAAATGTGCCGATTTCGTCAACCTATCCACGATTACCCAAATCGAATCAAAATTCTTTGAGGTTCTGGGTAAACTTACTACGAAATCCATAGAGATACTCTCCCATTTCCATTCCGGTACATCTAGGGATTGCAGCATCCCTCCAGGTCTCTGATGTTCTACTTTTGCTTTCTGAAAAGTTAGACACGATGCAACGTATTCTGCAACTTGTTTCTTCATGCCTGGCCACCAAAATCTTTGTTTCATGTCCTGATACATCTTGGTTGCACCAGGATGAATGCTTAATCCACTCTTGTGAGATTCTTCTAGAATCATCTTTCTCATCTCCGAGTTGTTGGGTACACAAACTCGTCCATTACACTTTAAGATTCCATCTGCTCCCAAACTAAACTCACTAGCTCTCCCTTGTTCCACCAACACCTTTTTCTCTTGAAGAGATTCATCAGTAGATTGTTGTTCGCGTATCTCTTCCATCAATCCATTAGAGATCTTAAGCATTCCAAAGCTTAGTTTCTTGGGACTTATTTCTAACCCCAAGTTCAGATCACGAAACTCTTCAATCAGTTTCAATTCTCTCACCATCATAGTTGAAATATGAACGGCTTTCCGGCTCAAAGCATCTGCCACGACGTTCGCCTTCCCTGGATGGTATTGCAACGTGAAGTCGTAATCTTTTAAAAACTCCACCCATCGTCTTTGCCTCATATTGAGCTCCTTCTGGTCGAACAGATACTTCAAACTCTTGTGATCACTAAAGACATCGAACTTTGCACCATACAGATGGTGTCTCCATATCTTTAGCGCAAAAACCACTGCAGCTAATTCTAGGTCATGGGTGGGATAATTCTTTTCATGAATCTTTAACTGCCGTGATGCATAAGCCACCACCTTGCGGTGTTGCATTAGCAAACAACCTAGACCTTGATGTGAAGCATCACAATATACTTCATAAGGTTCACTCGGTTCTGGAAGTATCAACACTGGTGAAGTAGTCAGAAGTTCCTTAATCTTTTGAAAGCTTTCTTCACACTGATCTGTCCAAACAAAAGGTTGGTCTTTCCTCGTCAATTGAGTCAATGGTGACACAATCTTGGAAAATCCTTCAATAAACCTTCGATAGTAACCGGCCAATCCAACAAAACTTCTTATCTCGGTTACAGTCTTTGGTTTTTCCCAAGAAAGTACGGCTTCTACTTTAGCAGGGTCCACAGAAATTCCTTGTTTTGTGATAACATGACCCAAAAATCCGACTTCTTCGAGCCAAAACTCACACTTAGAGAGTTTCGCATACAACATCTTTTCCCGCAAAACATGAAGAACTTGCCGTAAATGCTCCTCGTGTTCTTCACGATTCTTAGAAAAACCAGAATATCGTCTATGAACACTACAACAAACTTATCAAGAAACGGACGAAAAATCCGATTCATGTAGTCCATGAAAACAGCAGGTGCGTTCGTCACTCCAAAAGGCATCACGAGATACTCGTAATGTCCGTAACGAGTTCTAAAAGCGGTCTTTGGTATATCCTCCGTTTTCACTCGAATCTGGTGGTATCCCGACCTTAAGTCGATCTTTGAGAAAACAGCGGCTCCCCGCAGTTGATCCATCAAGTCATTAATCCGAGGTAACGGATACTTGTTTTTAATCGTAACCTTGTTCAGCTGACGATAGTCCACACAAAGTCTCGAACCTCCGTCCTTCTTTCTCAATAAGAGAACCGGCGCTCCCCATGGCTAAACACTTGGTCTGATGAACTGCTTTGATAACAAGTCCTCGACTTGTGTTTTCAACTCAACAAGCTCAGTAGGTGACATTCGATATGCAGCTATCGATATCGGTCCAGTTCCTGGGATCAGATCGATGGAGAATTCTATATCCCTTACAGGTGGCAAACCTAGAACATCCTCTGGAAACACCTCGGGAAAATCTCTCACAACAGGCATCTGACTCAGCTCGATCTTCCCCTCGACTTCTAAGTTGGTCAAAAGCACGTATTTCGGATCTCCCTCTTTCGAAGAAGTTCTAACATGGTTGGCGGTTAAAAATCCAGAAATCTCAGTACTAGGAAAAACTAGGGTTTTATGTGCACAATCTAATAGGATCTGGTTGGAAGATAACCAATCCATGCCCAAAATTACATCTAATTGTATTAAAGGCAAACATATTAAGTCAACAAGAAAGTGCCTATCCTGGATAACAATAGGACAACTTAGACATAGAGAATTCACAACAACAGGTTCAGCAGTTGGTGTAGAAACAATTAAATCAAATGACAAGGAAGAAACAGATAACTCTAAACGTTTCACACAATCCATAGAAATGAATGAATGGGTTGCACCTGAATCAAAGAGCACTAATAAGAGATTACCTTCTATGTCACACACACCCTGTATCAGATCTTCGGAGTTCGAAGCCTCAGCACCACTCAGGGTATAAACTCTTCCCCTAGCCGTCGGTCGTTTGGCTCCACCACTTTTGTCCGCAGTTTGGACTGGATTCTGTGCTCTACAATCCTTGGCAAAGTGTCCTGGTTGTCCACAACGGTAGCAATGGTCATTCCTCACGGTACAGTTGTTTGCCAAATGCGATGAATCTCCGCACTTAAAACACTTCCTATCTTGATTCTGACCTCCTCGACCTCCACTACCTGATGCACGAGCAACAGGTCGATAAGGTTGTTTCTGGAAGTTCTCAGGTGGTCGAGAATATGGTTTCTTCTGGACTTGTTTCCCTCTCTGGTCCTGATATTGACCCTTGAATCGGAAAGGTCCTCCGACGTTTCCTCTGTTGTCTCTCCCACGCTTCATCAGTTCTATTTGTCTGCTTTTCTCAACGAGTGCTTGAAAATTTCTGATTCCTTGTGGTAAGACCGACTCTTTTATCTCATACCGCAGTCCTCTCTCAAAAGCTTCGCATTTCCATTCTTCCTCGGGATTATTCTGAAAGAAACGGAAGTACTTGGCCAGTGAGTCAAACTTAGCCGCATATTCTCCGACTGACATATCTCTTTGTTGTAGTCGCAAGAATTGCTGCTCCTTCTCTGCTCTTGCACTCTGAGGGAAATACTTTCCCAAAAAGCGATCCTTAAACAACGTCCACGAAATCACCTCGTGATTTGCCTCCTGTAGTTGCTTTGTTCCCTTCCACCAATATTCCGCATCTCCCATCAGTAGGAATGTGGCATATGGTACCTTCACTTCTTCTGGACTACGTATCAACTCAAAAATTTTCTCGATTTCCTGAATCCAAAGATTAGCTTTCTCAGGATCCACGTCACCAGAAAACTGTGGCGGATTTTGACGCCTGAAAGTAGTCAAGCTTCGACCCTCAGTGGCCTGGTCAGCACAGAGTTGTTCTTGGGCATTGTGGGCGTTCATGGTTGCAGTTTGGATAGCAATAGCCGCAGCCATGTTAGCCATTGCCTGAGCAGCAAAATCCATTCCAATGGCTCCAGCAACATCCTCAGCTTGGACACCAGCTCCCCGACCGCGACCGCGACCACGTCCACGTCCACGTCCTGCTTCCGCTCCAAATTCTAGTTCCATATCTGACCTACAAGGCCCAAATTCAGTCAAATGGCAACCAGAAAATAAAGCAAATAAGCAGTTATAGACATACAGCATCTCCAAGAAGGAAATAAAAAGAAGAGTAGTAACATCCCAACCCTCGGTTTCGCTACGCGAGACAGATTCGCTACGCGAACCAGAGAGTCTGCTTGAGAGACAAGGAACAGCTCCTCGGACTCGCAACGCGAACGCTCCTTCGCCTCGCGATCCAGGAAGCCACATCCCTCTCGGCCTCGCGACGCGAAAGTTCATTCGCCCCGCGATACGAAAACATGCCCTCTGCTTCGCGACGCGAAATACAGTTCGCTACGCGATGCAGGGGACCTTGCCCGAGAGGAAAACACTACTCCTCTGCCTCGCGACGCGAATCCCGTTCGCCACGCGATGCAGAGAACACATCTAGGAAGCTTCTCTGCCTCGCGACGCGAAATACATTTCGCTTCGCGAATCAGAGACCATGCAACTCCACTCCTCTGTTTCGCGACACGGACTCAATTTCGCCACGCGACGCAGAGGACATACCTGAGAAACAGAGCACCATTTCTCTGGCTCGCGACCCGAATTTCGGTTCGCTACGCGATCCAGAGAACATGCAACTCCACTCCTCTGTCTCGCGACGCGAACTCCGTTTCGCCACGCGACGCAGAGGACATACCCAAGAAACAGAGCACCATTTCCCTGCCTCGCGACGCGACTTCCGGTTCGCTACGCGAGACAGAGAACATGCCCTAAGAAGCAAAACACAACTTCTCGGGCTCGCGACGCGAAATCACTTTCGCCTCGCGATACAGAGAACATGCCCTGAGAAACTTCTCGGGCTCGCAACGCGAAATCACTTTCGCCTCGCGAATACAGAGATCACACAACAGCAAACACAACAGACCGATTCCCCAAGGATTCCCGAAAGACTCGACCAGCTCTGATACCACTAATGTGACACCCTCAAAACCCGTGCCACTTTCGTAACTCAACACACTTAATGAAACGATAAATAATTTTTTTGCTGGTTTTACTTTCGGAAAATAAATCATTTGCATAAGCAAATTCTAAAAATCGTGACAAATATTTATTTTTATTTTTTTTTCATTAACCTATAGAATCACCACTCAAGACAGAAGAGAAAGGCTCATATATATATATATATATATATATATACATCAACTGAAACTATGGACAACATGTCCCTTTACAAAAGATCAAAGAAAGAACTCCTAAAAAGCTATAAACTAGGCAGCGACAGTCTGGAACCATATCTCTAAAACCTATGGCCATCAGTAGCCGTTAACAGACTACCCAAAAACCGCTACCTCAAAAATAAGGTCTACACCCTAAGCTGGTCCGACTAATGGAAGCCATTGGACAATCCCCCGGAGGGAGGTCCAATGCTGGAACCAGGGGAAGAACTCTGGGAACCTACATTCTCGTTCCCCTGTGGATGGGGATCGAAAGCATCCGAAAGATGATCCTCCGGGTCCTCCCGAGGATCCTCCTCAGGGTCTTCCTCCTCCTCCTCTTCCTCCACATCCTCCACGACGTGCTCGCCCGCTACCAAGACAAAAGGCGGGGGAGGCGTCTGGGGTGGCTGCTGCTACGGGGACTGTGCAGCGGGGGCCACCGACTCGATCACACCCTGCTCCATAAGGGCCTGCAGCATCAACCCGATGGGAGGGAGAGGCACCTGGATGGTCTCCACGGTACGAGTGCTCTTCCGCGGTCCCGTCTCAGTCGTCCCACTTACGGTGCAAACCGGTCCGGTGTATGTCGCGCTTTCCACCCCTGGGTGGATAACCCACGCGGCTGGGTCTGTCCTCCGATCAAATGCTAGGACGCGCATCCCTGAGTGCGCTAGGTGATCTGGCGTCGGCTCCATCTGTAAACACGATACAATATATATACCAATGGACAACCCGCCCAAAAATATGCAAGGGTGAGAAACCAATATATGAATCCATAAGCAACAACTATATGCCCAATCCACACAACAGACTCATATACTGTAACTCACTCAAATCATCATACATCATATAGCATAGCATATACCATCCAGTACAAATAGCGGTAAAAGCACAAGGGCTTCGCACCCCACAATCAACGTTATCTCCTAAACGTATGCATGGCACTTCCATATATCTCAACTAATATTCAAACTAGATTTCCGGAAATCCCAACACCATGGATACGAGTTGATCAGACTCAACGTTATTGCCCCGCAGGATACAACAACAAACGCCAGAATCAACATTCGGCCAAACGTGAGCACGTCACCTTCCAGGAAATAATACATGGACGCGCATGTCAGTGGTACTCACGATGTATAAGTCATACTATATTGTCCTCTTCACTGGGCACAATACGAACACACAGCACGTATGACATCATTGTCCATCAAGGCACAATGTTACATAATGACGTTAAGTCATCTCAGGTTCTCCTTGCCTATCAAGGTCCCCCATTTCACGGCACGTCTGCCCAACACACAAATATGCATGAGAAACCTATCTAGTTTACGATAATTGATCTTTGTCGCATCAATATTTCCTTGTTGTAGCATCAACGCTAACAACCACCATAATGTCTTAGACTCTTTAAGCCTCAAAACACATTTTCTCAAAATAGGACACTTAGTCCAAAAACAACTCAAATCCCAACACCCCTAACCGATGCACCAGTCTAGGATGCCGGATTCAAGATCATAAAAACATCCTCAAGCTTACAGGACCACAAAGATCGTCCCTAAGCCGTCCGGACCACAAACTAACACAGATCCTTGATCCACGTGTTCTGCAGAACCCTAGAACCCCGACGTCTCGGTTTCTAGTTTCTAAGCTTTAAAACCACTTTCCTTGAAAACTCGAAAACCAAAAACCCAAATCTCCGATTCTTACACAAAGTCATCGGGATCGGTTTTCCATAAAACGAAACTTGGTCCAGGGACCATTTCTTTTTCTTTCGTTGTTTTTCGGTAAAATACGAACTTAAAACAATTCTTGCAAAAACTCATTTTTCTTGAATAAACTCAATATAACTTTGAAAATCACATTTCTCAAATGCCTTTGCTCAAAGGGTTAACTTATCGAATTAAGACAATTGAAGGTTTCTAATGCCCTATTTGCTTTTAAACTTCACTTCTCATTATTAAAACACATTTCAAACTTTTAAAGCTTTTAAATTACACGATGTCGGATCCTAATCAAATATAGGTCCTCTAATGCCTAAATCCCACAGCAGGGCACACGATACACCCATATAACCATTCAGTAAGTATAACATGCATTCAACTATATCAGCAGTTACATCAATACATCAATACATATTCCAATCAACAGCAGTCAATCAAGAATCAACCAACATCAGACATAAACTATTTACATACAATACAAAACACCAATGCAGCACATAGATGTCGGGAATGGAATTCCTCAGGTTTATCCCCTTACCTCTTGTAGCTTCCAGCTCAACTTTGAACACCCGATCAACTTGTTTACCGCCCTAGCACGCTGCCGATCACTACATACACGTAAAACATATCGGCATTAACTTACAAAACAAAGATTTCTCCTAATGCACCACCCCTAGGGTTCGGCCCTATTACACTAAAAATAGCTAGGGAGCTCCAAAATTTCTCATTTTCTGGATAACACCCTAACTAAGTGTGACAGCCCTAGATATCAGATCAGATCATCAAAAACCAACCAAAACCCTACCCTACACACATAGGGGGTTTCGGCCTCTACCTAGAAAATATAGCTAGGGAGATTTCTTGGCTCTAAGCTCCTGGATTATACAAGTATGTCATGAACCTAGGCCATAGAAATTGGTTTAATGCAGATATGATTTTCCTACAATTTTTCATGGATTTTCAAAGATTTAGAGTCAAAAACCTAACATCCTTGATCATGAAAATATGAGGAGAGAAAGGAGAGATTGAGAGAGATAGAGTTGAACTACTACCTCCTATGATGATCCACTCCAAGTTTGATGAAGGTTGCTTAACAAAAATCCAAGCTTTCTACCTTCAAAAATGGAGATTTTGGATGAAAGGAAAGAAAAGAAATGAGAGAAGAAGAAGATGAGGTGAATTGGGGGAGGGGGCTGCCGAAGGATATGGGGAGATAAGGTTGGAAATATTAGATATTTAGGGGTTTTATTAGTTTAATAATAGGAAAGGTAAATTGGTAATAAAATTAACCAAGGGCAATTTGGTCAATTCACATCCCGATATTTGAAATCGTCCCGACACTCGTATGAATTCCTCAAATAACTTGATACAAGGTTGGTATGAAAAACATCTAATCGTGGGTCTCGAAAAACCCTAAGACAGCTCGAATCGTCTCCTCGATCGATTATCGGCCCGAATATAAAATATTATTTATATTTTGGACGTCAGGACATATTTTAGGAAAAAGATAGAAGATCAAATTCTAAGACTAATGGTTTCGTCCGTTAGTCCAGATTAGGTCGTGATAGTAGAAAACACTATCATCTGAAAAACGTAGATCGGTTTTTGTTTGAGTTTTCGGCCCAAAACTTAACCGAAGGATCCTACGATTTTATGAAACAAGACTATGATTTTAGTTTTCCCAAAATCATTTTCTAAAACACAGCTAAAAATATAAACTCATTAATTGTGTTTATCATCCTTAGAAAGCACGAAAAATCGGGGTGTTACAAATTTAGTTTTAGTCCGTCCAAATTTTTTCTTAGGTTTTGGTCTCTAAACATTTTTAAACTTTGAAATTCGTCCCTCCCGTTAGGATACGTCTGTTAAGTGATGACGTGGCAGACGGAATGCCATGTCATCAGTCCCACATGTTCAAAAAAACATTTTTTAATTCCACAAAAAACTTTAAATAAGTTTTTGGTCCTTGCAAAGTTCATCAATTTTGGTTTTAGTACCTATAAAATTTATTCTTAGAATTTTGTCTCTATAATCTCAATTTTTTTGTAAATAGTCTATATCATCACCTTTCTCTGTGAATTGTTGACATGGCAAACGGTACACCACGTCAGCCATGCCATGTCGGTGCCACAACCTAAAATTGAGTGTTGTAACAATTTCGCTCAATTTGGATACATATACAGGAAGTTATGCGATACAATTTACAAGTTGTTAGCAACCTGATTCTGCAGAAATCCAATGGTGTTCTAGATGTTACTAGGAACAATTCGTGCTTCTAAAATTTGTAATAATTTTACCAGACTTAGATGAGGATATTAGCTTTAATTTTAACCTGGTTTCACTCAATTCGGACAAGTATAGAGGAAGATACGCATCCCACAAGGTAAGGATTATTTACAAATAATTTGAGATTACAAGGACGAAATCCTATAAATATTTTTTTACAGGGACTAAAACCAAAGTTGATGAACATTGCAGGGACAAAAAACTTATTTAAAAACTTTTGTGGAATTAAAAATTATTTTTATATACATGTGGCACTAATGACGTGGCACTCCGTCTGCCACGTCACCACTTAACGGAGGTTCCCTAATGACAGGGAAGAATTTCAAAGTTTTAAAACGTTTAAGGACCAAAACCTAAGAAAAAAATATGGAGAAACTAAAACCAAATCTCACCCTATTTGCAGGGGACCAAATATTCATTAAATCTAAAAATTATTATTTACTCTATTTTGAGGCTTTGGTTTTTATACATCAATTTGCACTCTGATTAATCTGAATCGAATAGAAAATACCCATTTTAGGTAATAAAGTTCTTCCAATGCATGCCTATATTTTAATTCACTATAAATATTGCACTCTGTTTTCTTGTTACTATTTAGTACTTGCAACCTAACATTGTGTTTGGATAAAAAAAAAATTTGAGGAAAGAAAATAAGTGGAAATAAAAGAGAAGGAAAGAAAATAAGTGGAAATAAAGGAGAAGGAAAGAAAATGATCGAAAATGAGATGATTGTTTAGTTGTTTGATAGGAGAGAAAATGAAAGAAAAGAAAACTAAAACGTTTATTTCACTTTGTTTGATTGTGTAGAACATGAGAGGAAAAAAACATATTTATGAAATAACATAAATACTCTCATATAATAATTTTTAAAAAAAAATGATTGATTTTTGTCTGTTTACAAAAAAGATAGTACGAATACCCATACTGTCTGTCAGTTTAGTTTCCAATTGGGGGAGAAGAAATAAACATGCGGGCGCCACCGGTTTTTTCCCCTTCCCTCCATTCCTTCAAATCCAAACAAATGTTCTTTTAAATTAGTATATTTGGGTGTGACTCTTTTTAAAAAATAAAAAGTTAAAATTGAGTTTCATACAAGCTTTGGAAGGAACTAGTTAACTCTATATGGAAACTTGCTTATAACACTCGATCTATCATCTATTGCCAGTATAAAATTTCAGTATAAAATATGCATCTAAGGGAAAAAGATGAGGATTTAATTTAATTTTGATTTATTGTCAGTATAAAATTTCAGTATAATATTATCCATATTTTCAAATCATAAGTAGTTTGACTATCTCAACAACTAGTTAGTAAGTGAACTTTTATTTTTACATGAATTATATTTTTGCATTATTTTTACATAAATTATATTTTTTTATTATTTCTTTAAAATAATTATTACTTTTAATAATTTGATTTATTTCAAATTATTTGTCATCCGAAAAATTATAATATTAAATTTTGAACTTTTTAATTTTTAAATACTTTTATTTAATGAAATTACATGTTTGCACAATTTTTTATACAAAATTTAGTTTTGTTTTGCAGACAAAAATATATTCTCTAGTTTTTTCTTTTTAGGCGGGAATTTATTTATAAATACATATTTATAGATTTTAAGTGTAACTTTTATAATTCAATGACTAAATATCCTTTTTAAAAATTATAATTTACACTAGTTTGAGGTTTTAGTATTCAGAAAACATTTAGATTTCGATTAATCGAAGTCGAATAAAAAATACCCATTTTAGGGAACAAAGTTTTTTCCTATTTTTTTATTCACTATAAATATTGAACTCGTTTGCATATTATTATTTTTAATAAAAAGTGTTCTTTTTAAATTAGTATATTTTGATGCAACTTTTATTAAAAATTAAAGTTTAAATTGCATTTGATCCATCTATCTAAAATTTTATATTTTGAAAAAGTTTTGCAACCTGAAGTAAATATAAATGAACTTCCTTTTCAAATATTTCTATATATTAATATTTTTTTTTACTTTATACAAAACTGATGTTTACTTTGTACTTTTTAATATTAATTTTTTTCTTTTCAACTATGAAGCTTTGGAAGGAGCTAGTGAACTCCATATGAAAACTTGTTTATAATGTAACGGTCCGGACTGCTTTCAGGATTACCGACTGTTCCCACAAATCAACACGGGTCTTTTCAGCGTGTTTTGTCCTCACTCACATGCTTTCTGGGAAACTTCCCAGAAGGTCACTCATCTCACAAGTGCTCCAAGTCAAACACGATTAACTATGGAGTTCTTATGTTCTGGGCTCCCAAAAAGAAGATGCATATTGTTTGTATAGGTAGTACCAATCAATTCTTATAAGCCTTCCTTCAACTATACAGTCTCATACATGCACAGCTTCAGGATCCCTCTCATTCCAATGTGAATTCGGTTCATTCATGTATCCCTTTGCCTAGAAGTCTGCCAGAAGCCGCTCCTTGTCTGTGCCTCATGCACCGACGATCACTCCCCACCCTCGTCAGCCTCAGGCGTTACATGCCCACCAACTTCCGCCTGGTTCGTCCCCGAACCAGTTTGTACTCGGAGAGGTCCGCTCTGATACCATTTGTAACGGCCCGGACTGCTTTCAGGATTGCCGACTGTCCCCACAAACCAACACGGGTCTTTTCAGCGTTCTGTCCCCACTCACATGCTTTCTGGGAAACTTCCCAGAATGTCACTTATCCCACAAGTGCTCCAAGTCAAGCACGCATTCTGATGTTCTGAGCTCTTGAAAAGAAGATGCATCTTGATTGTATAGGTAGTACCAATCAATTCTTATAAGCCTTTCTTCAACTATATAGTCCCATACCTGCACAGCTTCAGGATCTCTCTCATTCCGATGTGAATTCGGTTCATTCATGTATCCTTTTGCCTATAAGCCTACCAGGAACCGCTCCTCGTCCGTGCCTCATGCACCGACGATCACTCCCCGCCCTCTTTTGCCTCAGGCATTACATATAACACTTGGTCTATCAATTTCCTTGTCATAAAAGGTGTCTTTTTTCTTTCCTACCATTTATAGTGGGCAAAATCTACATCTAAAGGAAAAGATGAGGATTTACTTTTGATCTACTTTCTGTGTAAAATGTCCATATAATATTATCCAAATTTTCAAATCGTTAAAAGGTATTTGACTATCTCTTTTTTTCTGGTATTTGACTATCTCAACAACTATTTAGGAAGTCCATTTTTATTATTATTTTCCAACACATAATTTAATGATAATATAACATTTTTACATTAACAATTTATTACATTTAAACTTAAAGTATAAAAAGCATCATAACGTGCCGGCAAATCCAAAATCACAATAAATCAGTCGTGAATATATTACAAAACGAGCAGTTAGATTTCATCATCTTAATCCATGTAAAAAGTGAGATTTACACATTGACAATGGATCCACTTTGAACTCAAGCATTAACGATCGATCAATTTTCCATGTGTACAACATAGAAAATAATAATTATCGACAGTAATTCAATTAACAGTGAGAGTTCGCAAAATCTAGCAGTCAGATGCTACCATCTTATTCCAGTTAAAATGTGGGATTTCACACATTATAACTTCAAATGAATTAAAGTTAACAATTATTAATTGGTACGTTGATGTTCACATGTAAATTTACATAGATTTTGCTAACAAAAACACCATGCGGTCATGATAAAAAGGCTCTATTAATAATTAAGCTAGCTGAAAGCTGAAAAGCTAACTGATAGTTGAAAATATAATTTTTAGATGAAAAACTAGTTGATTGATTTTGAAACATTTGGAAAAACTGAATGTTGAACAAACTTATAAATACAAAATGACATAAAAAGGACATGTTTCTGTGATTTTACATAGATTGTATTTTTTTATTATTACCTTTAAAATAATTATTATTTTTAATACTTTATTTTATTTACATTATATGTCATACTAAAAATTATAATATTAAATTTTTAATTTTTTTAACTTTGAAATACTTTTATTTAATGAAATTACATGTTTATATAATTTTTTACATAAATTTTATTTCTATTTTATACACAAAAAACATATTATCTATTATTTTTTGAGGCGGGAATTTATTTATAAATACATATTTATAGATTTTAAGTGTAACTTTTATAATTCAAAGACTATATATTGTTTTTAAAAATTATTATTTACACTATTTTGAGGCTTCGGTATTCAGAAGTCATTTTGGAGTTCGATTAATCTAAGTTGAATAAAAAATACCCATTTTAGGAAACAAAGTTCTTCCGATGCCTAGTTTTTCATTCAGTATAAATATTGCACTCTGCTTTCTTGTTATTATTTAGTACATGCAACCCAAAATGAAAATAAATATATAGCATAATTTCTTGACTATCATAAAGTTATTGAACTCGTTTGGATGTTATTAGTTTTAAATAAAAAGTATTCTCTTAAAATTAGTATACTTTTGGATGCAACTTTTCTTTTTAAACTAAAATGTTTAAATTGCGTTTCATTCATCTATCTAAAATTTTGTATTTTAAAAAAAAATTATGACATGAAGTAACTATAAAAAAAATTACTTTTCAAATATCTCTATATATTAATTTTTTACTTTTTGCAAAACAGATGTTTACTTTTTACTTTTTACATATTAAATTTTTACTTTTCAACTATGAAACTTTGGAAGGAGCTATGAACTACATATGAAAAATTGCCTATAACACTTGATCTATCATCTTCCTTGTCATCTACTGTGTCTTTTTCCTTTCCTACCATTTCCAGTGGGCAAAATCTCCATCTAAGGAAAAAGGTGAGAATTTAATTTAATTTAATTTTGATATATTATCGGTGTGAAATTTCTATAAAATATAACCCAAATTTTCAAATCATTAAAGGAATTTGACTATCTCAACAACCACTTAGGAAATCATTTTTTTAATATTTTCCAACACATAATTTAATATAATATAACATTTTTACATTGACAATTTATTTCATTTAAACTTAAAGCATAGAAATCATCATAATGTACTGGCAAATCTAAATTCGAAATGAATCAGACATGAATATATTACAAAATGAGCATTTATATTTCATCAGCATAATCCAAGTAAAAAATGAGATTTACACATTGACAATGGATCAACTTTAAACTCAAAGCATTGACGATTGATCAATTTTCCATGTGAACAACATAGTAAATAATAACTATTGACATCAATTCAATTAAAAGTGAGTGTTCAAAAAATCTAGCAATCATGTTCCATCATCTTATTCCAGGTAGAAAGTGGGATTCACACATTTTAACTTCAAATGAATTAAAGTCAATAATTATTAATTGATACGTTGTTGTTCACATGCAAAGATACATAGATTTTCTTGACATAATTAACACCACGTGGCAAGGATATAAAGGCTCTGAGACGACCCCTCCTCGGAGGATCCCATTTAGTAACCCGATTAACACCCTTAACGTTATTAGCGTAGCGTGCTTATAAAATGCAGAAGAATTTAAAAAACTTAAACATACAGATACCATAGGTACACACACATATATAATATAAACCGAAGTACTGGCTCCGTACTGGCTCCATCAGTAGAGCCTACAAACAACACAAATATGTAAAATCGGAGTGTAACAACCCGATTTTTCGTGCTTTCTAAGGACGATAAACTCAATTAATGAGTTTATATTTTTATCTGTGTTTTAGAAAATGATTTTGGGAAAACTAAGATCATAGTCTTGTTTTATAAAATCGTAGGATCCTTCGGTTAAGTTTTGGGCCGAAAACTCAAACGAAAATCGATCTACGTTTTTCAGATGATAGTGTTTTCTACTATCACGACCTAATCTGGACTAACGAACGAAACCATTAGTCTTAGAATATATTCCTCTACCTTTTTCCTAAAATGTGTCCTAACGCCCAAAATATAAATAATATTTTATATTCGGGCCGATAATCGATCGAGGAGACGATTCAAGCTGTCTTAGGGTTTTTCGAGACCCACGATCAGATGTTTTTCATACCAAAATTGTATCAAGTTATTTGAGTAATTCATACGAGTGTCGGGACGATTCCAAATATCGGGATGTGAATTGACCAAATTACCCTTGGTTAATTT
Organism: Ammopiptanthus mongolicus; assembly: GCA_039655645.1. Classification (NCBI taxonomy): domain Eukaryota; kingdom Viridiplantae; phylum Streptophyta; class Magnoliopsida; order Fabales; family Fabaceae; genus Ammopiptanthus; species Ammopiptanthus mongolicus. Next base: position 89,308,580 of record CM077347.1, read on the forward strand.
TATTACCAATTTACCTTTCCTATTATTAAACTAATAAACCCTAAATATCTAATATTTCCAACCTTATCTCCCCACTTCATTCGGCAGCCTCTCCCCCAAAAATCACCTCCATCTTCTTCTTTTCTCTTCCTTTCTCTTCTTTCTCTTTTCTTCTCCAAGACTCCATTTTTGAAGGCCTAAGCTTGAGTTTTTGTGGAGCAACCTTCATCAAACTTGGAGTGGATCATCATAGGAGGTAGTAGTTCAACTCTATCTCTCTCAATCTCTCCTTTCCTTCCTCATATTTTCATGATCAAGGATGTTAGGGTTTTGTCCCTAAAATCTTTGAAAATCCATGAAAAATTGTAGGAAAATCGTATCTGTACCAAACCAATTTCTATGGCCTAGGTTCATGACATGCTTGTATGATCCAAGAGCTTAGAGCCAAGAAATCCCTCTAGCTATGTTTTCTAGGTAGGGGCCGAAACCCCCCTATGTGTGTAGGGTAGGGTTTTGGTTGGTTTTTGATGATCTGATCTGATATCTAGGGCTGTCACACTTAGTTAGGGTGTTATCCAGAAAATGAGAAATTTTGGAGCTCCCTAGATATTTTTAGTGTAATAGGGCCGAACCCTAGGGGTGGTGCATTAGGAGAAATCTTTGTTTTGTAAGTTAATGCCGATATGTTTTACGTGTATGTAGTGATCGGCAGCGTGTTGGGACGATAAACAAGTTGATCGGGTGTTCAAAGTGGAGCTGGAAGCTACAAGAGGTAAGGGGATAAACCTGAGGAATTCCATTTCCGACAGCTATGTGCTGCATCGGTGTTTGTATTGTATTTAAATAGTTTATATCTGATGTTGGTTGTATTTTTGATTGACTGTTGTTGATTTGAAATATGCATTGATGTACTGATGTATTGATGTAACTGCTGATATAGTTGAATGCATGTTATACTTGCTGAATGGTTATATGGATGTATAGTGTGCCCTGCTGTGGGATTTAGGCATTAGAGGACCTAATTTTGATTAGGATCCGACATCGTGTAACTAAAAAGCTTTAAAAGCCTGAAATGTGTTTTAATAAGAAGAAGTGAAGTTTAAAAGCAAATAGGACATTAGAAACCTTCAATATGTCTTAATTTGATAAGTTAACCCTTTTGAGAAATGTGGTTTCCAAAGTCGTACTGAGTTTATTCAAGAAAAAATGAGTTTGTGCAAGTTTTGTTTTAAGTTCGTATTTTACCGAAAAACAACGAAAAAAAAAAGAAATGGTCTCTGGACCAAGTTTTGTTTTATGGAAAACCGATCCCGATGACTTTGTGTAAGTATCGGAGATTTTGGGTTTTTGGTTTTCGAGTTTTCAAGGAAAGTGGTTTTAAAGCTTAAAGCTTAGAAACTAGAAACCGAGACGTCGGGGTTCTAGGGTTCTGCAGAACACGTGGATCAAGGATCCGTGTTAGTTGTGGTCCTGTCGGCTTAGGGACAATCTTTGTGGTCCTGTAAGCTTGAGGATGTTTTATGATCTTGAATCCGGCATCCTTGAGTGGTGCATCGGTTAGGGATGTTAGGATTTGAGTTGTTTTGGACTAAGTGTCCTCTTTTGAGAAAATGTGTTTTGAGGCTTAAAGAGTCTAAGACATTATGGTGGTTGTTAGCGTTGATGCTACAACGAGGAAACATTGATGCGACAAAGATCAATTATCGGAAACTAGATAGGTTTCCCATGCATTAAATGCGGGGCAGACGTGCCGTGATACGGGGGACCTTGATAAGCAAGGAGAACCTGAGATGACTTATCAGTCATAACATTGTGCCTTGATGGACAATGGTGTCATACGTGTTCTGGGAACGTATTGTGCCTTGAGTTGGACAATGCAATATGACCGTATTCTTGTGGAGTACTTCTGACTGCGCCCCCATGTGAGAATCGCGTAGTGTCATGGGATTCAAAGTACTCGTTTTTGGGCCAAATATTGGTGTAAATCTCTAGAGCCTGATCAGCTCATTTCGAATGGTGATGGGATTTCCGGAAATCTAGAAATCTAGTGTGAATATTAGTTGAGATATATGGAAGTGCCATGCATACGTTTAGGAGATAACGTTGATTGTGGGGTACGAAGCCCTTGTGCATTTACTGCCATTTGTACTTGATGATATATGCTATGTTATATGATGATTTGAGTGAGTTACAGTATATGAGTTTGTTGTGTGGATTGGGCATATAGTTGTTGTTTATGGATTCATATATTGGTTTCTCACCCTTGCATGTTTTTGGACGGGTTGTCCATTCGTATATATATTGTATCGTGTTTACAGATGGAGCCGGCGTCGGATCACCTAGCGCACTCCGGGATGCGCGTCCTAGCATTTGATCGGAGGATGGACCCAGCCGCGTGGGTTATCCACCCAGGGGTGGAAAGTGCGGCATACACTGGACCGGTTTGCACCGTAAGCGGAACGACTGAGACGGGACCGCGGAAGAGTACTCGGACAGTGGAGACCATCCAAGTGCCTCTCCCTCCCATCGGGTTGATGTTGCAGGCCCTTACGGAGCAGGGTGTGATCGAGTCGGTCGCCCCCGCTGCACAATCCCCGCAGCAACAACTACCCCAGACGCCTCCCCCGCCTTTTGTCCTGGTAGCGGGCGAGCATGTCGTGGAGGATGTGGGGGAAGAGGAAGAGGAGGAGGAAGACCCTGAGGAGGATCCTCAGGAGGACCCGGAGGATCATCTTTCGGATGCTTCCGATCCCCATCCACAGGGGAACGGGAATGTCGGTTCCCAGAGTTCTTCCCCTGGTTCCAGCATTGGACCTCCCTCCGGGGGATTGTCCAATGGCTTCCATTAGTCGGACCAGCTTAGGGTGTAGACCTTTTTTTTGAGGCAGCGGTTTTTGGGTAGTCTGTTAACGGCTACTGATGGCCATAGGTTTTAGAGATATGGTTCCAGACTGTCGCTGCCTAGTTTTATAGCTTTTTAGAAGTTTAGTAATCATTCGTTCTTTTGTAAAGGGACTTGTTGTCCATCATATATATATATATATATATGTATATATATACCTTGTTCTAATTATTGCATATGAGTAGTTCTGTGTTAACTGGAGTGGTGCCTATACGTATTAATAAGAAAATTTTGTCACGATTTTCCAGAATCTGCTTATACAAAAGATATATTTTCCGAAAGTAAAACCAGCGAAATTTTATTTATCGTTTCATTAAGAGTGTTGAGTTACGAAAGTGGTGCTGGGTTTGAGGGTGTCACACGGAGTACCCAATTGACACATATACATAGCCGAAACATGGTAAACAAAATACATCAGACCTCCTCTCCCGACCCCCAAAATACATTTTGCTCAACCCATACTGGCCATACAAAAAACTAGGACAATCTACCCGACAAAGACTCTAACAGGGATAACGAGAACTCCCCACCGAAGCTCGCTGCCTCCGACGGCAAACCTGCAGCACCTTATACTCCGTCGAGCTCTCAGACATGACGATCCTATGTCGGTGATACTCTCTCATCCTCTGCTCGGCGCAACGACGTCGACCTCGAGCCATAAAATCTCTATGTGAAGATGCGTGAGATCTCCAAGCAGTATTTGTAACGGCCCGGACTGCTTTCAAGATTGCCAACTATTCCCACAAACCAACATTGGTATTTTCAGCTTGCTTTGTCCTCACTCACACGCTTTTTGGGAAACTTCCCAAAAGGTCACCCATCCCACAATCGCTCCAAGTTAAGCACGCTTAACTATGAAGTTCTTATGTTCTGGGATCCCGAAAAGAAGATGCATCTTGTTGGTATAGGTAGTGCAAATCAATTCCTTTAAGCCTTCCTCAACTGTACAGTCTCATACCTGTACAGTCTCAGGATCCCTCTCATTCCGGTGTGAATCAGTTCATTCATGTGTTCCTCCGCCTAGAAGCCTGCCAGGAGCCGCTCCTTGTCCATGCCTCATGCACCGGCGATCACTCCCCGCCCTCATTAGCCCCGGGTGTTACATGCCCACCAGCTTCCACTTGGTTTGTCCCCGAACCACATTGTACTGGGAGAGGTCCGCTCTGATACCATTTGTAACGGCCCGAACTGCTTTCAGGATTGTCGATTATCTCCACAAACCAACACGGGTCTTTTCAGCGTGCTTTGTCCTCACTCACACGCTTTCTGGGAAACTTCCCAGAAGGCCACCCATGCCACAATTGCTCCAAGTTAAGTACGCTTAACTATGAAGTTCTTATGCTTTGGGCTCCCGAAAAGAAGATGCATTTTGTTGGTATAGGTAGTACAAATCAACTCCTTTAAGCCTTCCTCAACTGTACAGTCCCATATCTGTACAGTCTCAGGATCCCTCTCATTCCGGTGTGAATCGGTTCATTCATGTGTTCCTCCGCCTAGAAGCCTGTCAGGAGCCGCTCCTTGTCCGTGCCTCATGCACCAACGATCACTCCCCGCCCTCGTCAGCCCCAGGTGTTACAATATTAGAGTCATGATGATAGTCTCATGGCTTGTTCCACATCCTCTCCTAAGGTAACCGTTGAGCAATATAGAAGTCTCCAACCAGGTAGCTCCTCAATGAACCCCATGCTTTGAAGTATACGGTAGTTGGTCCCGTATATACGACACATCGCTGAGAGTAGTCAATCTTCCAGTAGCGGTCGTCATCCTCATACAGCAACTCATAATCCCTCAACACAGGGATTTGTGGCTCTCCCACCAGCATCGGGTTCAACAGGTGTGCCATCGATCTCTTCAAACAAATCTTCAACAGGGTCTTCTCGTGCGGTCATAAAATAACATGATACGACATAGAGAAATGTACGGGAGATAAGAAACAACAATACATCATTTTATCTCCCGTACATATATTTTAGTTCTATTTTGTACGCAAAAAACATATTCTCTAGTATTTTTTGAGGTGGGAATTTATTTATAAATACATATTTATAGATTTTAAGTTAACTTACTATCCAAAGACTAAATATCATTTTTAAAATTTATTATTTCCTCTATTTTGAGGCTTTAGTATTTAGAATTCTTTTTGGAGTTCGATTAATCCAAGTCGAATAAAAAATACCCATTTTAGGGAACAAAGTTTTTCCAACGACTATTTTTCATTCACCATAAATATTGCACTATGTTTTCTTCTTACTATTTAGTACATGAAATCCTAAATGAAAACTAGTATGTAGCATAAGTTTTTTACTTTGAAAAATTTTATTGAACTCGTTTGGATATTATTATTTTTAATAAAAGTGTTCTTTTAAATTAGAACATTTGGATGCAACTTTATTTAAAAAATATAGTTTAAATTGCGTTTCATCCATCTACCTAAATTTTTTTATTTTAAAATAGTTTTGCGACATGAAGTAAATGAAGTAAATATAAATGACATTACTTTTCATATATATATATATATATATATATATATATATATATATATATTAATTTTTTAATTTTTACAAAACAGATGTTTACTTTTTACTTTTTATATATTAATTTTTTTACTTTTCAATTATGAAGCTTTGGAACGAGCTAGTGAACTCCATATGGAAAATTGCCTATAACACCTGCTCTATCAATTTCCTTGTCATCCACAGTGCCTTTTTCCTTTCCTACCATTTCAAGTGGGCAAAATAAAAAAATCTGCATCTAACGGAAAAAAGATAAGGATTTAATTTAATTTTGATCTACGTTGGTGTGAAATTTCTATGAAATATTATCCAAATTTTCAAATCATTAAAGGAATTTGACTATCTCAACAACTACTTAGGAAGTCATTTTTTTATCATTTCCAGACACAAAATTTAAGGATAATATAACATTTTTATATTGACAATTTATTACATTTAAACTTAATGCATAAAAGCATCATAATGTACCAGCAAATCTAAATTAACAATAAATCAGACCTGAATATATTACAAAATGAGCAGTTAGATTTCATCATCTTAATCCAGGTAAAAAGTGAGATTTACACATTGACAATGGATCAACTTTAAACTCAAAGCATTGACGATCGATCAATTTTCCATGTAAACAACATAGGAAATAATAATTATTGTCATTAATTCAATTTAAAAGTGAGTGTTCATAAAATCTAGCAGTCATATTCCATCATCTTATTCCTGGTAGAAAGTGAGATTCACACATTATAACTTCAAATGAATTAAAGACAATAATTATTAGTTGATATGTGTTGTTGAAATGTAAATATACATAGATTTTGTTGACATAAACGCGACGTGGCCAGGATATAAATGCTCCGTTTGACAAAAATAAAGATAAGCTAGCTAAAAACTGAAAAAGCTAATTGATAGCTGAAAATATAATTTTTAGTTGAAAAACTTACTGATTGAATTGGTGAAATTAACTGTTAAACAAGCTTCTAAATATAAAATGACATAAAAAGACATGTTTCTATGATTTTTACATAAATTCTACCTATGAATTATTTAATTTAAATAATTATTAATTTTAATACTTTAATCACGCTTTGATCTTTTTCTCTTTCTCTCATATCTCGTCTCTCATCTCAAGACTCTAGTCTCAACACTAAATCGCCGCCACCCTATTTTTCTTTGTTGCGTCGCCATCCTATTCTTCTTTTTTGCGTCGCCACCCTATCTGAGTTTCTATCAAATCTCAACAGAAATCAAGCTATGTTCGTATTCTATAATGTCTGTGAGCAAGACTCTGTGTCAAGTGTGATTCCAACTTCTACTCTGCGAACCCCACTCGCCCAACGTCGTCGATGTCGCTGGTTGGAGAATGGAGAGAGAGATGGCTTGATGAAAGGGTTCCAGAGACCAAAGGGTTTGAGTGCAAAACGACAGAAATATGGGTTGGGTTCGGGTTTGGTCGGGTTGCACATTCTCTAACCCGATACCAGAACTGAACCCCTGAGGTTCTTCCTCTTACAAACCAAACAAACCTGACCATCCGAACCAACGTATATTTTTATTTTTGGTTCGGCTCGAATTGATCGGGTTCATGGGTCAACCCGGACCCATGACCAACCCTAAAATATTATCCAATTTTTCAAATCGTTAAAGGCATTTGACGATCTCAACAACTACTTAGGAAGTCAATTTTTTTTTCCAACACTTGATTAAATGATAATATAACATTTTTACATTGACAATTTATTACATTTAAACTTAAATCATAAAAAGCATCGTAACGTACTGGCAAAACTAAATTCTCAATAAATCAGTCATGAATATATTACAAAATGAGCAGTTAGATTTCATCATCTTAATCCAGGTAAAAAGTGAGATTTACACATTGAAAATGGATCAATTTTAAACTCAAAGCATTGATGATCGATCAATTTTCCAAGTGAACAAGATAGGATATTGCAATTATTGGCATTAATTCAATTAACAGTGAAAATTTGAAAAATCTAGCAGTCAGATTCCATCATCTTATTCTAGGTAGAAAGTGGGATTCACACATTATAACTTCAAATGAATCAAAGTCAACAATTATTAATTGCTATGTTGTTGTTCACACGTAAATATACATAGATTTTGTTGACATAAACACCACATTGTGAGGATATAAAGGCTCTAATTAACAAAACTAATAGTTAAGTTAGCCGAAAGCTGAAAATCTAATTGATAGCTTAAAATATATTTTTTGACAGAAAAACTAGCTGATTGAATTTAAAATATTTGGTAAAATTACTTGTTGAACAAGCTTATAAATATAAAATAACATGTTTCTCTGATTTTTACAAAAAAAATATTTTTTTGTATTATTTACTTTAAAATAATTACTATTTTTAATAATTTAATTTATTTCAAATTATTTGTCATCTTAAAAATTGGAATATTAATTACTTATTTATTTTCAATTTTTAAATATTTTTATTAAATGAAATGAGATAATATAAATGAAATGATATGTTTATACGATTTTTTACATAAATTTTATTTTTGTTTTGTAGACAGAAATATATTCTCTATTAGTTTTTGAGGCGAGAATTTATTTATAAATACATATTTATAGATCTTAGTAACTTTTATAATTCAAAAACTAAATTTCGTTTTTAAAAATTATTATTTACTACATTTTGAGGCTTTAGTATTCAGAAGTCATTTTGGACTTCGATTTATCCAAGTCGAATAAAAAATATCCGTTTTAGGAAACAAAGTTCTTCCAATGCCCATTTTTTCATTCGCTATAAATATTGCACTCTGATATCTTGTTACTATTTAGTACACGCAACCCTAAATGATAACTAATATCTAGCATAATTTCTTCACTTTCAAAAAGTTATTGAACTCGTTTGGATATTATTTTTTTCAATAAAATTTTGTATTTTAAAAAAGTTTGGCGACATGAAGTAAATATAAATAAAATTACTTTTCAAATATTTCTATAAATTAATTTTTTACTTTTTACAAAACAGATGTTTACTTTTTACTTATTATATATTAACTTTTTACTTTTCAACTATGAAGCTCTGGAAAGTTAGTGAACTCCATATGGAAAATTGCCTATAACACTTGATCTATCAATTTCCTTGTCATCCGCAGTGTCTTTTTCCTTTCCTACCATTTCCAATGGACAAAATCTACATCTAAGGGAAAAAGATGAGGATTTAGGTTCGGGTCGGGTTGTAAATTCTCTAACCTAGTACCTGAACCGAACCCCTCGAGTTCTTCCTCCTACCAACCGAATGAACCCGATCATCCAAACGAACTTGGATTTTTCTGTTTGATTCGATTCGAGTTGGTCTAGTTTGCGGGTTAACCCGGACTCGTGACCACCCCGAAAATAGTATCCAAATTTTCAAATAGTTAAAGGAATTTGACTATCTCAACGACTACTTAGGAAGTCAATTTTTTTAATTATATTCCAACACACAATTTAATGACAATATAACATTTTTACATTGACGGTTTATTACATTTAAACTTAAAGCATAAAAAACATTATAATGTACTAGCAAATCTAAATTCGCAATAAATCAGTCATGAATATATTACAAAATGAGTAGTTAGATTTCATCATCCTAATCCAGATAAAAAGTGAGATTTACACATTGACAATATTTAAACTCAAAGCATAATTTTCCATGTGAACAACATAGGAAATAATAATTATTGACATTAATTCAATTAAAAGTGAGAGTTTAAAAAATCTAGAGTAAGATTCCATCTTCTTATTCTAGGTAGAAAGTGGGATTCACACATTATAAGTTCAAATGAATTAATGTCAATAATTATTAATTATCATGTTGTAGTTCACATGTAAAGATACATAGATTTTGTTGACATAAACACCACACAACCAAGATATAAAGGTTATGTTTGATAAAAATAATAGATAAGCTAGCTGAAAGCATAAAAGTTAATTGATAGCTTAAAATATCATTTTTAGCTGAAAAACTAATTGATTGAATTTGAAATGTTTGGTAAAAATTAACTGTTCAACAAGCATATAAATACAAAAGACATACAAGGACACGTTTCTATGATTTTTACATAAAATATATTTTTGTATTATTTATTTTAAAATATTTATTAATTTTAATACTTTAATTTATGATAGTTACACTCTTTTACCTTTTTAAAACATGTCTCTCGGGCATTTTAAAGTATTTAAAAACCTTTTTTCATACTTTGATGTATGTCTTACATTATGGAGTATTTATAGTTGAATTGATGTATATATACATAATGATGAGAAGTTGCTATGTGTAGTGTTTGTTATAAGATTAAGATATTGAATTGTACATGAGATTGCATCTCGAAAATATTGTGTAATGGATTGAGTTAATGGCTTTATTGGTAAGTTCTATTATATGATAGTATGAATTACGAGAAATCTATGGACCCGATGGTTTATATTAGTGATGTAAATGATGAGGTACTTGACTTGTGATTATTTCACTTTTGTTTATGTACATATTGATAAGATAAAATACTTTTATAAATGTTCTACTATGATTCCTACTTGGATGTTCACGATGTGATGATATGCTACTTGAAAATGTGTTTAGTATGGAATTCGCTAGTGCATGCATGGATTCTATTACGATCTTATACTCCTTACATGGCTTGTATGATTAGCTGCATTTAAGAATGTTATGATGTTTTGAGGTGATTATTCATTTATGAAGGCGTATGGTGATAGTGAAATGATATGAGTTATGGTATGGATTGATATGAAATGGATCGAAATGTTCTTGGTTATGTGTATGTTTGTGTTGTAACTTTTGCAATGATCTGATCAAGTGATGATAACATGTGATTTATTATTGTAAAAGGAAATATATTATGATGATATTGAGAATATGTATTTAAGATGTTTAAGATTGTAAAGATTTATAAAGTTGTTACCTATTGTCATATTATTCTCTTATTTCATTTTAATGCTTGGAAAAGACCTATTATATGTTTTGTTGAGTATTAATTTAAAAATGAATTGAGATGCCTATATAAGATTATTTTGACTACCTCAGTATTTATTGAGAAAATAATGATTGACACTCTTAAGTGATAAGATGAAGTATACGGATGGATAAATTAATGCTTGTGTGGATATTGATCTTGGATTATATGTTTATGAAATTTTTTTTACAATATTTGAATTTAAATTGGATATCTCTATGCTTGGACCTAAAAAGTAATTGTTGCCCCCACTAAAAAATAATTGTCTCAAGCATGGTAAAGAAGTGATCAACATATTGTAAATGCTATGACATTAGTTAGAGTGTCAAAGGAAAGATTGCAAAGCATGAGAGAAGATGTTTGGCATAATTTACTCAATTAATGAAGTGTCATTGTTTTGTAAGAAGCAAAATATTGTCATTCCAAATATGGATGATTGATTCATGAAAAAAGGAAGATCAAGGCATATGGGAGATGAATTGTTAAATGGTTGTTTGGTTACATAGAGAGAGATATTTTTAATTGGGTTGAAAATAAAAAAATCATACAACAATTTCAAAATATGAAAACATGAAGAGAGTAGTAGATGTTGAGGTGTCTTCAATTTTTTGAGTATACAATGCTATAGTATTTGTAATCTCCAATTATTTATTTACCGATAATGATGTCATTATGTTATCGTTTATGCATTGATGTATTTTTTATAAAATATTTATATTATATGATTTTGTCCCCACTAGTCAAAATTTCTGGATCCGTCCCTGCTTATGTGAGACTTGTATGTGAGAAATAAAGTGCAAGACAATTATAACGGTCCGGACTGCTTTAAGGAATGCCGATTGTCCCCACAAACCAACACGAGTCTCTTCAGCGTGCTTTGTCCTCACTCACACGCTTCCTAGGAAAACTTCCCAGGAGGTCACCCATCCCAGAATTACTCCAAGTCAAGCACGCTTAACTTTGGAGTTCTTAAGTGATGAGCTACCGAAAAGAAAATGCATCTTGTTGGTATAGGTAGTACAAATCAATTCTTATAAGCCTTCCTTCAACTGTACAGTCCCATACCTGCACAGTCTCAGGATCCCTCTCATTCCAGTGTGAATCGATTCATTCACGTATCCCTCCGCCTAGAAGCCTGCCAGGAGCCGCTCTTTGTCCGTGCCTCATATACCGGCGATCACTCCCCGCCCTCGTCAGCCCCGGGTGTTACATGCCCACCAGCTTCGGCTTGGTTCGTCCCCGAACCACACCGTACTAGGAGAGGTCCGCTCTGATACCATTTGTAACGGCCCAAACTGCTTTAAGGAATGTCGACTGTCCCCACAAACCAACACGAGTCTCTTCAGCGTGCTTTGTCCTCACTCACACGCTTCCTAGGAAAACTTCCCAGGAGGTCACCCATCTCAGAATTACTCCAAGTCAAGCACGCTTAAATTTGGAGTTCTTAAGTGATGGGCTACCGAAAAGAAGATGCATCTTGTTGGTATAGGTAGTACAAATCAATTCTTATAAGCCTTCCTTCAACTGTACAGTCCCATACCTGCACAGTCTCAGGATCCCTCTCATTCCAGTGTGAATCGGTTCATTCATGTATCCCTCCGCCTAGAAGCCTGTCAGGAGCCGCTCCTTATCCGTGCCTCATGCACCGGCGATCACTCCCCACCCTCGTCAGCCCCGGGTGTTACAACATTCCATAAGTACTCGACGTATGGACGAGATGTCCTCTTGAGCTATATTTTATACACTTAGGTTGCTATGTATTAGTGTTGCGATATATTTTTGAGATGGATTATGCTTGATATGGATGAGTGTTTGTGTGACTGTGTGCTATTGTTTCATTCTTATCTTACATGTCTGCATGTGTTTGGGGGAAACTCCCTCACTACATGCCTACATGGACTCACCCCATGCTTAACATTTCAAATATCTCCGAAACCGCCGGAAGCCTTGGATATCATATGGACAAGTTTTTTTATGGGTTTATACTCATAGTTTAAGTGTACCTGGTTTTTAGCAGGACTTTATAATTTATGTTTGGTTTAATTACTCTGATGTATTATATTCATTATTTTGATGTAATTAATGAATTTAATCTTTTACTTTAGATGAAACGGATTTATGTATGCTTATGAAGCTGCGAGGGGGAAAGAGGAGTCGTTTCCTTTTGGCTGGTCATTGCTACGAAATCCGAGTCATGACACAATTTTCTTTTTTTATTGAATTTTACTAGTTAATTAAAGTGTGGGTAATGAGTATGGGTATGAATACTTAGAGGTACTTAGATACCCAACGGGTAAGGATGCGAGTATTAAAGTTGTTATCTACGCTATGAATCCAAGTACATGTATTTCTTTAAAACACGAGTATGAGGATGAATAATATAATGCTCTAGGGAAACCCTATTCATTGTCATCCCTATTCCCGAGTGTCCCAATCTTTTGTCAATAACCCTTTTTGTTTTCTTTATTATTTTCTTTTGTAATTTTTCTTCAATAAGGTTAGCCAGATTTTTTTTTATGATATGTTTTCTTTAGGTTGGATATGAAGCCTTTTATTTTGATTTTCTTGATCTACCTCATATTATCATAGATTTCAGATTTTTAGTTTTAGTTTTAGTTTTTTCATGTTAGTATTGTACTCTGTTTTTACAAAAAAAAAAGTAAGATATTCAGATCTCATGAAATATTGCATAATGTTTATTATTATTTATTGAATTATCTGAATTACTTAAGAAAGTAATTATTTTCCAAAAATAAACTTAATTCAAACATGCCTTTAATTTCTTATACATTTGATCTGCTTTAATTCTTATCCAAACAATTATTTTTCATGATAAAAACTAATTTTCAGTAGAAGCCGGTACTGATTAAATTGCAAAACAACGATTTTTATGAGAAAAATTGTTTTTAAAGAAGTCACAAATTTGAAGTTTAGTTTAAAAGTTGTTAGATTTTTGAACAATAACTTTTTTTCCATTTCATCCCTGCAAAATTAACTACTAAACAAATATTATTAAATTATACAAATAATTTCATAATTTTTTTGTATTATATTATATAAAAGTGATTTTTTTACATAAACCAAATGAAATTATCTTAAAATCGCTTCTTGACAAACACATCCAAATATAAAACTGATTATATTATAATTGATCATAACAATAATCTATTCCGCATATAATAGATTATTCAAATAATTAATTTTTCGTTACTAATCCAAATACACACTTTTACAAATTAACTTTTTATTTTATTTTGGTGCTTAGGTTACAAATTAACTTTAAGTTTAACAACTAGCATGTTATATACCAAATTAAAAAAAGTAAATGTATAAATATAGGTGGCTTCTAAGGTGAAAGAATAAGTAAGTCCCTCACCTATACACCATCTTTTTTAGCCCTTAGATATATTAATAAAATAATTGGATGGTTGAGGTTGAAACTGATAAATGGCTAAAAAGGTCAACAAAAAAATGAAATGACACTTTTATCCCTATTCCCTTCATCCCATCTCACCCCACCGGAAACACAACTAGCAAAATGATTTACAGATCAGAACGCTTTCTTGCATTTTCTTTCAAGTTTTCTTGCATTTTCTTTATAATCAAACAAAAACAAGTTTACAGATGGAGGAGAGGAAGCCGAGAGATTCTACAAAATATAAAACCACCATGGCGGCGCATGGAGGAAGCAGAGACCGGTTCGTGGTGACATCTGAGATGGAGGAGAGGAAGCAGTGAGATTCTCAAAGGCTTTGGACAGAGACTCGGCCTCGTTCGGGTTTGAGAACGAAACCCAGAAACCGAAAATTCGTAAAGAGACCCCTGCAAAGCTATGACTCGAGAACCACCTCCAAGGCGTGCTGGATGTTTCGCTATTCGCATTGGGTTCCTGCGATCCACGAAGTTAAGGCTTCGCGGCTAACATCGCTGCTAGATTCATAGCCGAAGTAGGGTGTGGAACTTGACCCAAATCGGTTTCTCGGAGATGTTGGTTTTGTGGCGGTTATTGAGGATGGGTGAGGGTTAGGGTGTTGCAGTGGTTTTCTGGAGATGTTAGACGGGTCTTGGAAGATCTATTATTAGTAAGGAGCTGAATCTGAGGCAACCTTTGAGTGTTCGCCTCCTCCGTGGGAATTGGATTCGATGGAATTGAAAGTGGGAGGGGAAATAAGGAGGAGGAGAAGAAGTCTCTCTGATATGATCTCCACCATCGGCAATGCCTCCACGGCGGACTTGGCTGCCAGCGGGGCTCCCCTCTTCCCACCTGCTTCGATCTCCACCAACGTTTGCGGCAAGAAGGCCTTCATTTGGACAAGCAAGGCCAACCAGTTGTTATCAGGGTGGCCATTAGGTTGGATAGGGATGGGATGAGTGGAATTTGGAAGATAAAAAATTTTTTAAAAAATTTAAAAAAACCCTTTGGAATTACCTATAAACCGTTGGTGTATAGGTAAGAGACTTACTTGCTCCCTCATCAGGCTCACCTTAGAAGCCACCATAAATATATTAAAAAGAATAATTTTACAAGTTCCCCCACTTTAATTTGGTTCCTCTAAAGTAAGAAAGTAAGTGACTGTAAATCCTATGTGGGTTGAGATATATAAATAAGCTTTTTTTTTTTTTGAGAGAGAGATAGTTAATCAAATCAATCATGGATCTTTTATATTCTCACTTTAAAATTTCACTCCCGTTAAAGTATCAAACTACTTAGTACTTTTCCAACGTCGTGTGCACAGTGCAATGACAACAAAACACACAATGATAACTTCCACAATACATTGACAATTCCGAAGTCCCGAAAAAATATCCTAATTTGTTCAGATGGTACACACACTTTGCTCTCCACACTCAGGATCAGGAATCTCTTCCCTATGATCCTACCCCATGCATCCATGATCGATTCCACCCTCAAGTCTTGATTTTGAAGACTCCACATCGTCAAACTCACCAAATCTAAACCGGGTTTTCTTCTCTTTCACACCAACACCACCATACCATAAACCATAGATCCCCATTTCATGAAAAACACTTACAAAGAAAACTTCAACTAACCCCTCAAAAAAAAGTTAAACATTTTTCATCTGTTAGAGAGAGAGAGAGAGAGAGAGAGAGAGAAAGCCATGGCCTTTTCTATTGGCAGCACTAGGCGTGGAGGGAGTTGGAGCCAATCAATCCTTCCTTCAACAAACCCCAAATCAAAGATACCCAGAAAGCAAAGAAGGAGAACAGTGCTCAAAGATTTCATCTTTGCCAATTTCTTCACCATTGGACTTGTGTTCTCCCTCTCCATGTTCTTCCTCATTCTCCTCAAATTTGGGGTCCCCAAACCCATCACTTCACACTTCAGGACCCGTTCCTCTCGCTACCGCAAACCCGTTAACAGAAAACCCGTTTCTTTGAGTGATGGGAATGGTAGGAACCACACCCTTTTGGCTGCAAGTGTTGACATCACCACTAAGGAGTTGTATGATAAGATTGAGTTCTTGGATGTGGATGGTGGAGCTTGGAAGCAAGGTTGGAGTGTGACTTATAGAGGGAATGAGTGGGATTCTGAGAAACTGAAGGTGTTTGTGGTGCCACATTCACATAATGATCCTGGTTGGAAGCTCACTGTGGAGGAATACTATGATAGGCAGTCTAGGCATATACTTGATACCATTGTTGACACGCTTCAAAAGGTCAGATTTTAATCCTTCCTTCTGTTTTTTGGTTGCTTGTTTATTCCTTCATGAAATTATGACATAATTTTTAGTCCATGTTTTGGAGTGGTTGAGTAAATGTATGTTGATTGGTTGTGAGTGAAAAATGGTAAGGTTAAAATATTTGATTGTTTATTCCTTCATGAAATTATTATAACTTTGCTTTGGCTCAGAACACAAGCTGGGGTCACAGAAGATCTTTTTATTAGTTATAGGACTGCACCAAGGGTCAACTTTGAGCCCTTATCTTTATTCGTTGGTCTTGGATGTGCTTACGGAGAATATCCAAGAGCTGATGCCATGTTGCATGCTTTTTTCAGATTATATAGTCCTAGTTGGAGAGTCGAGAGAGGAAATAAATGGGAAGTTAGAGATGTGGAGACAGGTTTTGGAAGCACATGACTTTCGTTTAAGTAGAAGTAAGACCGAGTATATGGGATGTAAGTTTAGCAGGAGGCACATTAATCCTAGTTCAGAGGTGAAAATTGGAGATCATACTATACCACAACTCACATGGTTTAAGTATCTTGGGTCTGTCATACAAAACGATGAGAAATTGAGGGAGATGAGGGTAGCCCAATCACTAGAGCCAGAGGGAGACCGAGAAATACTATAGGCAAAACCATTAGAAAGGACTTAGATGCCATGGTTTGTCTATAGACATGATTTACGATAGATTATGATGGTGTTGTTTGATCCATGTTGCCGACCCTACCTAGGGGGGAAAGGTTGGGTTGTTGTTGTTATTGCTTTGGCTCAACCAGTAGGAGTAGGATCGGACAACACTTGGGTTGGATTCTTACCAAGGGACTTTCATTGGTCGGTGATCTGTAGGTACCATTGTAAGCCCTCGCTGAGGATTGTGGCATGTCTTGACGTTTAAATTGGGCAACTTCCCCTTCCCCTAATTTTTTTCTTTACCCAAAAACAAAATGTGATAACATTTTATCGAATTATTTGGCGTAATTGAGTAAATATATGTTGTTGGGTTGTAAGTGAAAAGTTTAAGGCTACATGGTACTAATTTTCTTGATTGAACTAGTTAACTTGCTGCTTCAAAGCTGCAAAATATCTACACTAGTGGTACAACTTAAAAGTACATTTTGTTTTCTTAATTTAAGAACATTTAAAGGTAAATTAGAGGAGATATGGAAAAGCCCCACTGAAAAGGAGAAATTATTGTAAGCCTGTCAGTTCCATAGTTTTATTTTGGTTGTTTTTTACGATGTTGGTCACCTGTTTGAGAGCAACTTGAATTATGATATTGACTGGGTGATTCGAATGTGTAGGATTCTCGCCGGAAGTTCATATGGGAGGAGATGTCATATCTAGAGAGATGGTGGAGGGATACCACAGATGACATGAAGGAATCATTCATCAATTTGGTAAGCAAAGGGCAGTTAGAAATTGTTGGAGGTGGCTGGGTAATGAATGATGAGGTAATGTCATGTTTTTCTTGTGACTCTTATCTTATTTACTGCAATAGCATTTGTATGTATATTCTGTAACTCCAAATGTATCTTCGTTTCTGTTGAAGTAAATAAGTAATAGTAATTATAACGAGAATTTGTGGAAGGTAGGTTCTGGAATACATTTTGTGATAATTATTTTGGTACTTAGGTTTCATATAAATTTAAGGAGCTTCCATTTTTCTCTTCTGCTAATGAAGTGCATGTTATAAACACATACGTGCCTATTATGTCTAAATAAGAACCTCAACAAAGCTTTCATGTTAATGAAGTTGGTTAGTGGTAGACCCCATGTTTTTTTTTTTTTTTTTTTGGAAATTTGACTTTAAAATTGTTTTCTTCTTTATGCAGGCCAATTCACATTATTTTGCTATAATTGAACAGGTATGTTGAAAGCTTTGTCTATCTTTGCAATTGCATATATTGTTTTGGCATTTTTGCTACAATTTTTCAGTTCATCATTGAAGTAATAGGAACAGTACATTTATGTTTTAGGTTGTCCTATTAACTTGTATCACTATGCATGATGTTTGGCTGGCATGCTGATGGATATGATTACTCTTTTATCTATTCAGTAAAATTACTGAGGAAACGGTTCTTTATATTGATGTAATAAGTGTTCTATTCTGATTAAAGGTTGTTAATTATTGTATTGAAGACTGGAATATGTGTTGGCAGTGGACATGCTAGGTATAGATAATTTATGTGAGTTTTGTAATGCTGTTATTTTGAAGTCATGACTTGGTTTGTCCGTTGGGATACATTCTATAATGAACCTAATAATACTGGTGATGGTAAAATTTGAAGCCATTATTTTGCTCCCTTGTACTTGTCCTTTTTTTGAGATAACTTAATCGGGTGTTATAATGTGACAAGTAGATTGATGCAAAAATATGTTTGAGATTTAGAAAATAAATTCTTTTTGCTGGAGGAGTCTATATAATTTTATATCAATGTACTATCTAACTTTTTTTCTGACTTGGATAAACATGTCTTACTTTTGTTGTAATATTTTTTGATCCGACTGTATTTTCTTAATTGTAGTTTATCATTCAAAATGGTATCTCAGACATGGGGTTGTTGCAAGCAGTAATACCAATTAAGTTTCAATATCACATAAAGCCAAAGTACTGTGTATATTGGTCATGTAAACTTCTAGAGAGCATAACTTTTCTCAATACAGCTGAACTGAGTATCAATGGAACTCATTCTCTCTTTAAGTTTGTGCATTCACTTAGTATTCATTCGTTAAAATAGCAAATTATGTTTCCATGTTTCAATCTGTCCCTGTCATGTGATTTCATGTTCATGTCAGAGTATGATCCTTAAGCTCTAAAGATTTGTATGTTATTTTGGATGGTGCTTAATCTTGGGACAATTGTGTATCAGATGGCAGAAGGAAATATGTGGTTGAATGACACCATAGGGTTCGTTCCTAAAAATTCTTGGGCCATAGATCCATTTGGTTACTCACCTACCATGGCATATCTTCTGCGTCGTATGGGTTTTGATAACATGCTTATCCAGAGGACACATTATGAGCTGAAGAAAGAACTTGCATGGCATAAGAATTTAGAATTCATATGGCGTCAAAGCTGGGATGCTGAAGAAACCACTGATATATTTGTCCATATGATGCCCTTTTATTCATATGATATACCTCATACATGTGGTCCGGAGCCTGCTATTTGTTGTCAGTTTGACTTTGCTCGCATGCAGGGTTTTGTTTATGAACATTGCCCGTGGGGACAACATCCTGTGGAGACCACTCAGGAAAATGTTCAGGAGAGGGCACTTAAATTACTGGATCAATACAGGAAAAAATCTACTTTGTACCGAACAAATACTCTTCTTGTTCCTCTTGGAGATGATTTTCGCTATATTAATGTTGAAGAAGCAGATGCCCAATTCAGAAATTACCAATTGTTATTTGACTATATCAATTCAAACCCGAGTTTGAATGCAGAGGCGCAGTTTGGTACTTTGGAAGACTACTTTCAAACCTTGCACGAGGAAGCAGAAAGAATTAATTACTCGGCCCCTGGTGAAATAGGATCTGGTCTAGTTGAAGGTTTTCCTTCTCTCTCTGGTGACTTTTTTACTTATGCTGATCGGCAACAAGACTACTGGAGTGGTTATTATGTTTCACGGCCCTTCTTCAAGGCTGTTGATAGGATACTAGAGCAGACACTTCGTGCCACAGAAATAATGGTTTCTCTAATACTTGGGTTCTGCCGGAGATCACATTGTGAGAAGTTTTCAATGGGGTTTTCCTATAAGTTGACCGCTGCTAGAAGAAACTTAGCTCTTTTTCAGCATCATGATGGGGTAACTGGTACTGCAAAAGATCATGTGGTTATGGACTATGGAACTCGAATGCATACTTCATTACAGGACTTGCAGATTTTTATGTCCAAGGCAATTGAGCCACTTCTTGGAATCCGTTATGAGAAATTAGATCAAAGTCCTTCCCAGTTTGAGCCAGCACTGGAGAGATCTAGATATGATGCTCAGCCATTGCATAAAGTGATTAGTATTCGTGAGGGTACTTACCAAACAGTGGTCTTCTTTAATCCTTTGGAACAAACTAGAGAAGAAGTTGTGATGGTTGTTATTGACAGTCCTGACATTACTGTGGTTGACTCTAACTGGGGTTGTGTTCAAAGCCAAATTTCTCCTGAGTTGCAGCATCATAATAGCAAGATCTTTACTGGGAGGCATCGGGTTTATTGGGAAGTGTCTGTCCCTGCAATGGGGTTGGAAACATATTATATTGTCAATGGTTTTGTTGGTTGTGAAAAGGCTAGGCCTGCAAAGTTGAAAGTTTTCCCTAAATCTAGTTCGGTTCCCTGTCCTACTCCATACACTTGCATACAAATTGAAGCTGATGTGGCTGAAATTGAGAATCGGCATCAAAGACTAACTTTTGATGTAAGGTATGGTTTGTTGCAGAAGATAACCTTAAAAAATAGTTCCCCAAATATTGTAAATGAGGAAATTGGTATGTATTCTAGTTCGGGTAGTGGGGCATACTTGTTTAAGCCTAATGGTGATGCCCAGCATATTATTGAAGAAGGGGGGCAGCTGCTGATCTCAGAGGGCCCCTTGATGCAGGAAGTGTACTCATATCCAAGGACAGGTTGGAAGAAAGCCCCTATTTCTCATAGCACCCGGTTATATAGTGGAGAGAATACAGTGCAAGGGTTTGTCGTTGAAAAGGAATATCATGTTGAGCTTCTTGGCCATGATTTCAATGATAAGGAGTTGATAGTTAGATATAAAACAGATATTGATAACAAAAGGATTTTTTATTCTGATTTGAATGGATTACAGATGAGCCGAAGAGAAACTTACGATAAGATTCCTCTGCAAGGCAATTACTACCCTATGCCCTCTCTTGCATTCATACAAGGATCCAATGGTCGGCGGTTTTCTGTCCATTCCCGGCAATCATTGGGTGTGGCAAGCCTTAAAGATGGATGGCTAGAGATAATGCTTGACCGCCGTTTGGTTAGAGATGATGGTCGTGGTCTCGGCCAAGGAGTGATGGATAACCGTGTAATGAATGTTGTCTTCCACATAACTGTGGAAGCCAATATTTCCACCATTTCAAAGTTGGTTTCCAGATCTTTCCCTTATAGCCCTTCTCTTTTATCTCACCGTGTTGGTTCTCACTTGAACTATCCATTACATGCATTCACTGCCAAGAAGCCGCAGGAATTATCTGTGAAGCCACCACCTAGATCCTTTTCTCCTCTGGCTGCTCCCTTGCCATGTGATTTGCACATTGTGAACTTTAAGGTTCCCAAACCTTCAAAATTTTTGCAGCAACCACCTGAAGATTCTAGATTTGTTCTAATTTTGCACAGGCGGCACTGGGATTATTCGTACTGTCGGAAGGGAAGATCACAATGCACTAATCTGGCGGACGACCCTGTGAATCTGTTCACCATCTTCAAGGATCTTACAGTCTCAAAGGCTAAAGCAACTTCCTTGAATCTTTTGCATGAAGACCCTGAGATAATGGGATTCACAGGGCAGTTTGGAGATCCTGTACAAGAGGGGCATGTTGCTATATCTCCAATGGAAATACAGGCCTACAAGTTGGAGTTGCGGCCACAACAATAGAATGCTCATTACTGAATTGTTGCAGCTGATTGAAGATGAACCACAATGAAGAAAATTTTGTTACTCCTCCATTGATGTGGTAGGGATGAATTATTCTTGGACTGCTTTCTGATTTAAACATTGAGTTTTAAGGTGGTGCAGGTAAAGAGAATGTGAGGGAACATCCAGTCCAGGCAAGAGAAAAGTTACCTTGGTTGAGGAAGTGTGACAGTGACCCTGGACTTTTGTAGATTGCTGTTATAAAAAAATGCATTAAGATTATAGCTTCTGCGGCTCCATGTTTGTTTAGTATGTTGCTGTAGCATTTGATTACGTTTTCCTGAATTTAAAAGATGAGTTTTGCTTTATTGACTTACTTGTTATTGTATAACACGTCTCTTAGAGGCTAGTGATGATACATGTACAGATCTAATACCTCTATTTATGCGAAGGAGTGAATTCTTCTTTGGATGTGGGCTCTGCAATTTGCTAAAGTAATACTGAATATTCTTCACAAGGGCAATACTAGCAACATATTCTTTATCACATTTCTTTAAATACATTATTTATTATTGGATGGATTTTATGTGAGATTCACTTAATAGAGAGTGAGTCTATGTGATTTAATGGGTTCCACATGAAATCCACCAATAATAGAGAGTATGTTTAAAAGTATGTTATTAGGTATTCTCGTTCTTGACAATTATGAACATAAATTTGCAAAGTTGACATTAAGGGACAAGTTATAGATCTATCAGTCTTATAAAATGACACTGATTTGCATTTCTCCCGAAGTATTGGTGATTCACTGCTGCTGCATTCATTTTGCACGATTAATTTATTCATTTTTGGATATTTGACAATTGAAGTCACGCATTTCAAAGCAACCATGTTACTATTTGAATAAAAATCATACATACACTTGGGGCAGGCCTAGGGTATTGGAAACAAAGGAGAGTTTTAGTTTATTCAAAGAAATTATGGATAGTGACAAATATCACCGGTAACACGTTAATATGAGGTAAGAGAACCAAGAGTGCATGTGTCCATAAAATAAGATGGGAATGATGCTATAATGGTGTAAACAATGTCGAAGCGCGTGTATAACATTATTCAATGTTTTGTCGGAAGGGTTAACTTACTATTAGTGAGACGATGAATGAAGAAGCTATCGTTTTGTTGGATATGGAAGGGTTAGCAGTGAGGGAAAAATTGTTGAAACACAAGGACACGTCGGAGAAAAATATTGAGAGAAAAAAGAAAGATATTATGAATTTTATTAATCACATTTTCACTATATCACATTGATTCACGTTCGATACATGTAATTCTCACCTGGGATATCGATCACTTATTAGTTATAACAACTTAACTAACTAACAAACCCTTAACTAACACTAATTGAATTACCTAATTTGAATTATACTCCAACAAAAATATCCTCTATCATCTCCATGCCATTTATTTCCCCAAAATTATAGTAATGGACCTTTCCATTTCTCATAAAAAATGGAGAGAATCTTTTCCCAGTAGTGAGATGATGAACTTTAATATAATTATTATAGGCCCCAGCTTATTGTTATATCTCTAGATTCTTGCATGTATGTTACAAGCATGTTTGAATCTAATGCATCCAAACTAAACTACGTTTGTAAAGAAAAAACTGAAATTTTATGCTTCTTACCAAAGCATTGAATTAGGGCCGGCCAATGGTAAAGCCACCAAAGCCCTTGCTTTAGGCCTCACTCAGAGAGAGGCCCCTAATTTAGAGAGATTGCAACCAAGATTTCAATAATCGTAATAGCTTTAGGTCTTAATATATTACTAGGCCTCACTTAGAGAGGCCCACACTTATTTGTTTGGAGTTGGGTTTAGTCTTTCGCATACTTTGGGCCGGCCCTCATTGAAAGCAGACACTCTTTTGCTTTCAAGGTTCATTTGTGGGATATAAATTATGTGGAAAACAAATAAAAAGTGAAAAATCTGTATAATTTTAAAAGCCAAATATTTGAAAATTATGTACTTTTTTCACTTTTCATTAATTTTGCACGGAGAAAATTCATCATAGGCTACACAGAACCACTAACGGGTCAAGTATGATGATTAATGAGACACGTAGGTAAGTAAATGGACGTCAGAACTAAATCTAGGGACTAATGTGTCCCGTATTTATAATTTTGAGAGACTAAATAATTTTTTTTTTTCAAGAACTAAAAGTGAGTTCATGGACCAATTTGGACCTTCATTTGAAAATTTAAGATTTGCCCGCTTCGTATATTAGAAAAATAGAGAGGGTGTGAGAAATTCAAAGAGTGCAGTGTGCATGCATACCTTGGGGACTTTTTCTCGAAATACTATTTAATGCTTTATAATACTATAGTTGTAGTAGGAAAGGGTCGCACTAGAATATACTATATTCGATACATCTTGTAAAAGAGTGTATATAAGATAATGTAATTATCATTAGTAAAACGAATTATTTTTCGAAGATTGACATGGAGTTTTTTCCTCATTGTTAAATGGGATTTCTGATGTTAAATTCAGTGTGTAGTTTCTTGATTTATTTTGTTAGTGTAAATAGTGGCAGATCCTGTACTATTCATGTTCTCTAATTTTTCTATTCTTCACAAATTTTTTAAAGTATATGCTTCCGTTAGTTATATAAGGTGTTCAAACATTTGTAGTGTATTTAACTCTAATTCTCTACCTAACACCCAGTCTATTAGAGAGAGTGAGAGACTATTCTAGAGCCTGATCACGCGAATGGAAGTTATGCTCAGGAGGATGTTGAAAAGTTAAACGGACATGGGGCATTTAGGCATGCATTTCTCTTGTTGAGGAGTGCTACCAACACACTCTCTAACATTCTTTTTCTAACACAATCTCTTTTACTGGTTAAAATTCAAATGGGTCTCACTATTTTGGAAATAGGTTCCACTAATTCATGTAGGTCCCACTTGAGTTTTGTAGGACCCACATGAATTTCAACCAATAGGAGAGAATGTTGAAAAGAGAGTGTTAGAAGGTATGTTGCTAACATTTCTCTAATCTAAATGATCGAGGTTAAGTATGTAAGGTTAGAATGTGACCAGAAGTTAAAGGTGCCTTATCTTGAGTGTTCAAATCGGTCAAGGGTTAGATATTCAGGCAAGGTTTATGGGCCTGATAGATCAAGTTTATTGGTTCAAGCCCATTTGGCCTAGAACAGTCATAAAGGAACAACTTCCATTAAGATAAAAATTCCAGAGTAGTTATTCTTAATTCCCGAATTTGATCAAGAGACAGTCGTGTGTGTATTTGACATAGAATTGAAGTCATGCTAAGGTGAATTCTATTATGCACCAGTTTATGTTTGGTGCATGAAACACCTTGCAAAAGTGACTTGTAATAATCAATTATTCTTTATTTATAAAAGTGGCCCATAAAACTTGGTATTTTTCTAGAGGGGCAAATTAGCAAAAAGTGGACAAACCACCCCCTTTTCTGATAGTAACTATATAATCATGAATTTAAAAATAAAGGATGCTGTACACAAAAAGAAGGATGCTAAGAAGGTGATTTTACTGCCAATGAATTTTAATTTATATCGAGGCATATTTTTGGTTGTAGTATTAAGGTCAATCACCATCCAAGAGGCTGGAAGAAGTTCCTGCTTTTTCTAAATGTCAAATATCTGAAGGAATTCTACCCTTTAATAGACTACAAACTTCATATTATTGCTTTGTCGACCTTATATCAGTGACATGAATTACGAAGTTCTATATCGGTTCCCATTTTGATGAATATCCATATCATTATCAACATGTGCCATGTACATTCACAGTGCTTGTAAAGGTATGAATATATATAGATAGATAGAGAGAGAGAGAGAGAGAGAGACTTCAGATACTATGTTATTTGCTAGTACAAGGTTCTAGTGATAAGTTTGATTTACAATTTAATAATTGGTTTTATTGGTCCATTTGTGGACATGAAATAAAATTGGAAGGATAGAGAAAGAAATTTCCATATATATAAGGCAAATATTGCAGGCAATCCACGTATGAGGTGGCATTTAGAGTGACTACTTCCTTGTTCCTGGAGCTGAACTTTAATTTAATTTATCATTCCAAAAAGAAACAAATTAGAGATAGAAATGGGAAAACCTATATGGCAACACTTCCAACCTCTCGTTTTGATGAGCAACTAGGAAAACTTTCTTTTCAGTATTATAAGATGATCTCTTCTTGTACACTGACATTAAGAGTCTTATGGGGAAGAACAATACTGTTGATCACCACCACCTCATCTTCAACTGTCACAGCTTCTCCTAAAATTATTATAAAGGGAAATTAAGAAACTAAGTTCATTACTGACAAATGCAACAGGAACTTTGAGAACCAGTGATATGGAATAAATAAAAGGCAATTTTGTACCAATAAATAAATAAATAAAAAACAATTAAGTGGGCAGCGACATACCTAGGATGGTTGTGCCAAGCTTTGCATTGTAGTCACCATCAGCCTGAACCATTCAATTCACTATAGGTCAGCCACAGTAAGCTTGAGTGGTTAAAACACCAATGGGTTAAACAAGTTTTTATCGCCAATTAAAATTTCAAATCTCTTTCACATACTGATTGTCCAAACTTTTCCTTTTAATCAAAATTTTCTCTATATATTTTTGCCTTATGAGAGTGAGCCTTAACGCAATGGTAAGGTTGCTGCCTTATGAGGTCTGGGGTTCTCGTAGCCTCCCCAGACCCCACCAGGTGGGAGCCTCGTACATTGGGCCGCCCTTTATATTTTTGCTTTATCCTCTATATCACTATTTTTAAAAATGTACTGAACTTGCCTGCACCCTTGACCATCTTCCGATCGATGACTTCCATCCAACAATAGAATTTATAACAACAGCATTTTCCTGTTAGGAGAAAAAAACATTTATTTAATGTTTGTACATTGAAAATATCACACATCTTAGGCATCCAATTCCTTACCTTAATTTCAACATCATCCAAGATGATACAACTGATTAACCTGACACCAGCACCTATACGAACATTTGCTGAGATAGAAACATTCGGGCCAATCTGTTCAAGAATGAAAATAAAAATAGGGGTTTGTTTTATATTTCATGCAAAGTATTCAGGTACAGAAATATGAGTTAACCACAAATTTTGGTTTTCTCACAATTTTTACTTAAAGACAACATTTATAAATGCAACATGCACCGTTCATCTGAATAAAAATATGTTAGACCCTTAATAAAGAAGACTTATGTTAGTAGGACCCATGGGAAACATAAGCCCAGGGTGACTGAACCCGAGGAATCAGTTGCAGGGGATGAACATGCTACAAGTGATGAAGGAGCCAATTAGTTTAGCCTAAAATAGAATTAGGCTACTATTGTAATAACTGCTGTCATATAACAGCAGTAGGTAGTTAGTAGTTAGCTCTATAAATAGTTAGAGGAAGGAAAAGGAGATTCATTCGGTTATTTCTGTTAAAGGTGGTTAGGGAGAGGAGATAGCTCTCAAACTCTATCTAGGTGCACTACTAGTTCTTCATTCTTATAATCTTGACCAGTGTAGCGATTTGTCTACCTGGTAGTTCAGCAATAAAGATCACTATTTCGGTTAGATTCTCTAGAATCTATAGACCAGTTTCAACACTGGTATCAAAGCTCTTGAATTCTGGGCAAATACGGTTTCGACACGAGGAATGGAGAATCGAATGGAAAACGTGGAACGAGCTTGCGAGAATTTCATGGTGACTCGCGGCGAGTTGCAGGAAATGCGAAGGTTGTGCGACAAAGAAAGGATCGCAAGAATCGAAGATCGGAGATTGATTGAGGAAGAACGGTTGGAGCGACTCGAAACTCAAAGACGGTTAGCGGAATTGATTGAAACAATTCGGGAGGAGGAAGTCGAGTTAATGGAGGAAGCGAAGGGGAAAATGGCGGTGGAGGAGTGCGATAGAATGAAGAAACCCGAAACCTCGAACAGAGGTGGAGGAAATTAGAAATGCCAATTTTCGAAGGGGAGGATGCATATGGATGGACAAATCGAGTTGAACGATACTTTGAGATCAAAGGAGTGAGTGATGTGGAAAGAGTGCAAGCATCCATGGTGGCAACGGAAGGAAAGGCTCTTGCGTGGTACCAATGGTGGGACTTTGTACTCCGGAACCGAATTGGGAAGGGTTTAAAGCTGAAAAGGTTTCAACCTGCAATGCTGCAAAATCCGTTCGAAATGCTGATGAACCAGAAGCAAGATGGAACAGCAGAGGAGTACTGAGAACAATTTGAGCTGATACAGGGCCTCTGAAAGGGGCAGATCCATCTTAGCTCAAAGGTATCTTCCTGAACGGTTTGAAAGAAGTAGTGAAAGCGGAATTGAAGCTTTATCAGGTAAACTCTTTACCTGAACTCATGGATTATGCTCAAAGAATAGATGAGAAGAACACTCTAATTAAGAATGTAGTTCTTGGGTGAGTAAAGGGGGAGGATCAAATCGAACATATAATTCATCTAGAAGTGTAACTTGGGATCCTGGAAACAGGAATCAGACGAGCAAGGCAGCCTCGGGGAAAGTAGTGCCAATAATGATGCTAATAGTATGAAGTCTACTAGTTCCTTTAGAGGCAGAACTTTCAAAAGATTGACTAATGCTGAACTGAATGATAAATACCTCAAAGGATTATGCTATAGATGTGATGGAAAATTTGGCCCAGGGCATGTGTGTCCAGCAAAACAGTTACGTGTCTTATTCATAGTAGGGGATGAGGAGGAGGGGACTGAAGAATTAGAGACAGAACTGAGAGAAATGGATATGAAGCAATTGTAGATATCCATGTATAGCATTTCTGGACTGACTTCCAAGAAATCTATCAAGTTGTGGGGAGATGTAGCAGGCATTCAGGTAATAGTGTTGGTGGACTGTGGGGCTTCTCACAATTTCATCTCATCAGTTCAGTTCAGGAGAAGGGAATTCCTGTTACTGCGACTGCCCCTTATACAGTTGAGGTAGGGGATGGCCGAATAGTTAAATGCAAAGGAATGTGTAAGAAACTGAAATTACAGGTACAGGGAGTGGAAGTTTAGCAAAACTTTTACATCTTTGACTTGGGCGGAGTGGACATAGTATTGAGAATGGAATGGCTAGCCAGTTTGGGCGAAGTTCAAGCCAACTTCAAGGAGCTTACCTTGAAGTTTCCCACATCTGAAGGATTCCAAATGTTGAAGGGAGAAACTGCATTAGCCCGATCAGCTGCTTCTCTGAGAACAGTGATTAAAGCATTGCAAGATGAAGGAGAAGGGTTTATGCTGGATTACAGGGAAATACAGGCAGAGGCTGAAACTGCATTATTACCCCAGTGGTTAGAAGGGATACTAGGTGCATATGACACTGTTTTCCAGGACCCGACAGGCTTACCACCACCAAGAAGGCATGATCATGCCATTTATTTGAAGGAGGGTGCAACAATTCCTAATCTGAGACCATACAAATACCCACATTATCAGAAGAATGAAATAGAAAGACTAGTTGAAGACATGCTGCAGTCAGGGGTAATCAGACACAGCATCAGTCCATATGCCAGCCCCATAATATTGGTGAAGAAGAAGGATGGTGGATGGCGTTTCTGCGTGGATTACAGGGCCTTGAATAAAATAACAGTCCCAGACAAGTTCCCCATCCCTAAAATTGATGAGCTTTTGGATGAATTGGGAGGGGCAACCATATTCTCAAAACTGGATCTGAAATCTGGTTATCACCATATTAGAATGAGGGAAGAGGACATACAAAAGACTGCATTTAGAACACACGAAGGACACTATGAATTTGTAGTCATGCCATTAGGACTTACCAATACACCTTCCACTTTCCAGGCTTTGATGAATGAGATGTTGAGGCCGTATCTTAGGAAATTTGTCCTCGTATTTTTTGATGATATACTAGTCTACAGCAAGAACAAAGGGGAGCATGGTATGCATCTCAGAGCAGTGTTATCACTACTGCAGGAAAATCAACTGTATGCTAACAGGAAGAAGTGTACTTTTGGGCAAGAACAACTAGAATATCTTGGCCACATCATTTTCAGGGCAAGGAAGGGGTGGCTGCAGATCCTAAGAAGCTAGAACTGATGTACAACTGGCCTACTCCAAAGGATGTTAAGGCTTTGAGAGGATTCCTTGGTCTTACAGGATATTACAGAAGATTTGTGAGGGACTATGGCAAGATTGCTAGACCTCTAACTCAACTGTTGAAGAAGGATGGGTTCATCTGGAATGAGGAGGCACAGCAAGCTGTAGAAACTCTGAAGAAAGCCATGGCAAAATTGCCAATACTGACCGTTCCAGACTTAAGTAAACCTTTCAACTTGGAAACTGATGCATCCAGCAAAGGTTTGGGGGCTGTGCTTATGCAAGAAGGGAGGCAAGTGGCATTTATGAGCCAGACACTTTTAGATAGGGCACAAAAGAAGTCTGTATACGAAAGAGAACTCATGGCCATAGTCATGGCAGTGCAGAAGTGGAGACACTACCTCATGGGCAGGAAATTTGTGATTCTTACTGATCAGAAAAGTCTGAAATTCCTGACTGAACAGAGGCTATTTGGAGAGGAGCAATTCAAGTGGACTTCCAAATTGATGGGACTGAATTTTGACATAATCTATAGGCCTGGTTGTGAGAATAAAGCTGCTGATGCTTTATCTAGACGAATGACTTATGCAGCAGTATCTATGCTCCAATTTCCTGGCATGAATGACTGGATAGATGAGGTCCAAGATTATCAGAAGCTGAAGTCTATTATACAAGATTTGCTCACAAATCCTGCAGCACATCCTGGTTATCAGTTCCAGAACAGTAAATTGTGGTATAAAGGGAAGCTAGTGCTATCCAAGAATTCCCCTAGAATCCCTACACTACTTACTGAATTTCACAGCTCTGCAATAGGGGGCCACTCAGGTTTTTTTAGAACCTTCAAGAGGATTGAAGCTTTGGTATTTTGGGAAGGCATGAGGCAAGATATTCAGCGGTTTGTGGCTGCTTGTGAAATCTGCCAGCAGAAAAAATATAAGGCCCTTTCTCCAGCTGGACTGTTGCAACCTTTACCCATCCCAACTCAGGTTTGGGCGGATATTTCGATGGATTTTGTGGAAGGACTCCCCAAGGCTCATGGTAAGAATGCAATCTTAGTGGTGGTGGATAGACTTACTAAGTATGCTCACTTCATATCCCTTAGCCACCCGTTTACTGCTCAGGATATTGCTAAGATATTTTTGAAAGAAGTGATTAGATTGCATGGATTTCCATCCACAATTGTCTCAGATAGGGACAAAATCTTTATGAGTCATTTTTGGTCCGAATTGTTTAGACTAGCCGGCACTACACTGAAGTTTAGTTCGGCCTATCATCCTCAGACGGATGGCCAGATGGAAGTGGTTAACAGGTGTTTGGAGACTTATCTTCGATGCCTCACAGGAACTAACCCAAAACAGTGGCCACACTGGTTAAGCTGGGCTGAATTTTGATTCAATTCCAACTATAATGGCTCTACCAAGGTTACTCCTTTTCGGGCTCTTTATGGGCGAGATCCCCCACACTTGTTGAAAGGAATCACTATTCCCTCAGCTGTAGAAGAAGTAAACAAACTAACTCACGACAGAGATGCCATGCTTACTGAGCTGAAGACAAATCTTACTAAAGCGCAGGATCAAATGAAAGCTTACGCCAACAAGCATCGACGGGAAGTTACATTAACAGTGGGTGACTGGGTTTATTTGAAGTTGCAGCCCAATAGATTGAAATCCTTGGCCAAGAAATGCAATGAGAAACTGAGTCCTCGATTCTACGGCCCTTACCAAGTCAGCAGGGCCATCGGCCAAGTGGCATACGAACTTGACCTTCCTCAAGAAAGTAGAATTCATCCCGTCTTCCATGTATCACTCCTCAAGAAAGCCATTGCTCCAGCTGTGCGGCCTCAGGCCTTGCCCATAGTGCTCACAGAAGACTTATAATTGGCAGTAGAACCGGCTGCAGTCAAAGCCATCAGAAATCTTCCTTCCGGCTCTGCTGAAGTATTGATTGAATGGAAGGATCTTCCCCCGTTTGAGGCTACTTGGGAAGCAGTGGATACTATTCTCCAACAATTCCCTTCTTTTCACCTTGAGGACAAGGTGACACTTTTGGGGGGGAGTATTGTTAGACCCTTAATAAAGAAGATTTATGTTAGTACGACCCATGGGAAACATAAGCCCAGGGTGACTGAACCCGAGGAATCAGTTGCAGGGGATGAACCAGCTGCAAGTGACGAAGGAGCCAATTAGTTTAGCCTAAAATAGAATTAGGCTACTATTGTAATAACAGCTGTCATATAACAGCAGTAGGTAGTTAGTAGTTAGCTCTATAAATAGTTAGAGGAAGGAAAAGGAGATTCATTCGGTTATTTCTGTTAAAGGTGGTTAGGGAGAGGAGATAGCTCTCGAACTCTATCTAGGTGCACTACTAGTTCTTCATTCTTGTAATCTTGACCAGGGTAGCGAGTTGTCAACCTGGTAGTTCAGCAATAAAGATCACAATTTCGGTTACATTCTGTAGAATCTGTAGACCAGTTTCAACAAAATATTGCCATCATAATTTGACCATGAAATAGCCACACTAACAAGTTAATTCCTAGAGTTCTATAATGGCATCAATGCACCCAATAAAACAAATTTTTCAGGTGATGGGAAGGAGCTAAGAGCAAGGCCATAGTTCTTAGTGTTACACTGCTTCCAAAATAATCCTTAGCATGGTTTCCAAAGAACCCCACTCTAGACTGGGTGAATTTCTGCTTCAAAAGGCAGTTTCAACTTTTAACTTTGAACTGTTTTCATAAAATTACTTTTGAAGGTATTATAAATAAGGGGGAAAAAAAAGCAGTTCCATAACAATAATGTGGTAAACTGAATTATGAGTCTGGGTTGCAGTAACAGGAGCAGGGTGGCATGTCAAAAATCAATACAAAGAGACAAAACAGCTACATAGAAACCTTCACATTTGAGTTGCATACATTTACAATCTTCTGATACACTAACTGTTAAGCACAGCTTTAACATGTTCTTCATCTAGATAAGCAAAGTACATGAATAAGATTCGTTTTTATTTAATTTTGAGAAGGCAAAAAAAACCTAAAAGAATCAGAATGTACAAATATCAATTATACCACGACCCAGTTAAGAAATACTGTTAGAAAAGTGCTGTGCCTTTTGTTGACAAAAAAAGTGACACTATCAACAACAAACAACAAATCCTTTTCCCACCAGGTGGAATAAAAGTGACACATGTAAAAAAAATTAAATTTAAAAAAAAAAAAAAAAAAAGACTTCAATGCTAGTTCATAACTGAAAATGATTTTTCCAGAAAGGGGAATAACTTTTAAAGCAGGGTGGGAACTTCTGAACTGGAGTACAGAAAACCTTACAACATTTCAAACAACTTTCATAATTACTTAACCATATTCCTATATATTTAATATCATCGTATGATCATTGACGTTTATGCCATATATAGGTGGTATTACCAAGATGGTCTCATTGCTGATCCACAATAACTTTTGATGATTTTTATTAAACAGTATTGTGTTCTTTTATGATAAATTTTCATTACAGACACAATACAATAGTTTTTAAAGACACAAATTTCCCAATGGGGCTTTAATATAATTATGCGTAGTATTTGGAAATATCATATAACTCTAGTTAAGCCTTTTTCTTTTAAGCACGTATCTGCTTAATCTATGCCATCAGCATTTTAGCAGGTTATTACTGTTTAGTCTTTTAGTAGTTTACAGCAGAAAATGCCTCAATGTAATACCAATATTTTAAATTTTGTCTAAAAGAGGAAAGGGTTTACAATCTTATATAGGCAATAATGGAACTACCTTTGCAGATGGATGAACTTTTGCAGATGGATGAATATATGCATTACCAACAATTGTAGCATTCTTTTTACCGTCTCCACTGGCCAATAGATGGGGTGAAGTATACCGGAATTGAGCAAGATACAACTCCGAGCATTTCAAAGACATTCTGTTCATGTCAGGACGTCAGGTGTATACTATAAGTAAAACCCAATAACGATCCAAGATTAAAGCTTAAGGAAAATTAAGATACTACGCAACCCTACCCTGGAGTTTTAATTTGCTCCCAGAAATCCATTGTCTCATATGTATAAAGTTGCTTCTTTCCAGCTAGAGGAGATAATATATCTTGATCCAGTCTTACAAAATCTGAAGGAAGAGCCCTGAAGGAAAAAATATATGCATGAATCGTTGAAGATATTTCAGTTTTCAAAAAGATAAAAAAATGTGTGATGCAAAGGATGACTACTTTAGAATCAATGTGATATGTGTCTGGATTTTCATTGAATCACCAAGAAGTAGAAGAATGAAAACCAAAGGGGGTCTATTAGGATAGAAGGGTAGTTAGTTAGTTAGAGTGGATTAGTTAGTTAGTTGGAGGGGATATAAATAAGGGAAAATAAGAGTAGAGAGGATCATTCAGAAAATTGTAATTTGAGAGGAAGGGGAAACCCTTTGTGAAGGGGAAACCCTTGGAGGAAAGTTTCTCCCCTTGTGTCATTCATTTTCAGTCGATCAATAGAACCTATCTTTCTTTTTCTCTATATCTTTCGTCGGTTCCTAACAGGGTCAAATATTTGTATGATAATGAGCAACATTACTTTTAATCCCTAATAGAGAAAAACCAAGTAGTCAGGCGTAGAGACTCTTTCACATTTGACTAACATATTAACCAATGGGTTATTAGGATGCATCTTCATGCATGCAATTAAAAATAATTTCTTCAATTTCGTTAAAAAATCTAAAAAGAAAGAAAAAGAAAAAGTGGTATTTAATCAACCTTGTGGCAGATTGGAGTGCTTCAAAACTGGAGACACGACGGAGATTAGCTGCAGTGCAGTCAATAAAATCAAGTCAATTTCCAGTGGTGCAATTTTACTGTGAATAGCACACAAGATAAACTAAGCTGATAAAGTGAAAAACCTGAAGGCAAAAGCATGGAAAGTTTCTAGTTCTCAGACATGCACGTGGCATCGATAAAAAAGAAATGTCATGTTATAGATATATCAAATATAATGCAGCAGAGTTTAAAAAGCAATTGTTTGCCACTTTACTATGCAGAGAACACCTTCTTGTCATATTAAAATATGAAGTATCCCATATTTTTTTCTCTAATTAACAATAAAAAAATCATGAAATCAGAAAAGGGAAAGGTCCACAATTTTTCCAAACAGTATTTGTTTTAACTTCAACCAAACCCATTAATTCAATAAATAGATAAATTGATAAGACACTTATCTACATGTCTGCTTGGAAAATGCACTAATTGGGCTAGCCTTTTATTTTTTGCATAGACCAAAAAAGATAAGGCCACTCCCCATTTTGCAATCTATAGGCCAACAGGTCCCTAGAGAGCCAATACATATAATTAATTTGGATGCTTGGAATTTGAAAGGTAAATTGGGCATGGTGAATAAAACAAATACCAGTTTGACACCAAATTTGTTTCAGGGACAGAAGCTTAGAGATAGATGATAAAGAACAAACTAAAGTGCAAGTATTTGTACAACCTGTGTTATTAAAAATATCTTGTAAGAGAAAGAACTGAATAAGGAGTAGAAGCAGGGAAGAGCATGCATCATCATCTGCGTGTGTGCTTGTTTGCATGTTTGTGCTCTTGTAGATGTGAAGCTGCAGTAAAACAAGAATGAAACTATACTTGTTCTATGCATTACTTATTGCTTAAAATTCTTCAGGTTGAAACCAAGTTAAATCTAGTGTTTTAGGGAACTAATTCATGAAATACATAACCCTTTTATGATCAAAGCTTTTGAAACTGCGATGGAAAGGGACCAACCTCTGCCTTCTCGATTCATAGATACATCTTCGATGGCATTAAAAATATCAGGGGTGAAAATGTAGACACCACAATTTATCAAATCACTAACCTGCATATTATAAGATGGTTAATCTTCTCTAGGCATAGTCAGAAGCAAGAAAAACATAAGTTATACCAATCAAGCTCCAGCAGTGGATTTTTTTTCTTGGTGAAAAATTAAAGTAAACGAACCAAACTGAATACTCACAAAAGTCTCAGGTTTCTCAGTATAATGCAGCAATTCATTAGTGGTTGGATCAGCAACCAACTCACCAAACTGGCTGGCAGATTCAGCAGAAACCTGCACATGACATTCCCAACCCGAGAAGGAGAATGAAAAAATGGTTTTGCAATGAAACACGAGGATGCATTTATACACAGACATCTCACCATCTGTATAAATCTAAATGCACATGGATACATGCAATATTTTTTTATGTACCGACCTTGATTACCAACATTGTCCCCATCCCACCATATCTTCTATGGGCTTCTGCAAAAGGAAGAAAGAAATATTTCAGTAGCGCCATATTTCGGAAGAACTATTATGCCTTAATAGCAACATACTTACCAAGCATAGATGGTATAGGAAAACTGCAGCAAACATCACAATTTAGCAGAAAGATATGTGACTGCAATGAAAATGTAGCCTATCTGTTAGAACTTGGACACAACATTTGAAATTTAATACGCAATACAATGTAAATTTAAAAGCAGTCATCAGAGCAGTGTTTCTAACTGGGTTGTCTTCCATGATAATATCTCTGAAGTAGTAAAGGCCACCTGCCGAACCATGTGGTTTATCCTCCTTCAAATATCTGGATGGATATGCGTAACACATCATAGTCAAGTCCAGCATTTAACAGAGTTTATAAACATACTTTTTAAAATAAAAAAAATAAAAACTTCATATTAATGCAGCAGTCACCTTACTGGTAATTTCAGCTCATTTGAAATTGAAGAGACATATAGAGCGAATTCTCGCTCCTCATAGAATCCAATCAGATATATTTGAGCCAAATCGGGTATCTGTAGAAGACACAACTAGCAAGAAAAATAATCCACATCTTTTAACTTTTAAGTCATATAATCTCCTCTTCATCCATTTCTAAGCTAAAATTCAATTTGAATTTTAGACTAAAGGGGACAAAAGCTCATACATCAGTGTCTATATTGATAAACCCAAGTTCCTTTTTTAATATAATATGAAAAAAAATATGGCTATGTTTGGTTCAAAGGAGGAAGGAATTATAATTAGATATTATGTTTGGTTAAGCGGAGGGGAGAGAAGGGATTTTAAAATTAATTTATTTTTATATCCTTATAATTCAGGATTTCAAAATATTGTAGTCAATACATTCAAATTGAGTGACCACGGATTTTGCTCCCTCCATTCCCCTCCTCTCCCCCTCCATTTTACCCCAACCAAACACTATGTAAAATAGTATGCAAGTCAAGATTGAAATTGAAAGTTCCTTCTAATTTTCTCAATTTGGTTTGAGTGTAAAGGGTAGTTAAGGAGAAAAAGAAGCAAACCCTTTTACAAGCAGAAATAGGATGATGAACCATTGGCTGGCCAGCCAATGGGAAAAGAGGTTTTGGAGTATTGAAGGAAAGAGGTCGAAATCTGGTCCCTGCAGAAACATTTGAAACAAAGGCATATAACAAATTGAACCCCAAAATCCCAAATGAGAAAAAGACTGTAACTTCGATCAGAAAACAAGCGAAGGTTTCAAATACCTTTAGTGGGTCCACCCACCATAATCACAGCAACCACTTTCTCTGAGCTCTCCATTTCAAAAGCACAGATCTTTAGCTCAAAAAACCAAACTTGTGAGTGTGGAAGACAATCTCTGTTTAGTTTGAATTATGGGATATTATGATATGATATGATATGAGCCTCAATTCGGTTTTCCTTTGCTTTGCTGAACTGAAGTCATCAAAGGTTTCAATACAAAGGTTGGTTGGTTGTTGCGTCTCTTTGTGCGTCTTGTGTTGTGTGAATCATGCGTGCACTAACAGCCAGATCAGATCAGATCAGATACCATGGTATATGCCGTAAAAATGAATACAAGTGAAGTCAGTGGTTCATTTTGTTAACTACGGAAGGTAGCGCTTAGGAGTGTTTCCTAAAAGTTTTATTTTAATATATCTTAGAATATGATCGCGAAAGTAAAAATTTTGATGTTTGATACAAAGTTTAAAAAACTATTCTCAAATATAAAATATTAATAGAAATATAATTAGTGAATAAAAGTGAAAAATTTTATTCCAAGCATGAAGGTAAGAAAAAACATTCTTGAAAATGAGATTTCTAAAAATGCACCTAAGGAGACAAAAGAGAGATTTGGGGAGTAAATACCTAATTTTGTCCCTGAAATTATAGGGTTGTATCAAATTAGTCCCTCATATTATCAATATTCCAAAATGATCCTTGAAATTGAAAAATGTAGCAAATGCGTCGCTGACATTATTCACTTAGTTTCAAATGCATCCCTGACATTACCAACTTAATGTCATTATAGTCCATGCAAATACCAACGGAGGGACGAATCTGATTAACTTTATGCAATTCCAGGGATCATTTTGAAATATTGATAATGTGGGGGACTAAGTTGATATGACCCTACAATTTCAGGGACCAAATTGGATATTTACTCGAGATTTGGGAGGGGGAAAATGAAATGCTAATAACATACTCTTTAACACTCTCTTTCCAACACATTATCTCCTGTGAGTCCTATAAAATTCAAATGAGACCCACATAAATTAGTGGAACCCATTTCCAAAATAGTTGGACCCATTTGAATTTTAACAAATAGTAAAGAGTGTGTTAGAAAGAGTATTAGAGTGTGTGTTGATAACACATCTAAGAAAATAACCAAAAAAATTATATGTGTTTGGATTAGATGGGAAAATTTATTTATTTATTTTGTGTTGGAATTAGCTGCCAAAAATTATTGGTTGAATAACAATTTTAAGATAATATATTTCATTGGGTTGTGTAGAAAAGTTACTTTTATATAATAAATTATAAAAATAGTACCAAGTTATTAGAATAATTTAATGATATTTATTTTATAGTTAATTTTGTAGGGATGAAACGAGAAGAGTGTTATTATAGATTATGATGGTGGTACAAAAGGATGAATGTAGTGATACTTTATATCTTTAAGAGGCTTATTTGATAAAGAAAATTTAGAGAAAAAATGTGGTGACACATGGATCTTTATAGAACTAGTTTTTGATTTTTGATTGGGTTTCCCCATACACAAGTTGTGAGATTAACCCTCAGGTTAAAGGTGATGGTTAGGTAAAGTCCTCTTCAGAATGATGACTTCAGGATTCGAACCCCTCATATTACATGTGAACGTCGTCTAAGGTCGCAGTCCACTTTCACCATGACTAAAACCAAGAGTGGGTCTTTATAAAACTAGTTTGATGGTTTATTCTTATAATTTTTAATTATTTAATGGAACTTATTTAAACAAAAGTTGTAGCACCTAAAAACCTAAAATACTTGTCCAAAATAAATTCTGCCCATGTCATGTTAAATTGATATTTCAGTAGCCCATTAATAATAGGGAATTTTATTCCACTCCTAGCCCAGATGACCCAAACCCATGAACTCATATAGGCTAAGCAATTAAGAAGTAAAGTTGTTGGGCCCTCCAAAATTGCTCTTCCTAGCAACTCTTTGCTTATGATATGATATGACCCATATTAGCTATTTTCTACGATCACCAATCATTGAATCCCGTTGCAGTCCTAGGCAAATTCTAGCGTGAGCATTCTTGGAAGTCTTTCACCGTGAGAGACAAATATTTACCGGGTGTAGCAGGTTCCAATATTTTTCTCCCGGTCCAGTGTTTTTTCGGACTTGATAACCTTTGTGTCATCAAAGCTCTCACCTTTTCGCCTTGACCAACGGGGCGATTTGGCTCATTACGATTTCTTTCTTCCTTGCTTTGTGACGGTTTCGAAAAGAAAACCAGGGATTTCAACAAGCAAGCATTTAAATTAAGCTTCAATGAGAAGCATGGAGAAATAGTAATATATTGGCCACCAATTACCTGGACATGTTGACATGCATATTAACTTGTCCTTCCTTAAAGCCAAGGCATTCACAGAGTCTCGGCCACCAATTATCTGGACATTCGAGACCATCATCCACTCTTTGAATAGATTGAAGAAGTTGTTGGACTATTGGAGAAAATAGAGTATTCGACGCAATGGAGTGAAAAAAGCTCAATCAAATGGAATGAATGACTTGAAGTCTTGAACACTTTAAAATACAAACTTAGCCGCTTCCACCTTCTTCTTAGCAATAGCCTTTAAGGTCTTCAACGTCTCCTCCCCCATCACATCGGCATAAGCCCTCACCGAAGGATCCAGCGTCTTCTTAGCAGCGGTGAAAGCATCGTGTCGGTCCGCCAAGATGGGGGCAATATTCTTAAAGAGTGATTTGGGGGCAATATAGGAGGCGAGATTTCAAGCAATCTCTTTTTCGCTGGCGTTGAGGTTCTCCTCATCCTCGTTGCTTTCGCCATAGAGTCTCCGCCATATTCTCTTTCCCGCTTCACTCAACTCAGTGCAATAGCGTCATTTCAAGTAAAACCCAAACAGTCGGTTCCAGTGGTTGATCTCCATTGTTCAATTTTTTTTTATAAGATCCGATGGTTATAACTTGGTCGCGCACCGTGAGCGACTTTTTAAGTTGTGCACGGTAGAAGCTGCCTGCAGTCCTAAACTTAACTTTACAAAACTAACAAGATAAAAGACTAAAAGGACCATCGATAGTCAATCTGAAGCATATAGCATACTTTGACTCTGGAATGAAGAAACTCCTGTCCCCTTATACTTTTCTTCTTTTGTAAAATAAACAATCTTGATTCATTGCTCCATCCTAACCATAGATAATATTTTCTTTAATGCTACAAGTAAACAGAACTGGTTCTTGGCTATAACAAGGTCTAATTTCTATTTGAAACTGTGAGATCGATATCTCCAAATAGAATTGAGAATCCAATTAGTTACAGGTAAGCACTATCAAGTATCAACAGAGAATATAAAGTACATGAAGAAAAAATGCTGTAACAAAGGAACCCATAGCCAATATACAAATTTCATATGCATTCGAGCACAAAATTAATTTTAATGTTCTAGTCCTTAATTATTTCTTTCGTGCTTATACATCTAAAGTAGAATTAAAAAAAGTACCACAAGATAAAAGTTGAGAAGATTTAGAAGGTTTTGTTCATACCATTAGGAA
Organism: Ammopiptanthus mongolicus; assembly: GCA_039655645.1. Taxonomy (NCBI): domain Eukaryota; kingdom Viridiplantae; phylum Streptophyta; class Magnoliopsida; order Fabales; family Fabaceae; genus Ammopiptanthus; species Ammopiptanthus mongolicus. Next base: position 89,349,432 of record CM077347.1, read on the forward strand.
AAAAAGATTTTTCTAGGAAGAGATCTAAATGGTCATGTGAAAAGTGCATCCAGAGGATACGAGAGTTTCCATGGGTTACAGAGTCTAAGGAAGCAAATGTAAAAGGTAAAACTATCCTAGATTTATCAATATTACCTTTCGAGTTTACTATGTTTTAAGTGGAAAGAAAACCATATGCATACAAAAATGGGGTGACATGCTCTCAAATCGATTTCTTTTTTATGTGAAAATCGGATACAAAACTTTGATTGGATTGCAAAGTCATTCTTGCAAAGTGCTTGACTACCCAACACAAAGTCTTAGTTATCGATGAACAAGTTAAGAGGAGAGTAAAGAGAAAAGGCCAAGATAGGGTTTTAAGGTTAAATTGGTGGAAAATAAATGAGCTTACAACAATGAGTTTTGGAGAAATAATTTTGGGAGGCTCAAGAAAGTTTTAACAATATGTGGGACAGTCAAAGGGATTAGGAAGGTAGCAAAAGAGACACTCAGTGAATCAATAGGCTTTGAACCTATGGGTAAAAAATGTTGAAGGGAATGTTACAAATGTTGAGTCTCCAAATGTCTGATATGCATTTACCTTAGTTTTGATGAGATTAAAATAGTTATTAAATGATTTAATTGAACCCGTCTGTGGTATTTAACTCGTCTACTTAGTGTGCAGATTAAAACATTAAGTGTCTATATGAATTGTTCACTCGTCTGAACTTAGATAAGTTCACCCGTCTGAACTAACTTAAGTTCACACGTCTGAACTAACTAAAGTTCACTCGTCTGAACTGAGATAAGTTCACTCGTCTGAACTAGCTAAGGTTCACTCGTCTGAACTAAGAGAAGTTCACTCGTCTAATGAAGTCTTCAACCGTCTGATCAAAGGAAGACTCACCGGTCTAAAAGACTTTGCAACTGACGTCATCTCTTTGTTAAAGAGTCAACCCGTCTAATGAAGCTACTCATCCGTCTAGTGACTAACGTTAAAGAATACATTAGATGAAAGCTGTCTCGACTCTGATAAGGAACTTCAACAAAGTGCTTTGCCTGAACACAACTGCATCTTACACCAAAAGGGAAAGTCTTCCCTCTGCAAACAAAAAGCACGTATACAGACCTGCTGAGACCAAAGGTATATCAGAAGTCTGTATCACTCTGATGAAAGAGAACAAGCGAAGTTCCCTATGCTTTAATGGCTGATCAGAACGACTCTATTGCATTTATTGAAGATCTGCAAGAAGCCAAGCCTTCAGACTTTATGTCTAACGGCTTTAAAATCTTGAAGCCTATTTAATGAAGAAGACTTTGAAGATTCAAGCAGACAAGAGAACGATCAAAGCAATCAAGAGCAATTCTCTGTACATTTATATCATCATTCTTTCATTATTTATTCTTCAATCATTTGAAGTTATTACGCAGTCTTTTAGAACTTCACATTTAATACATTCGTCTGAGTGCTTGTGAAAGACTTGCAAATTGTAATCTTTTCACAACTTCTCTCAAACAAACCCGTCTGAGTCTGAAGAGACTAAGTGTGCAAATAATACTTGTCTGGAGCCTGGAGAGGCTAGGTGTGAAAACAATACTCGTCTGGAGCCTAAAGAGGCTAGGTGTGAAAATAATACTTGTCTGTCCTGTAACCTAAATCAGTTATAGTGAGAAAACTTGGTGCTGTCAAGGACTGGACGTAGCTTCATTGTTAAGGGGTGAACCAGGATAAAACCTGCTGAATGGTCTCTCTTTCCCTTAACTCTTTAGTTTAACTATTTGTCTTAACTATCATCTAACTAAAGGGGTTTATAATTGTGTTCATCAAACCTTTTTTTTTATCTTGCATGATTGTGTGTTTTTTGTGAAAACCTTCAGACTAGTTATCAGTCTGATTGACCTGTTTGTGTTTACTCGTCTATCATAATCCGTCTGTGCTTGCAAAAAAGTTTCTAAATTTCGTATAAATTTGTCAAACACCATTCAACCCCCTTCTAGTGTTTGCATCTGTCTATTTCAACAAAGATAAGGTTATGGTTAAAGGGAATGTTATAAAGACCGGTCCTTGTGTAAAAATGTTGAAAATTGGGAAAAATATAAGGTAGCTAAGAAAGAAACCAAGAAAAGCGATAAGCGAAGCAGGAGGTAAAGCATTTGATGGATAATACCAATCATCACGCACCAAAAAAGGGGAAAGAATTATTAATATACTTGCTAAGGGTAGGAAAACAAGGACAAGAGACTTGGACCAAGTAAAATACATTAAGGATGAAGAAGGTAAAGTCTTGGTTACTAAACAAGATATCAAGCAAAGATAGAAGAGTTACTTTCATAATCTATTTATAAAGGGCATAAGATAACGAAACTATACCTTTTATCATAGGATTCTGGAGTATGAGATAAAAGAAGCATTGAAGAGGATATATAATAGCAACTTAGTTGGACTGGATAATATTTTTGAGTCAAAATGACTAAAAAAACCCTTAACCCAACAGACTATGTTTTGATAATAATAAACGTCTCAAATGTCTTACTTATCTAAGGCATATCTTTAAGAAAAACTCTATATGGATATTGTTGGTCATTTGTTCAAGTGTGCAGAATCATGTCTGGAGGACTTATTCAAAGATAAAGAGTTAAGTTAATGAACTCAAGACAACTCAGACGATCGTGACAAGAAGAAATGTTAAAGAGATAAAATTTAGGTGCATTTCAAAACTTCAAAGTATCAGACGATACATCTCAGTCTAAAAATTTTGACAGCCTGACAAATTGACAATGTGAATCTCTCTCATGGACACTCGAGTGGAAAACTTCACAAACATTCTTCCTTCAGCTAAATCAAAAGTGAGTTGACCTCAAAATTCTGAAGGAAAAGAAATCACCATTTTGGGCAAAAAAAAAGTGTTTTTTAGTTGCGTAGACTGCACTCATACACCAAAAAGAGAAATTAGGTTCTGAGATCCTCTATGCTACACCAAAAGTAAACTTCAGCTAAAGATAAAGATGAACCAAAGCTTGGAGACGAAGGACAAACAACTATAAAGCATTTAAAGCTCTTATTAATGTTCTCCAACGTCTTTATTGAAGATCAAGTTTCAGAAGAATGCGAAGACTTTTCTTCGTTTCTCAATGACGAGTGAAGTCTATAAATAGAAGAAGAGAATGAAGCATCGAATAATAAGTGGTTGCAATTATTGAGCTGAAATAATTTTTTCAAGCGTTCTCCGCTTATATTTATTCTTTGTATTCTCTATTTCTCATTTTTGCTCACTAAGCTTCCATTTTCAAAATACTTTCTCATCTCTCTGCACCTTATCATTTGTATACACTATGTAAGTGATTTAACAGAGAAAAACACCTATCTTTTTATCAAATTAATGTTGTATCTAGCTTGAAGAGGCGAAGTGACAAAGAATACTTCTAATTAACTTGGAGAGTTTGGGTGTCAAACTATAATTTGCGTTGTAATTAGCCTGAAGAAGCTAGGTGCACAAAAGATTCTTGATAGTGAAAAATCCTAGCTTAGTCTGAGGACTGGACGTTGGCCAAAGTTTCGACTGAACCAGGATAAATCATTTGTGCCATTCTCTCTTCCCTTACCTTTTTAACATTGCCTTTATATTATCTGCTTATGACTAACCTGGGTTAAGAATTTGTCTTTTACTAACTATCTTTTATACAAATCTTTTCTTCATCTACATGAACTTGAAATTCATAGTTTATAGATGAGTGTTTCAGAAATCTCATAATACTTGCTAAGTATTATGTTGTTTCCTCTTTGAAGAAATTTTTTCCTTTTCTACTGTTTGAATATATGTTTACTTGGATTTCACTTTAAAATAGAGAAGCTTTTAAAAGCATAATTCAACCCCCTTCTTGTGTCGTTCTTCCCATTTCAAATATATCTATTGGCATGGAGGTCCACTACAAAAAAAACAGCGTTTTAGCCACCGAAAAATCGGTCCCCAAATGAAAAAAATCGGTCCCTAAATTGATTCGCGACCGATTTTGGGACTGATAAGTGAGCGTCCCTAAAACAGTGGTCACAAATGGTTTAGGGACCGATTTCTAGATCAGTCGCGGATTTAGAGACCAAATTTGCGGTCTCTAAATGCAGTCCCTAAATGTGGTCACAAAGGCATATTTCGGGACCATATTTCGGGACCGAAATATTTAAACTTAGAGACCGAATATGTGGTGGCTAAAAATTTCAACGGCTAGTTTTAGCTACCACTAATTCGGTGGCTAATTCGGTCTCTAATATAAATATTTCAAAAAAAAAGTAAAATTAAATATATTTTTTAAAAATAAATTATATTTTTTATGTAAAAGATTAAAAAAACTAAAATAAAATAAATTACAGAATAATCACTGAGCCCAATAATAAAATAGAAGAGGTCCAAAATTATATATATAATCCAAAAGTTTAATATATCATTTGATCCATCAAAATATAACTATTAAATAAAGGTATCTCCTAATCACGAGGGGGTGAAGGTAATGGACTCAAATCATCATCGGCGTCCTCATCATCAACATCCTCATGATCAACCGCATCATCGTGCACGGGGCCTGAACCTGAACCCGAACCACTGGCCCGCATCATCTGGTAAAGCTCATCAATCCTAGAACTCTGATGGGTTAACTCAATCCTAATCGTCAGGATCTCTTGGTCTTTCGCAGCTAGCTCCCGATTCAGGTTGAGGATGACCTCTCGACAGTCCACGGTAGGGCAGGGTTCGGACTTAGTACATGGCATTGATGAGGCCACAAAGTCATCCCCCATCGGCCCTAGTCCATAAACATACCCTTTCTTGTTCTTCCCTCTTGCCGCCTTCAAGAAAAGGGCATTATCAGAGGCGGCAGAGTGCTCCTGCCCTTGATTATCAGCCTCTCCTCGGAGGCGATGAAACGCTTCCTGTATAATATCACAAACATTACCACTATTGTAATTATTAAAAATAATTTTTTTATAAGCGAAAAAAATGAATTAATCAACGCACTAGGGTTGCTCTAACTCATATATTAGGGGTGAGCGTAGGACGGGTTGGGACAAGACCGGGTTGACCCGACATGTAATGAAAAAGTAAAACAATAAAAAAAAAAAAGCAACAACACTGCACAATTTTGATTTAATCCCTAGCCTCTTAAATAGAACTCTTGCCTAATATGAAAGACCCTCACCCCAAACATAGGATATGTCATGCAGATTTAGCACTAAAAAAAACATAAAGCTAAGCACAATAATATCCAACCAGGATCAACACAGGTGTTTGACTCATTCAACAGGAAGGAATTAAGCCAGCATGCCAAATCAGGATAGCAATGTATGCCAAATTAACATACCATGAAGTCCATGACTACTCATAAATTATCATATATTTTATATATTTTATTTCGTAAAACATTATTACTAGATTCTATTAATTTAAAAAATATTCAAATAGCTAAACAATTCTATCAAAACGAACATTATTTCTAACTTCACACCATTAGAGTTCATTATAATTATGTTTCTTCTCCACCACCCACCCATAGTTAATATCTTTTCATTTAGAATCAATTATCTATACAAAAGGGTGTATTGATGCATCCTAAGTGCTAAATCATAGAGAACTCATGTTTCCTTCAATCATGTTTGAAAATGCACTATAAGTATATTAGAATGATCCACACATAACCGTAGCACATATTATGTAAATTAGACTTCACTTATCCATAGAACATTATGATTTCCATTTGCATTTTAACTTTTAAATTGTTACAAATCCTTTACTAACAAATGCACAGTAAATATATTAGAATGATCCACACATTAAACTATAGCACATATTACTAAAGGAATATCAACCAACAAACATTACTAGAAGATACATAGGTAACACAATGCACGATCAAATAGCACCCAAAAACATATTTATACATCAACTCTCACCAACTAACTGCAATATACCAAATAACTTGAGCATTCAATGTCTGCTGTATTTAAAGAGGAAAAAAGACATGAAGTTGATAGGTGATGTTCATCCTATGCATCATCCTTCTGTCTCTCATTGTTGATAGTCTCATCCCATGTTAGTTACTTAATCTTGAAGGTTCAATGACCACTAAGTTAGTCCAGCCATCAATGAAGGATTCCCATTTGAGTCCTCTGATTCATAGAACCATGAATATCATAAAACTTCAAAGACCGGTCCCAGCTGCAATTCCTTCAAGGATGAACACCTCAAGACTTGGCGAGAGACCATTATGGTTTAGACCCATTATAGTTATTTAAGTTTCAGAACACCTCAGGCTTAGTTGAGGATGAAACACTTGCTCAGAAGAAATTAAAAAGAGCTTTATCAGGCTTTAGAAGGTACACACTTCAATTATTTTCATCTCACTTTATTACTTCGAGCTTAGCATTGTTTATCAATTTATAAAGCATGATATGATTGAAACTGGTTGCATACAAACATACAAACATCTCACTTTTTTTGTTTCATGTTTTGCTGCCATTATTCAAACATTAGTCTGCAATCGAGAATACAAACTCACTTACAGCAAAGCTGATATGAAACAGGACATGCGAAGAACACTTATAGCAACTCCCGCGGACTTCTCGTTGACCCACACCCCACTCTTAGTCTTCTTGGTCACCTCCATGACCTCATATGCAGTGGGGTCTCTCTGAAATTTCTTCTTCTGCATATATAAAAGCAACACTTAATGTTTATAATTAATAATAAAAAATAGCAAGGTAAGCTAGAAAATAAATTTATTTAGAATTTTTCTTACCCACTTTTCAAAATGACTAGGAATAGACCTGGAGCCGCCGGTGTACCGAGGAGCAGTAGGATCCTTAGCACGGTTTCGCTTCCCAATCGCGCTCTGCTGGAGGAACTTCGAGTCCTCGGCCCAATATTTCCGCAGGCCCTCTAGCACATGTGGGAAGAGCCAATCACCGCTATCCTCGCCATTCCGGATCTTATTCATGGCATTCTTCACCAGCCTGCCTCCTCTGGACTCGAAGGCCTTCCTAATTGCCTTCAAGTCTGAAGGTAACCACCTAAACTTCCCCTGCAAGAAAACATCATATTAGGTAACGATGTTTAATTTGACAATATGAAAATGAAAATAAAAATAAAAAAACCTACTCCAAATTCCCTAAACCACACGTCACGAACATCCTTATCCACTTTTGTCCATGTGGGCCACGGGTGGTCATATTTGCCCCTGTATAGCTTCGCAATAGCCTCCGCAGGTGCTGATGGGGGGTCAAAGCTGTGAGCAACAAACAATATGTATATATATATATATATATATATATATATATATATATATATATATATATATATATATATATATATATATATATATATAACTTAATCAGTAAACATAACTAGCAACCAAATTAATAAACATAAACATTATGAATAAATGTAAATCAAACTTACTCTAGTTTGCCGGCAGGGCGAATCCAGATCCTCCTATCTGTGGGATCTGTCGTCCCTGGCTCAAAAGGCATCCCCCCATGCTGTGCACAAGATACATGTGTGGCTGCTGTGGCCGGCATGGCAGGTGTGGGTGGTGTGGGCGATGTGGGTGGTGGTGGTGCTGCTGCTGGAGGCCCCACGGTAGACTGTGATCCTGTCGAGCTCACATGAGGCGGGGCTGATGATGGTGTGGTTGATCGTCTCCCCCGACCGCGATGACCACCATGGCCGCCACGAACTGGTCTATCTCCACCTGTGCCGTCTGCCATCTGTTATTTAAGATAAAACAAATATCATTGTTATCAATTATATATAAATATAAATATAAATAAATATATATCATTAATTGATAGCTATTTGTTGGATCCTAACCTGTGGTTTTCTAGCCTAAAACATGTGAGTCAGCTTCTCACTCATGTTCATTGTTTCTTGTTTAATGCACAAGCATAATCAGGTACTTGACACATACAACAAATAAGAAATCATAGAAAATATTTTTTTCATATACAAATTACCTAAGTGGAGTTTCCATCACTGAAATCGCTCTCACTCTCTTCACCGTCGGATGAGATACTTGTATTCTCGCTTTCTTCGTCCAAATCATATTGATTCAGTAATGATGTGTTAACTACCTCGTCGCCACCCCCAACATCCGCAAGAATATCATTATAATCGTCCGGATCAATATGTAGCATTACTTGGAGCCCATCAATTTCATGGACTTCTTGGTATGGAGCCTCCGTCTCGGCCGTACTGTCTACATTATCTGTAATCGCACTACGTGCCTTTATCTTAATAACACCCAACCAGTCTTGATGTCCCTCAGGATACAAAGTGTAATAAACTTGCTCCGTCTGTTGTGCAAATATGAACGGATCATACACCTGATATCTTCGTGATTGTCTGACTTCAACAGTCCCAAACCTATTGTCTACTTTTGTGCCTCTATTGGGAGTATTATCGAACCATTCACACTTGAATAGGACTAACTTTTTCGTTAGACGGCCATAGACCTCTATTTCAATAATATCAGTCAATATTCTAAAAAAAGCATCCTCTAATTGACCGTTGGTCCCTCGTACACAGACACCATAATTAGAAGTTTTCATCCCTTGACCCCATACCCTTGTGTGAAACTTATAGCCATTTATAATGTAAGTTTCATATGTTTCGACCGTTCTAAGTGGGCCCCACGCCAAATCTATCAAAAGCGGATCTTGAATGTGATTTGTCGTATCTTGAACCTATAAATAATGAATATGAAATTGAGTTTAAGAATATACAACATGTTACAAGGACAAAGTTAGTAACTGACATGATGTTTGAATCACGTAGGAAAATGGTTGGCAATGTCCAGTTGAATTTGTGAGTCAGATTTGTCGGCATCAAGCTCTCTTAGCCATTCGGTATATTCACTACATCATAATAAAATAAATAGTTTAAACAAAGTACATACAAAAGAGGGTAAATGCCTGAAAAGATGATTTGACATCAACTTACTTTAGATATGGCTCCACCTCTTCGCAATTTAGAAGTACGTATAACTCAGCAACTTTAGCATCACGTGCACTCAAGTATACTTTATGGGATGCGCCACACGCACGACCAGGATAATTAAAAATTGATATTTGAGGACTAGATGAAGGACCTTCACTTGCGTCAACATTACGTGAGATTCTGGTCCTCCTTGTTTCTATTTCGGATGGATAGTAAAAAGAAGCAAAAGTAGAGGTCTCCTCCACTAAGTACGCTTCACAAATGGAACCTTCTATCCTAGCCTTATTTTTTACTTTATCTTTCAACAAACGCAACAACCTAAGAAAGAAGATTGTTTAGAGATATGCTAATTGATGAAAACATATATATTAAATGATCTAAAAGTAAAAGAGATGTATACCTCTCGAAGGGATACATCCAACGATATTGTACTGGACCACCAATTCTTGCTTCATATGGTAAGTGGATTGGAAGATGTTCCATAGCATCAAAGAAACTAGGAGGGAATATTTGTTCCAGTTTACATAACAAAATCGGAACCTCACGTTCCATAACCAGTAATTGTTCAACATTTAAGGTCGTGGATGTCAACACTCTGAAAAACTGACTGAGCTCAACAAGCGGCTTCCAAATATCATTCGGTAAAGAGTCGAATGCAATTGGAAGCAATCTCTGCATGAATACATGACAATCATGGCTTTTCATTCCATGCAATTTTCCTTCCCTCATGTTGACACATCTTGATAAGTTGGAGGCATACCCATCAGGTAACTTGAGTTGTTTAACCCATTCACAAACAGCTACCCTTTGGGGTTTACTCAATACATATTTAGCCTTTGATTTTTGAAGTTTGCCACCCCCGATATCCTTCAACTCAAGCTCTCGTCGTTTACATATTTCTGCTATATCCAATCGAGCCTTAGACGTATCCTTCGTCTTACCATTGACATCCATAACCGTGTCAAACACATTTCGTTTTGTGTGCATAACATCAATGTTATGACGGAGCAAATGCATTTTCCAATAAGGCAAGCTCCAAAAGATACTCTTTTTGGTCCAATTATGTTTATCGCCATACCCAGGTATCGGTTCTCCTCCAGATTCATGGATGAATGGAAATGACTCAATTTGGTGCCATATCTGCTCTCCAGATAAATGTGGGGGAGGGGGAGCGGTCTCAACACGTCCCTTCTTGAATGTTGTTTTATTCCTCCTATAAGGATGATCTAAAGGAAGAAATTGGCGGTGGACATCAAAATATGAAGTCTTGCGACTGTGCTTAAGAGTGAAACCCTTTGGTCACCCCATACAACAAGGGCAACCAAGCCTCCCCGCAGTCATCCAACCCGACAACATCCCATATGCTGGAAAGTCGTTGATTGTCCACATCAAAGCTGCTTTCATCATGAAATTCTGCCTCAAGGATACGTCATATGTTACAACACCATAATTCCATAAATTGTTCAACTCTTCTATCAGAGGCTGCATGTACACATCAATCTTACTTTTTGGATTTGACGGACCTGGAATTATGACTGTCAAAAACATAACCTCCCTCTTCATGCACATCCCAGGTGGGAGATTATACGGAGTCACAATAACTGGCCAACACGAGTAAGCTTTACCGTACTTACCAAAAGGATTGAATCCATCCGTACATAACCCCAATCTCACATTACGAGCTTCTTGAGCAAACTCTGGATACATCCTATCAAAATGCTTCCATGCTTCTCCATCCGATGGATGACCCAAGATAGTCGGATCTCTCCGATTGTTAACATGCCATCACATATGGGATGCAGTTGCCATTGAAGAGTACATTCTTTGGAGTCTAGGAGTGATCAGGAAGTACCACATTTTTTTCAGGGCGGTCTTTTTTACAATGCCTTTTCTAGTGGTTCTGAACTTGTACCGGTCAGCGCCATAGAATCTACAACTAACAATGGTTTCAGTCGCATATTCATTATGATACAACATGCATCCATTCTGGCAACATTCAATTTTCTCAACTCCCAAACCCAATTTTGCCACTGACTTCTTTGCTTGATAAAGATTACGAGGCATTCGGTTGTCAGACGGCATGGTCTCGCCCATCAACTCAACCACACGATTGAAACAACCTTCCGACATGTTGAAATTGGACTTGATGCTAAGAGCAACCAGAGAAGCCGACAATTCTGAGTAATTCTGACATCCATCCCACAACGGAGCTTGTGCAGCCTCCAGCATCTCATAAAATCATTGTGCATCCTCATTTGGATCCTCTTCTATATATTGGTCTCCCGTTGCACTGTCTTGTTGAATGGCTCGACCAACTTCGGGGCCAGCATGATCCATAATCATCTGCTCGAAAGGATTGTATTGTTCTCTCTGTTCACCACCACCGTAATATGCATCGTTCACCACAATCGGGGGAAGAGATGGCATAGACTCGCCATGGCTAGTCCAGTAGTAATAATTAGGCATGAACCCCCTCGTGTACAGATGTGTCATCACATCGTCCCCAAAGTGCATCCGTCTACACTGACATTTCTTACAAGGACACCTCATTTTTGGGTTTTGTTATATTAGAAAGTTCGGGTCGTTGCGAGCAAACGTAACGAACTCTAACACTCCCTCCATGAACTCGGTTATCAATCCTCCATCTTCCAACCTTCTATCCATCCACCTCCTATGCTCGGGAGCTTCCATTACTGCTAACTAGAACAACAATACTTAGTCTAGGATCCTCATTTGGATCCTCATTTCGTTTCATTAACTAAATTACTAGCACACTATTGAGCTCTGCTCTCTACTAACAAACAACACATCATTTAAACAAACACATGCATTTGAATTATTTTTCAGCACACATACAACATCCTGCATATCAACATACACCCTATTGAGCTCCGCTCTCTACTAACAAACAAGAAATCAATTCAAGGATCACACATATTGAGCTCCGCTCTCTACTAACAATCAACACATCAATTAAATAAACACAAGCATTTGAATTATTTTTCAACACACATACAACATCCTGGATATCAACATACACCTATTGAGCCCCGCTCTCTACTAACAAACAAGAAATCAATTCAAGGATCACACATATTGAGCTCCGCTCTCTACTAACAATCAACACATCAATTAAATAAACACAAGCATTTGAATTATTTTTCAACACACATACAACATCCTGGATATCAACATACACCCTATTGAGCTCCGCTCTCTACTAACAAACAAGAAATCAATTCACATAACACATTTACTTAACAAATATCCAATTAACCAAATTCAACAATAACACATACACAGTGATCATCAAAGCTTCAACTTGTAGCAAGCATACACAGATTTCAGCAATAAGATATACGCAGTGATCATCATTATAGCAACCAAGTACCATTATAGCAACCAAGTACTCATTTTTCATACATATTCTCATAATTAAACAATGAACAGTTAGTACCTGCACGTGCGTTGTTTGTGAAGAATCTGAACACTAGAGCAGCTGGGACAAGCGAGAGTTCCTACCACATGGAATAGAATTCAAGTCATGAGCATAATCACATAAACCATATCATGTAAAAGTTCAATGCCGACATTACTAGCGCCAACACAGTTGCAAATTTTGACATACAAGATTTCAAAAATCAATAAGTAAGAGAATCAGATCAAGTTCTTTGGTCAAACAAGCAGGTTGAAGTATTGTTTATGATAAAATATGATAATATATAGTAGCAAATAATTCATAAATATCAATATAGGTCCCTCATACGCAAGGGAAGTGTGATCAGCACCTGGTGAGGGTGCGTTGTAACAACCTAACCATGTGGCAAGTAGGGCAAGAAACAGATTTGGGTACTGGGAATTGGACAAATGTAGTCGAGAAGGGGTGGTGGTGGTGGTGGGGGAGGTAGGCGAATTGTGAGTGAGATTTGGGAAGGGAGGGAGCAAGCCCCTTGAAGTGCTTGCATGGCCATGAATGGAGGTTTCGACATATATACAGGGGTATGTCACTTACTAGTTATTACCATGCAAGTATTTTACCATTTTACTGCCTGGGGGATTTATTTCCTGTGTTGGTTTGAGCAGGGCAGCCACGGAGGCATTTGCTCACAACTGGATGGAGTGCATTTGTCAACAAGAAGAAGCTTGTTTTTGGCGATGCTATGTTATTTCTCTGGTATCATGACCTACATTCTCTCATATATGAACTAGTATTCCTAACTGTGACTTACATTTTTAATTTGCAACAGGGGTGAGGATGGAGAGCTGAGATTAGGGATTCGTAGGGCAGCTCAATTGAAAAGTGGTGGTACCTTTGCAGCTCCTCCCTCTGGTCAGCAATTGAATCCTGGCACTCTCATGGATGTTGTTAATGCTTTATCTACACGATGTGCCTTTAGTGTTTGCTATAATCCAAGGTATTCTTCTTGCTATTCACTTGCAGTTTCCTTGGGAGCTAGTGAAATGTAATCTTTCAGTTGCTAAGTACAATTGTGGAGTGTTTTATGTTTCTATCCATGCCACATTAATACTTCTCGGATACTTGCGGACTATCTCTTTCAATTGGTTTGTGAATCAATATAAGTGGAATATCACAATGATTTGATAAATTATAGTATTTTATTGTGTCTACAGTGATTGAAGTTGACATATGAAACATTTATTTTTTAATTTAGGCTGTGTTTTTAAGTTGATATTATATGAATTTTATATGTTAGCCATATCATATCATATAATTTTTAGAATTTGCCACTGCCAGATTATCCTCAACCAAAAAGGCTCTAAAATGTTTGATATGTCTCTATCTCAGTCTTTTTTTGTCTCTACTTTCACTCTTTTTACAATTAATCTTAAATTAATTGATAGGTCCAGTAAAGGAATTGAGAGATATGCCATATACAAAGAACCAAAGATTCGTGGAGTTTTATGACATAAGAGACGCAGCTAAAGCTTTGAAAGACATGAATGGGAAGGAAATTAATGGAAAAACAGTTTTTATTGAGTATAGTAGAGGAGGAGGTTACACTACAAAGTTATACCATTCCTTTTCTCCTTCCCCGCCTCAGTTGCAACGCAAATTCTCCCGTCGTTTTGTTACTGATGTTAGTCATAATTTGCCTCACCCCCAATTATCTATAAATAAGTCAAGTTTTAACAAGGGAAGCAGTCCCAAGAATGTAACAACAAATTCTGGGTCTATTGAAGAAACAATTGGCTCAATGAGTTTGTGTGGGGAAGTTAGAAATGGGGTTGAAGAGCAGCAGCAACATTCACACGAGCCTTCAAGGAGGAATTCCATTAGAAAACACACTAGTTGTGAGTCCACTATAGAAAGCACGAAGCAGCAGCAACAACAACAACAAACACAACAACAACAGCTACATAGAAGCAGTAGTAAGCATTGGAAGGGAAAGTAAACAAAGAAGCATGAAACTCGGTTTCTAATAAAAGAAGATGACATTGTGGAGTCCATTTCTAGAGATTCTAGAACTACTGTGATGATCAAGAATATACCCAACAAGTCCAGTTGAAATTGTACACAATGTATCAGTAATGGAGAGTCAAAAAGCTTTTTCATTCTAGCAGGACTTTTTCAGTTTAATTTTTTCTGGTTACCCTTTACAAAGGCCAATTTATGTAGTTCATATGCAAACTCTTGCTCTTGATACCTTAAAGTACAACAGAACCTAATCCAGTCATTACATGTCATCTTTCCAATCATTACTCTAATTACTTGTATTAACAAGTAAACCAAAAGGCAATTGTGAGAAGGTATCAGTTTATTGTGAGAATGTATCAGTTTATTCTGAGATTATTGTGAGAATGTATCAGTAGCCTGAGCAGAGCTTCTTAAAATTTAGCAGTGCCTATGGTGCGTTGTGTAACCTGAACCTATGGTGCCATTCTGGGAAGAAGAGAGAAAGAGGGAAGAGGGCTTACTCTGCCGTCGGACGAGCGCCGCGTTGCAGAGAGAGGAGGTGGGGACGAGCGCCGCGTTGCAAAGAGCCACGAACTGAGTGAGTGAGCCACGAACTAAGTCTTCACTGAGGATGGAAGGCCCACAGCGGCCGTTTTCCGGCGTGCTCCGGCAACCGAGTCTCTCTCTAAGGTTGGAAGCTCCACAACGGCGCAGAAGAGTGAAAAGAGAGAGAGTGAATACAAACAGAGAGAGTGAAATGTGAGTAATGAAAGGGGGAAAAAATCCCGCGTAGCAATTAGGGATTTAGTTTTAGGGACCGAATTTTCGATCCCTAATTTAATCTCTAATAATAAAAGGTTTGGCCATCGAAAATATATCGGTCCGTAATAAAAAACACGTTTATCGGTCCCTAAATCAGTCTCTAAACGAGTCAACAAAGTTGACTTTTTATTTTTCAATTTAGGGACCGAATTGGAGACGGATTAATTTGCGACCACTCTTTTCGGTCCCTAATTCGGTCCCCATATAGGTATCAATAACCAATTTCTTAAAAATACCAATACGGTCCCTACATCGGTCCTTATTAGGGACAGATTCAATTCGGTCCCTAAATTCGGTGGCTAAAACGCTGTTTTTTTGTAGTGGTCTACCACAGAGGCAATATACTTGATACAAAGATTGATGGAGCGATATCAGATTAATCAAAAAGACATACACATGGTTTTCGATTTGGATAAGGCATCTAATAAGGTGCCAAGAGAGGTATTGTAGAAGGCGGCTCTCAAGATAAAAGTTCATATTGCCTATATTCGAGCAATCAAGGGTATGTCTAATAGGGTAACGACTAGTTTGAGAACATAAGGCAGGGCCACATAAATTTTTCCTATAACAATAGAATTGCACCAAGGGTCAACTTTTATTCCCTATCTTTTTACCTTGGTCTTGGATGTGCTTACTAAGCATATCCAAGACTCGTTCCATGATACATGATTTTTGTAGTTCATATAGTCCTAGCCGGAGAATGGGAAGTCAGAGATGTGGAGACAAGTTTTGGAAGCACATGACTTTCGTTTGAGTAGAAGTAAGACATAGTATATGGAATATAAGTTTAGTAGGAGGTGCACTAATTCTAGCTTATAGATGAAAGTTGGAGACTATACCATACCAAAAATCACACAGTTTAAGTAGCTTAGGTCCATCATAACGACATGAAAATAGAGGGTTATGTAAACCATAGGGTTCAAGTGGGGTGGATGAAATAGAAAAGTGCTTCAGGAGTTATTTGTGATAAAAAAAATTACCAAACAAGTTTAAGGGAAAACTTTACTGCACAACTATAAGACCTACAATGATATATGTGACTGAATGTTAGGTGGTAAAAAGCCCACAAAAGAATGAACTCAATATATCAAAGATGAGAATGTAGTTTCGGATGAGTAGAAACACTAGACAAGACAGGATTAGGAATAAATGCATTAGAAAGAAATTTAAAGTAGCGCCTAATGTAGAAATGATGGTAGAATCTCGCCTTAGGTAGTTCGAGTATGTGTGGCGAAGACCCAAGAAACTCTGGTAAGGAGAGTAGATCGGATGGAGGGTACCCTAATCATTAGAAGTAGGGGAAAACCAAAAAATCTATTGGCAAAACCATTAAGAAGATTTTAGATGTAAATGATTTGTCTACAAACAAGATTTTTGGTATATGACATTGTGGCACCGTTTGATTCATGAATTATGGAGAAAACTTTAATTGA
Organism: Ammopiptanthus mongolicus; assembly: GCA_039655645.1. Lineage (NCBI taxonomy): Eukaryota > Viridiplantae > Streptophyta > Magnoliopsida > Fabales > Fabaceae > Ammopiptanthus > Ammopiptanthus mongolicus. The sequence continues at coordinate 89,366,060 of CM077347.1, forward strand.
TTTTTTGTGTGTGTACCAAGATATCCTTCAGTCAATAGCCAGAGACTAATTTTTGAGGAGAAGAGATCACTGAAGTGAGTTTTGTCTCTCCTAACAAAGTTTTTTCCATACACATGACATGAATCAAACCCCTGATAGCTATATGCTTAAGAAACTTAACTATTTACCAACTATGTTGGACCTTGTTGATAACTTGAATTCATTTCAATCCAATTACAGTAAAATAATTGGACTTTAATTACATCTACTAATTTGGTTATGAAAAATGCTACATTACATGGTTTCAATTAATTTAACTCTTACTGAGTCAAATGCATGATTGAAATTTGTCTTCACGAAATTAAGCGGAGATGAGAGGGTTCAGCCGTTGAGTGAAGATGCCTACTTTCTGGTGGTTGCCCAAATGAATGGAAGAGCAACAACGTATGTGATCATGGTATGCGATTAATTTTAATTTTATTTTTTGTAATAGCTAGGTTAGGCAATGGGACCAGTTAAGTGTTGGAAATGATTCAGATTAGGTGATTCAGTTAGTATTAGTTAATGTTTGTTTGTTAGTTTGTTTGTTAGTTATAACTAATAAATGATCAATAATCTATTTGGGAATAGTGTAAAGCAATATAAATAGGCATTTATGAGAATCAATGTGATATAGAGAAAGTGTGATTAATAAAAATTTAGAGTATTCTTTATTATTTTTTTTCTCTTCATATTTTTCTCTACTTTGTGCTTGTGTTTCAATATTGAGAGGGGATTAGGAGAGTGGAAAGAGGAAAGGATAACCAAAAGAGTGAATATATATTCTTGTGTTTTTTTTCCTTCCTCTACACGATCTTGTAGTTAACTTGATTATAAGAGATACATATATGAGAAGAGATCCATTTATATCGGTCTAAATATGAAAATAATATAATATAGGATTTAATTGATATACATTGTCAGTGTAAAAAATTTTTACAATGATAACCAATCGGAAATAGTCATATAAGCTAAAATGTTTGAGTCTTATCCTAAATACCTTAAAAGTCACATATATCATGATTTTTGATTGGTTGACAGTGTAAAATCAGTATATATCAATTAAACTCTATAACATATACTTTTAAAATATATGAAAATAAAAACTCTTTGATTATATTTTATTGACGTTCAAAATTTTTAAAACTTGATACAAATAATCTAGATAATAGATATTTATAATTTAACGGTTGGATCAATAAAAGTTATATTGTATAAAAAATATTAAATAATGTAAGAACATTAAGTGTTGCACTAACGTAAATTGATCATTCTTACATTAAGTCTTACACTAACGCCAATTGATCATTGTTTTTTATATACAGGAGGCTCTCAAAAATTGGATAGTGGTGATCTTTTGTAGAAGAAAAAAATTATTGTTTATTTAAGAGGAGGATAGAATTTCTCATGGAAAGTAGTGCTGGTCTGCTAGAGATCGAATTACCACTCTTCTCCTAGCATGCATGTTCATAGTTCCTAATAACTAAATTATCAGTATATATAGGACACTAATTTTGAGTTTAGTGTGACTTTGCAACAGTTTTTCCATCCCTGTCCGTCCGGCCATATTTATTGAGATTTAATTGGTATATATTGTCAGTGTAAAGATTTTTTATACAGAGAACTAATCAGAATTTGTCACATAAGCTAAAGTGTTGACTATTATCCTAACTACCTTAAAAGTCACGCATATCATGATTTCTGATTGATTGTTGGTATAAAAAAAACTTTATATTAACAATATATAACAATTAAATTCTATTTATTGACCGACATAACTTGAACTTTTAAAGGATATTTTCAACCAATTTTATATGAAAAGAACGATATTAGATATGAAGGGTCATTATACCATAAATGGAATATTTTAATATCAATTGCTAGTATTTTAATACCATAAATGGAACCCAACTTCTAAATATCATATAATTCGAAGCACAGAAAAAAATATATCATATAATTCGTGCTTCAAATGATTTTATAGCATATTTAATAGTTGTTATTCTTTGGTGCAGCAGAGTAGCCGGTGATGCTTGGCAGTCATCAATAGTTAATTTCAAAGAGTACTCAGAACATCAAAATAGTAATGGCTTTACTCGTTTTTAAAACAAAGAAAAGGACATATATATCATTTCTAGCCAAATTCCCATCATATGTTGGTAGTTTATCTCTATCTCTCTAATATTTGTATTTTTTTGATATTTTTTTGACAAAATAAATCAAGGACTAAGAATATGAGAGAAGTAAATTCATTGATAATAGATTGTATAATAACGGCAAATATGTTTTTTTTTTGATAAATAACAAATAGGTGAATTTGTTACTCTATGAAAATATTTACTTTGCTGGATAATATGGTTAAGGTTCTGTTGGTTTTAGAGTCACAGTCCAAGGTTGAAAAACTGATGAAAGAAGAGTTTGCAGACAAAGTGGTTTTTTATGATTTTAGTTTTATTTATTTATTAATTTATGAGTTTAGTTTATACAATAAAAAAATCTTTCATAAATTGTATTAAAAATAGGGCGATAAGATTGGAGGGGCAAGTTCTAAATCTAAAGAAAAACTTTACTAAATGTTTTGAGCTTTAACAAGGTGATCAACACAATTATTGCTCTCACAAAAATTGTGCAAGAAATAATATTCTTGACTTCTTTTTTTTTTTTTTGACGTAATATATTCTTAACTTCTTTATAATAAGTCATGAATATCTTTTATATATATATATATATATATATATATATATATATATATATATATATATATATATATAAAGAATGAAATTTGAGAATTAAAATTGGACAAAATTGATTCCATCTCTGCTCACACTAAATTAGATTTTAACAATGTTTATCAACATGTCGTTGGTCCGAGTGGTAAGGGATTTGGATACCTTAAGCAAGTGGTTAGGGTTCGAATCTTAATTCTTATATATGAAGAAAACCTGGTTGGGAGAAAAGAACGGATCTTGTGTGTCCAACAGGTTTCCCAACAGAGATTAGTCACTGTTAACGGTGGTGGATACTTTGTATCTATAACATGATTACAGAAAAAAGATTTTAACTCTGCTTTTATAAAAAAAAAAAAAAAGGTCAGGTAGAAAAGTGGTCAGGTGTTCCTCCTCCCTAAATTGCTGGTTCTAGAAAAAATTATAAAATTGTTATAATATTTTTTAAAAATGTGACAATAAATATGAGTTTAATTTTGATGTATTTTTAATACAATTATTTTGTACTATCAACCGATCGTACATATATTATCATATATGTGACTTTTAAAGTAATTATTATAATAATCAAATATTTCTTATTATGTAATAATGCTTTATTGACTTAAACTGTAAAAAGCTATACTAAGTGCATTAAATTGAATGATATTATAAAATTCACGTTGAGAACGCACTAAAATTAACTTTTTTTAGCACAAAAAAAAGTTAAACTTTTTAATATTACTTCAAAACTAATTGATAATACATATGGCAAAAACAAACTCATGAGTAATAAGCATGACTAGAAATTGTGTAAAAAAAAGCATGACCAGAAACTTTACGTACGGATGCAAATTCCCTCTAATAGTCTGTCTCTATATCTTTACTTATATTTTTTTACTATTTTTTGGACAAATCAAATTAAGGGTTGAGAGTAGTGGAGGTGATCCTGATATGAAACTTTACTTCCCCTTTCTTGTATACGGATGAAAATCTTTTTTTCTATTTTTCTGTTCTCTATCAATAATAATTTATCACTTAATAAAATAAAATTATAATTCATTAACATCAATGTACATTCTCAGCCTTTAATTGGTAGCGGACATCGAAACATCATTTTTTTAGGATAGCAGAATTTTATTCCTTATATATATATATATAATATCACATGTTAAATTATTCTGCGACAAACAAGGAAACTTGAAATTGGAAAGAGGTTTAAACGGATATCTGAACTTGAACAATTCCAACGAGCTTCAGCAATCCTTGGAAATACTTTAGCATCTACGCAACTAACTCCCTTAACCACAATTATCGCTCAATATTGCCTCATTCAGAAACAAACTTTCGTCCCATGATCAAATTAAAAAAAGTTTTTTGTCGAATATACTACAAATTTGATGATCCTGACTCTATATTGTGCCGGAAACCAGAGGGGTACCATGAAGTTGTTTGGATCTTGATTTTTCAACACATACTTTTGATGCCAACTTAATTTTGTGGATTCAAACGGAGCGCATTCTTTCAAGAACTGCCATAAAGAGGTAACAATATTCTTTTTGTTTTAACTCAGAATATTCATCATTACTTGCTTGCTTTAGTTAATTAAACATTAGACACCATAATTCCACCAGTTTTTTTTTATTACCACTGTATGTTTCCACACAATTATACATACTGCACCAAAAGAAGACATTGATATGTACCACAATTTGATGAGTGAGAGCAGCACTATACTTTGAACGACAAACAACTGTGTCATAATTTGTTTTCATTTTCCTTCTTTCTCTCTTCTCCTTTCTCGCTTTTTGGGGGGCTAATCTTTGTGTAAAAAGGACTCAAAGGAGAGATAATAATAGTGGAAGAGAAATAATGTAATTCTATATTATTGAATATGTGTCATATTAGTTAAATATATGAGATAATAATAATTCTCAATAATTCTCAAATCTAATATTGTAGCATAATCTCTTGCCAACTCTTTTTAGTTGAAGTTGTAAGGAGCTTGATTCTCTTTAAGTAAGGTCTCGAATTCGAGTATCGTGAATGAAAAAAAATAGACGTATTGGAAGAGCTTTGTCCTCTTAAATGGGTCTTTCCTGCTCACTCAGATAATCAGAGTTAAATATGATTTCTGAATATCAATGGTGTCAGAAGAAAAAAAAAATTCTAAAAAAAACTCGTGCCTTTTTATGAAGGATTTATGAAAGCATATTGTTGAAGGAAGGAGACACCACAATTAGGGTACAACTTTAGTGGTCAATGCTGGGTATCACTCACTCAAGATGGAGAATCAATTCCACAGAATCTGGACATATTGTCCCTTTCAAAAATCCGCAATAGCCTATTTGAAGCCAATTGCCAACAAATTGAAGACCTTCTAGTCCTGTTTAGTGGAAATTAAAGCTGGTCTAGATATGAATCCCTTTTTGAACATATCCTGATAATGTCCTTCCCAATTGTTTGATGGAAATCTCACTGGGCATCGCTTTCTGGTCCTTAAAAGCCTTCCCATTACTTCCTCCATGCATGCTGGTCTGCTTTGCCTGATAACCATGGCATGGCTTTCATTACTCTTTGCACCTATAACGCCATTGTCAGTGACTTTCATTATTGGCTTAATAATTTCATTCTCTCAAGAAACAAAGTTTATATTGTACAAAGAGTAAATTGCGATTGTGGTCACAATTACGATCGCGTTGTGTTTTTTGTTAATATGGACAATTGAGGAAAAATATGGCCGATATGATCATGATTGCGGTTGTGATACGGTTTCGGAGACTGTCAAAATCAAAACGTCGTGATCTCAATTGCGGTTTGTGACCCAGATTTAAAACCTTCATAGTTAGAAGGTTAAAAACAATACCAAATCATCCAATTACGTGTAGATAATGTGTGTTTCTTGTTTTTGAATGTTTTTGTGAGTGTGGATAACATTGATCTTGGAGATTATCTATCATAGAAATAAAGCATTTGCTTGCGTACACAGTATAGAAAAAATGTTTGGACTATGCAGCTTTTCCTTTTGTTTGTAAAACACCTTTTGCTTTTAGAAAAAAGAACAATGGAGTGATGGACTAGTTACGTAAATGTTAGTTGCAAGTTCATGTGATTGAGTTCGGCAAGGAACATCACTTCTCTCCTTCATCCATGATTCGGACTATAATTTCTTCACCTTCGTTCGTCCAGGTAATTCTTAAACTTTATTTATAGATATCATATGTTAAAATTAGGTTAAATTAATGTGCATATCCCTGAACTATTTGAAAAATTTTACATAGGTCCATATATTTGGGTACCCGAACACATAAAAAATTGTAATTGGATCCCTAATATTTTTTTTCCGTTAGAATTTCATTAAGTATCTGTTAAATGATTCATCCACTCATCATTTGTGGGTCCTTTAAGTTTTTGGAAAAATTCAAATAAATCCATATACTTTTTAAGAAAATTCAGAGGAAAAAACTTAGAAACAGTTCTTTACCTCCTGTTCCTAGGTACTGTTTCTCACTAAAAATACAACTGTTGCAAACTGTATTGTTGCACCTGTTTAATGAAAATAACTACCTTTTTGTATCTAGAACACTAGAAACAGTGTGTCATAGGTATTGTACCTAAGTTTAGTCCAAATTCAAACAAATCCATGTACTTAACGAAACCCTAACGGAAAAGTGTATGAAAGATTCTATTACAAATTTCCTATGTGTTCAAAGAATCAATTACAAACTTTTAAAGTATAATAACCTATTTGAAAATTATCAAATAATTCAAAAACCTACATATTAATTAAGCCTTAAAATTAAATCGATCCTATACAATTTTTTAGTACAATACAGTAGAATGTCATTGGCATGAAATTACAACACACTTCTAGTGTAGATATATGTAAAATAATTGTAATAAAAAAAAAAGATATATCCAAAATAATTTTCTGTAAACAATTCAAAAATGTGTCGTGCAGATGGTACTTAATTAATAGAAAGCTCAGCAAGTAAAGACTAGAAAACGGATAATTACAAATGTACAAGATTTCATCTAATTAATGTCTACAATTTGCACCCTTAATTTATTTGTAAACTAATACTTCAATAAAGTGCTATTGATACCATCAATATTTACCAATACGAATGGTTATCATTGGGCAAGAAAAACAAATGGCATTATTTTCCCCCTAATTTGCTGAAAGGCAAAGGCGAGGGATTGAACAAACAGTGCGTAAGCGCACTCATGCCAACATTGTGTTTCCTTACGTAGGTGTCAGTTGAGGAATTTCAAATCATCACGGCCAAAAATAAAAAAATACAAAACTCCATGTACTATTTTTCAATAAGAGTAATATATGTGTAGTAGCCCTTATACATATTATATTTTGTGCTATTACACCTAATACTTAGAGAATAACACCTAAGATTTGTAAAAACAATACTACTAAAGAATTTTCGCAAGCACCAATTTAATAGACACGATATATTCTAAGACTTAAGTAGGGTTTTGTATATGGTCAGAATAAGACGGAACATGACATATGGATTATATTATGTATTTTATAAATAAAATAGAGTATGATATAAAATTAAAAAGTGAAATATTTTGATTCTACTAAAGGGGTGAAACCAAAGATAATAAAATAGAACACCACGTTCTATCTTATTCTTTGTGCATCAAAGGATACCTTACTCTAACAAGTAGAAGCCCTATAGCCAAGGGATTATTCAATGAATGGAAAAGTTACAGGAAAAATTTAGTATAGTTTATAATATGAGTATAGGGACAATAATTTAATGGGATTGAATAAGTCACAAATTTAGTGCCTCTTCGATTATAAGTTGACACAATCAAATTAAAGTTTGCAATGACACAAAATATATAATAAAAATATCATCATACGTGAAAGGAATTATTGCGGTGGCTGAACCTAAGTTTTCAACTGAAATGTAAACACACCCTTACTCAACCCTAGACGATAAAAGTCTTCAACCATAAGAGAAAAATACTACAAGAATAATTACAAGATTAAAAAACCAAACTCATACAAGAAGTTTCTTGTACACCATCTCTCAATGTGGTATGAAAAATTCAAGTGTCACTTCTTCTCTTTGTCTCACTATATACATCTCCAAGCAAATTACCTCCTTAATTGCCAACAATACTTAATTTTCAAGTTTTCTAAATCATAAGGAATTTTCCAAATCTTTTATATTTTCACAATTTCCTTTACATTCTCCCATATATATCCTTAATTTATGTTTCCTAAATTACCAAGGATATACGTGCTAAGAAAAAATATATAAATAAAGCTAATTAATCTCTATCAAGACACATAATCCAATTTCCTACAAATCTCCACATTGTCAAATGTCTTGTCATCTAGAAAATTTACAAAAACTTCATTTGGATCCAAACTCTCTAGTTAAGTGTAAATCTTCACGAACATCATGATTGTTGTGCATGGCTCATATATTCTAATAACTGGACAGTCGTTGGAGCATAGCTGAAAGCGGAATGAATGGAGAGCGACAACGTCTGTCCTTTGGGATTGGGCCTCTCTTCTATTGGGTTACAAATAAGTGAGTTGGGGATGTGAGGGGCGAAGCCGCCCGCGGTACAGTACAAGAAATTTTGTAAGTTGTACTGTGAGATGTGAGATATAAATATGCACTGTAACCCTATTTTTGAGATAATAAGAATAACAATCACTCAGCTCCTGGGAATGTAGGCACATTGTCGAACCTCGTTAACAAATCCTTTTGTCTTTATGTGTTTACTGTTTCGTTTCTTTTATCTATGATGAATCCTTGTGTGGCCAAAACCACAAATAAGAAAATATGATTCGCCTTTATACTTGTACCGGCTAAGCACAACCCAAATCAACCATTAACAATGGCTAGCTCCACTCGATTCAAACATCTTAGCCAATGCACATGTGTAGTCTCGCAAGTTTTGTCATCTTCTCCATATTCCGTCCTTTTTCCCTTCAATGTTTTTGCCAATCGCTATTGAATAACAATGTCCTTCATCTCTTCTTTGTGGAAGCCTTTCCTAAGTATTCAACAATCAACGGTCTTTCTAACGCACACCAAGTCCACTTTATCAAGAGCCGTATATCTACCAACATGTTATCACTTTTCACTATACAGAGTCACCTCTTTGCCACCATATCGTGTTATCGCTTGCCATTGGCCTCATAACAAGTCTTCTTTTCCCAAAAGAGCCATGTCACTACGTGTTCGCTACGTCTTCACACGTAATACCACTTATCATCAAGTCGAGCCATTTCCTGCAAATGGGTATACAAGGTGAAACTCGTCCCGATGGATTAGTAGAGAGGTACAAGGCTTGTTTAGTGGCATGAGAATTTTCATAGAAATACAGGTTGGACTATGATGAGACATTTAGTCCAATGGCTAATATTTTGGTAGATGTATGTCAAGAATGCGTTTCTGCATGGTGAGTTAGATCGAAAAATATACATGGAGTGCCCAAGCGGTTTCAAAAGCAAATATCATCCAAGTTATGTGTTCAAATTGAAGAAATCATTATACGTATTGAAGTGGGGACCAAGGGCATGGTATGGAAAAATTGCGAATTTCCTAGTACAAAGTGGATATTTAGTGGCGCCATCGGACGCAAGCTTGTTTGTGAAAGAACGAGATGGTAAGCTAGCTATAGTGCTAGTGTATGTTGATCTCATTATCACTAGAAATGACTAAGAAGGTTCATCGCACAAGAGGTAATCTGCCCGTATTCTTTCAAATGAAGAAGCTTGGAGTGTTAAAACACTTTCTAGGACTTGAGGTCGAAAGAACCAAGGATGGGTTATTTTTGTGCCAGCAAAAGTATCCTTAAGATTTGCTTGAAAAATATGGCATGTTGGATTGCAAACCAATCTCAACTCTGATGGAGATGAACACAAGATTATGTTCAGCCGAAGGAAAAAACTTAGAGGATGACATGATGTATAGGGAGCTAGTGGGTCGTCTGATCTACCTCACTTTGACTCGACTTGCCATATCACACGTAGTGGGTGTGGTAAGTTGATTCATACAAAACCCTAAAAAGTCGCATTTGGAAGTGGTACATTGAATTTTGAGGTATATCAAGAGTACATTGATTATGGGATATTTTACAAGAATGGCATTCCATGTGAAGCCATAGGATATTGCGACACTGATTATGCTGGTGACTATAGCACTTGACGTTCAACGACTAGATATATGTTTACTTTCATATCGGGAGTAGTGTGTTAGTGTAGCAAGAGACAACTCATTGTATCTTTGTCTAGTACAAAAACATAATACAGAGCAACAACTATGGAAGCTCAGGGCTGCTTATACAACTTTTAAAAGATCTACATCAACCGATTAATTATGCAGTGAAGTTATATTGTGACAATCATTCAGCGATCTGCTTGGCGAAAAATCCTACCTTTCAAACTAGAACCAAGCATCATTTCTGGCAAGAGGTGATGGTTTCTAGCGCCTGAGGTGATGGTTTCTAGCGCCTGAGGTGACGGTTTCCAACATCGTTGGTGCAAAATTAATAGAAATGACCAAAATGTGCTAACGTTTGAAAGATAAAGGATCAAATCGGAACAAAAAATAAAAGAGAGGACCAAAACTGAAACTAAAATAAAGATAGAGGATCAAATATAGAGTTTAGCCTTTATATTGTATTAAGTTGTTAATTATATATCAAATTCGTTCTATAAAATTTGTTTTTATATGTTGGTTAATTTTTTTATTGTTATTTCATGTTATGTATATTGGGTCATGACCCCCCTCACATGAAATTGGGTCCGTCACTGGACAACGCTAATTTTCTACCATTTACTAAAATTAGATAAAAGTTGGTTGTGTGGATTTATACTATTTTAATTTTAACACGTATACCCGCCTATATAAAAACAACATCATGCACGGGTGATCAATCATTCAATTAAGAAACATATTAGAAAGTTTCTTCTCCTTCTCTTTATTCTTTACAATAGAAACCCCCTTTTTTAAATCCCATCCAGCCCTCAGTCTCCAAGCAAACCTCTTTAATGTCCAAGATTTTTTATTTATTTTCAATTTTCCTAAATCCTATTAAAATTTTGAAATCTTGGAGTTTTACAAAACTTCTCATATTCTCTCAATCCTTAATTTAGATTTTATAAATTACCAAAAATATACTTGTTAATTAATAAAAAACATAACTAAAACTAATCCTTATGCTTATCAATAGGACAATTTCCCAACAATTTGGACTATGCAGCTTTTTCTTTCGATTTAAAAACACCCTTTGCTTTTTGAAAAAAAGACACAATGGACTAGTTACGTAATGATATTTGCTGATTTCATGTGATTGAGGTGAGCAGGACTAGGAGTCGCAAGACAGAAGGAAACATACATTAGAATGCCATTGACACTAGGGGTGGCCATGGGTCTAGGTAGTTTGGGTAGACCCTTGTAACCCGATCAACCCGATCCAACCCAATCCAGATTTTATGGGTTGGTTCGGGTGATTAAGTTGGGTTGGATAAAAACACATAGGACTCATAGAGTATGAGTTGGGTATTGAGTTTCATATTTCCAAACCAACTGAGCCCAACCCAATCCAGTACACTACTCTAATGACTAAATTAGGTTTATTTTTCATATACTCACTTAGTCCCTTATGATTCACGAACAGTACACGATAGCCTTCAATATTCCGGCTTCACTCTCTACTCTTCTCTGTTCTCTAATCTTACTCATGGCACCGGCGACGACGACGACCATAGACTTGCGGCGGCGGAGACCAGAGACCAACGGTCGACGGTAACCACAGAATGGTCATTCGTATGTTTTATGCCAGACCTGAGTACCCAACCCAGAAGTGGTTAGATTAGATTGGTTCGGGTTTCGTACTCCTTTTTACAAAATCGATCCAACCCAACCCACTATCCTTTGCTTGGTTGGGTGCTAAAACCCATTGAACCCAACCAAACCCGACCCATGACCACCCCTAATTGACACAAAATTACAACACACATGTTTAGTGTAGATATATTCAAAATAATTTCCTAAAATATGTGTAATGTAGATATCATTTCCTTAATTCATTGCGTCAAGTAAGACTTCAATAAAGTGATAGTGATACTATCCATATTCATGAATGTTAAGGGTTAATTAACATTGGCCAAAAAAAAGAAATGACATTATTTATTGCCCCAATTTGCTGAAAGGCAAAGGCAATGGATTGAACAAACAGTGCCGTAAGCGCACTCACACCAACGTTGTGTTCCTTGCCAAGGTGTCAACTGAGGAATATCAACAACAGCACAGCAAAAGAAAACTGCTGAAGAATTTTCATAAGCACAATTTTAACAGTCACATGTTAAGACGCCTCCTCTAGGATAAAGCTCCTCAAAATAAGCTTCTGTATAAAGTGAGAAAATAAAATTACATATACTTTTGATTAGTTGTGAAATGAAATTTCAATGCATTTTATAAACTAATCAAATGTGAATGTATTTTTATTTTTTCACTGAACTCACTTTAAGAGTCTAATTTCTTACTCTAACATCGAGAAACCCAATGGACTATTGCTGCAAATCGAGGGATTATTCAATGAATGAAAAAATTTAGTTTATAATTGTTTAATCTATAAGTTAATGTTCTTAATTTCTTCTTGCAATAGCTAGGACTTGATGATTACAGAATAAATCTGAACCGTTGAGTTCACAAAGTAAATATGAATTATGTTCATACAAATATTCATTCAACGAACCATGTCATGAACAGATCATTTAATATACACGTTTCCTACCACCCCACTGCTTGCTTCAATTCTTTGAAAAAAAAGTTAGATACACACCACTTAATTTGTGTATTAATTTGGTAGAATTAGTATGACTATTTATTTCCCCACTACAGTTTGACACCATAATTAAACAAAGTGGTGTCCATCTCACCCAAGCACCAAACATTAAAGACAGGAAGAGATATGCATGGAAGATGTTGTCCTCTGTCTGCTCATTGGGTGGTTTGGTAAAATATCTATCATTTGGATTGGATATATACTCGGAGAGAAATTCTAAGGTAATATTAGAGTAATTGAAATTATACCAACATTACATTGGTCTGAGTAAAATTGAGCTTGAATTTCTTAAACAAAATCTCGGGTTGAAGTTTTGTGAATGGAAAAAACGTAGTTGGGAGGAGGGGACATCCCACTAATAGGTGGCTAACCAGATTCCCCGGCGGAAAATAATCATCGGTGAAAGCAGTTGGTACTTCGCACTTATAACATGGTAAAAAAAAAAGTAAAAGAAATTATTTATTAAATGTTATAACCGGATGTATAACTAAGTTGGAGTATCTGTCGTACTCCTTGTTAATAGATTTGACTTATAAAAAAAATATTATAAGTGAATGTATAAATTGTATGGGTTATTATTCTCTTTTACTTTAATTATATTTTTAATACTATAAAATTGAGGTGATACATTTTTTATAACATAATAAAAACAATCAAATATTTTCTATTAAGTAGTGTCGATTGCATAGATCAAATGAAGTTATAATATCTTATCATAAATCATGCATATCTAATGCATCCAAATCATGTATAACTAAATTATTCTTAATGATTTTGCTTATATACAATTCTTTTTGGTATCTCTCAATCTGATTTGTTCTTCTTGCTACCAAGATTCTATAGATCTTTTCTACACATATTCAAACCTAAGACTTCTATCATTTTTGTGTACCATAAGTATAGCCTCAACTCTGCAATATAAGAATTTTTTTTCTGGAAAGCATCTGCAAATTTGTTGTACTCATCACCTGCTCCTTATTTAACCTCCCATACTCTCTATCTCTGTCTGACTGTTCATGCTTGCTTGTGGAGTTTGTGTGTGCGTGTGTGGCGTGCTTGGCCTCCTTTTGCTTCTCAGCATGATGATGGTAAGTTTGTAACAAATGAGCACGCGGAGTCACACTTCCAATGCGGTTGTGGCAGTGAACTCTCAAACTTTAGTATACTTATGATAAGGAAAATTAATGGTTGGATTGGAAAGGCAATTTACTGAAGTCATTAAAATGGTTAAACATAGCAATGAAGATACGTATTCTCGCATCATTTTTTTAAACACTTTTTTATATTTATTTTATAATCATAGATTAAAAGATTTTTGCTTTTGAAACAATAATAGATAGATGATAGAAGATTAGAATTTATATATAAAAAGTGATATGATAAAAAGTAGTCAGATTGAAATTTAAAACAAGTGACATTATGATGGGGAAAAAGGCAGCCACCCCATATAGGATTTTTTTTTTTAATAAAGTTTGATGATGATGGAGTAGGACAAGTATTTTTATAGCTCACTCAAAGTGGTTTGGTCCAGTTGACCATATCTATATGCACAAAGGAAGATTAACTTTCCCAATACCAATGGGCTACCATTTAAACCAGCTTACCGTACCATTTTGTTTCTAATTTTTTGGTGATTGAAAATGTTGGCAGATTTTGCAGAAATTTTTTAGTGTAACCCCACTACAGATTTTGCAGAAATTTTTTACCTGGCTAGTTAGGTTAGGCGTTCTTTTCTTTTTTTAGTAATGTCGTCATTTACATACAACTTCACACAACCATGTCTAATTTGATAATCATCTAACTTTAAGTAACTTTATTTTTCTCACTTTGTTCTCATTAGCATTTGAAAATGTTAATTAAAATGACCAAACTTAAATCAAGGCATACATGTATTAGTAGTTTGATATTTGTTTATCATATTTTTTTAAGGAGAAAACTTAGGTGTAATTTCATGTGCTAATTTAGGTGATATTTTTCAATAGGGATATGATATATGTAATAGTTTATCAATGAAAATATAACATGTATAACAGCTGTTATACATATCATGCTCTTATTGGAAAATAATACCTAAAGCATCTATATAGAATCTATGAAATCGTCTGTCTCATCTTCCTGTTACATTTTCTATCCCTCACCAATAATAATTTGTCACTTAATTAAATAAAATCATAACTTATTAACACTTATGCACATCCTTAACTTTTGATTGGTGGGAGACACCGAGACACCATTGTTTGGGACAACAAAATTTTATTCCTATCGAATTGCACCTAAATTTTCTTTTTATTTTAATTGCTAGTTTTAGATTATTTCAACTTATGTTAAGGATAATTGATCCAACTTCTAATTAATTCAAAAACTTATGTAAATAAAAAATAATTTGTCTATGGTATGCAATTGTGAGAATAAGTTAATCACAGGGAATTCACTTAATTTGCATATGATTTTTGTTGGTAGCTGGTATACTATTAATTTTTTCTTCAAGTGAAAAAAGTCCATCACTTGAATCATAGCCTTATCATTACAACATCTCCACGTTCGAGTTTATAAAATATTTGCAATAAGGATAATCTTGATTGGATTACGTGGAACAAACCGTGGCATTGGAGGTGTCAAGCATGAAACGTGTCAATTGGTGTAAGCTGCGAAGGAGAGATAGTGCTGAATCACCTGACACTATACACGATTGGTTTGATCCCATGTCAACCTCGGTACCGCCATTATAGTACCATTCTCAAACTGAAAGTGCGTTCTAACTTTAGCACTTATTTCTTCGCAAACAATATAGTAGTATAACACAACTACAAGGAAAGCAAGCAACGTTAATTTTTTGAGGGGATGCTTTTGGTGTGCTAGTGCAAACACTGCAAAGTGGAAGTCTATTGTCCCAATAAGGAGCTAAAGACATATCATATCTTCTCTCTATATATAATACAATGTCCAAAGCTATTCAAAGCTAAGCTTTGAGGGGTCAAATGATGAAATAATTAAAGTGGTACTGTTGGTGTGTTTGGTGGTGGGGGTGAATGCAAAGTAATTTTGTGACTATTATTGTGACTGAAAAGGCTTAAAAAAGAAGATCACAAAGAAACATATCCCACTTTGTTTTGTATTATTGTTTCCCTCTTACCTGTGGCTCATTTAGTTAACTCTGGAGAGTGCAGGGTTAGTTGCTTCATCATTTCAAGGTGCAATATTTGGTATTACATCTTTCTCATGGCTGGTGGACAAAGACTTCAGAGGCTCAACAAGTCATGTATTCTCCTCATAGGTAAGCTATTTATCTTCTGCTTTCTCATTTTCAGCCATATATATATTTCATATGAATATGCTAGCTCAAAATAGAGCACATCAGCACAATGGTTGTTGTAGTGAAGCATGCATGAATGACAAAAGGGAAGTATCCTAATCCCATTAATGAATTTGTCTCGAAATGTCTTATTAATCTCTAACCATGCGTTTGTTTCCCACACAAATGGACCTCCATAGAGTATTGCTATTGGAGCTAAGTACTCATTCAAAAACATAGGAAAGTAATCCTCACTCTAGTATCTTTCAATATTCTCATGTTAAAAGAGCCAGGGTCAGGAATCTAACCAAAATTCTCATGTTCTTGCCTTTTTGATTTTCTATTATACATATCGGGATCATTTTTTAAGGGACATACTAACGAGTGTCCTTTAAAGAATCCAAGAAAAATAAGTTTTTATCGAAAAATTAAGTATATAACTTCTTCAAATATTAAATACATTAATTTTTAATGAAAACTTCTCCTTTTTTTTATGTCAAAAAAAAAAATCCACTGTCCTAAGGGTACTTAACATTCTCCTATATATAGAAAATTTTGGGGTTAACAATTAAACTTTTACTTGTTTGTGGTGCACTTTGACAGCCATCGCAGGTATAGAGAGATTTGCATTTAAGGGGGTATCATCCAATTTGGTTACTTATCTAACTGATGTTGTGAACCTAAGCAACTCATCTGCAGCAAAGATGGTTAACAGTTGGGTCGGATTCACCTCCATAATGCCATTGCTGCTGGCACCCATTGCTGACGCTTATTGGCACAAATATTCCACCATAATGGCCTCATCTTTCCTCTATTTTATGGTGAGTCACCCTCCACAAGTTTATTTTCCCCCTTTTACATTTATATTTTTAGAAACTAAACTCCCTTACTTATATTTGAAAATTTGTATTCAAAATTAAATATTAGTTACCTTGCAACTTCACCAAACTTCTTTCGATTCTTTTTTCCTCATAACATTATTAATTGGCCACTTTGGAGTTTGGATATGACACATAGACATGTAGCTTGTAATATTACTGCCCTACCTGTCTACGAGGGTAAGTGTAATACTATTAACACTTTTTGTTAACCAATTAAAATTTTAACTTTTTTGTTAGATACATATAAATGGTTAATGAAAAGTGTGAATCAATACTAATAATAACACCCTTTGTATGATATATAATTATTAGGAGATCCACAAAGTTCGTTGGAGCCTGAGTCATACTCATAACCACTCTCTCTCTTCTTATTTATAAGGATATTGATGAGACCATATCCTCTAGAGTTTTTTGGACCATTGGAGGATTCTTGTAGCAGGAGAAAAGTTGCAGTAATTGATTTTTTTGAAGTTTCAGGATGACCCTTTCCAATGAATGAGCATTTAGCCTTTGTGTGTCAATAATAGTGCCCCATGTTGTGCTACCTTTTGAAGTTAGATTCTACAATCTGCCTGAATATTCTATCCAAATTTTATAAAAAAGAAAATTGATAGAAAGATTTTCATAACTTTTCCCAGTTTGTTTTTTAACAGTAAGACTTTATTTTGCAACAGCAGAACACAATTGACACGAGACATAAGTGAAACTAGTATCAGAAACTATAAATGAATAAACGAAATATTCCACACAAAGATTAACAGTAAATTCCTCAGCTTGAAGCTAGTAAGCTACTACCTTTATAGCCTGCAACAAGAAATTGCCACTTTTGACTCCACTATTTCCTCTCCTTCCACAAGTAGTAAATAGTAATATCCATGTCAACTTCCCCATATAGTAACTCTAAAATTCAGTAGTTTTGTTGTATCTTCATAAAATGTCCTAATCTTAATAAATAAAGTATTAAATAAAAAAATAAATATATTTAATATCTTGAGCTAGTACATAAAAAAGACTTAATACTTTTTTTATTTAATAATTATAATTATACTGATTATTAAGAGAATTGATTAAAACATAGTACTCCTAATTATCCTTCTAATACTTGATACTAAAAAAGAGTATTAAGAGCCTGTTTGGTAAAATTAGCTATTAGCGGATAAGCTAGCTGATAGCGGATAGCTTATAGCGGATAGCGGATGAGGTAGCGGATAGCGGATAAGCTAGCTTATTTTCTGTGAAAGTGTTTGGTAAAACTAGCGGTTGAACTAGCTGAAAAATATAAAATGACATAAAAGGACATCTTCATTAATGATTTTACATAAAAGAGAGAGAAGAGAATAAAGGTAGAATTAAATGAAGATAATAAGGATAAAAGTGGAAAGAAAAATGAAACGCTATAAGGTATAAGCTCAAACGTTACTTCAAGTAGCGTATGAAAAAAACGCTATAAGCTCGTGACAGATGCACTTACTAAACGGGGCTACTTTCTCATCCGCTATAAGCTCGTTGAAGTACCTTGCCAAACAGGCTCTAAATATAAAGGTAAATGCAATTAATATTATGAAAACATAAAAAATATTCAATACCTTCTTCATTTCGTAATTACTCCCTCCGGACCTATATATAAGCAAAAAAAAAAAAAAAAACTAACTTCACACATATTAAGAAAGTTAGTTATATTAGTTTAATTGTTTTGATTTGTATAAAAAAATAAGTTATATTTACTAAACTACCCTTTCTTGGGAGTGTATAATGCTCTTGGAAGTTGTGTCTTGAGAGTGTATAATGCCCTTGAAAAAATAAAAAAAACAATTAATCCAAGGGTATTTTTGAAACACTAGCATTAAATAGGATTGATTTGGTTGACTTTTGCTTATATTTGAGTCCAAAAAATTTAGGTACTTTTTTACTTATATATAGGTCTACTGATTAAGAACATTATTACTGCAAGAGAATTTATTAGAAGAATTTAGAATTACTCAATAATAATAAGCATGTCACCTCCCCAAGTAGTGACTCAAAAATTGAATTAAATGCAAAATCTTGTTTCGTGTGCATAATACTCCCTCCCATCCTTAGACAAAATGTTCCTTTTTTTTCTCCAATATATAAGAAAAAATGATCAATTTTTATGCTAAATTTTATTTCTATCCTTATTTATTGTAAATTTCATATTAAAGACACTCAACATTTCCCCATGCAAGTGTTTTGGTTTAGCTTACTAGGAATAAATAAGTTAGTTGAATTAGTAGTAATTAAATAGGAGCATTTGTGAAATAAAATTTAAACTGAATTGATTTCAATAATTTTCCGTGATATTGATGAATTAAGGTTTTATCTCTTATATCGAGGATCGGAAGGAATAAAAGGTAGTATCATTGTTTATGTCCTCCGTTTTATTCATTTTTCTTGTTTTAGATTTTTTTTTTATCTTTACATAGAAATAGCAATCTCTTGGGGCAGAGTCCAATTTCTGAATAGAACTTTTATGCCAAGAAAAAATGGATAGACATATGCAGTTTCACCATGGAGTAAGCACAATACAATTAACTGAAGGCACTGATGCCTGCATAATTATAAAAACAGCTAATTTCTGGTTATAGGGAAGCTACCTTACTGCTAAAGTAGTTATTGCATGATGATGTTCTTTGGGTCAAATTATTTTGTGCCTTAACCAACATGGAAATTCATATACTTGTGCTGTAGATAGGAAGTTGTTGCTGTGTAAGAAGTGAAACATTATGATAATATAAAAACGGGTCATGTCTAACTTTACTTTTGAGACAAAGTATACCTCTTTTCCTTTAAAGTTATTCAATTAAGCACCAAAGCACCATAGGCTAAAAGTAGATCATTATTGAAAAAGTTCCTCAGTAAAATGACTTAACTTTATTAACCAATTATAAAGTTATGGCACCATGCTTTTGATGTTTATACGATCAATGAATTCTAGGCATAAAAGATCATTTATTCACCAAAAAGAATTAGTAAAACCAAATTACAGTGATTTTTGAGCTGTTGGTTTCTTCTTGTGAATATGATTGTCAGTAGAATTAAATCAATGAAGTTATTAGTGAACAAATTTTCATATTACTGGCAAGAGAACTTGTTGTGGCACATGTACAATGCAATAGCTACCACTTTGGGGGTGCTTCTATTGGTCAATTTTGAATTTTCAACATTTTCTTGATCATAAGTTAACAATATTTTCTTTTGTGTTCTCTTCTTAGGGACTTGCAGCATTGACATCAACAGCACTGGCAAGGTCATGGCATCATAAAAACAGAACAATGTCTTCTTCATTTCTCTCTTTGTCTCTCTACTTGATTTCATTGGGCCAAGGTGGATATAACCCATCTCTTCAAGCCTTTGGAGCAGATCAACTTGATGATGAGGAAGAATTGCCTTGTAGCAAAGATGATAGATGTTCCAAGAGTAAAACACTGTTCTTCCAGTGGTGGTATTTTGGCATTTGTAGTGGAAGCCTGATGGGTGTTACAGTCATGTCTTACATCCAGGATACCTTTGGCTGGGTAATAGGTTTTGCCATCCCTGCAATTTCAATGGTTCTGTCTATTTTAATTTTCTCATGTGGAAGCCCCATATATGTATTTAAACACCATGATGACCATCAAGGTAAGAAGCCCTTCGTGGACATATTTCAAACTATAAAAGCATCTGCATTGAAATGCTTCCATTGTGGAATTACCCTACCAAATGACAATGCTGAAGTCGTCGAGCTGGAGTAAGTTCCACTTTCGTTTACATAAAATTAGACGGTTTTTGGTTTGTTTTTTATTTTCATTTTCAATTGATATCTTTTCGAAAATGGACCATCTCCATTCGGATTCTCCTTCGTTCTCTCTTCAATCAAATGTCAGTCTTTGGATTAATTTAACGATTGAGAGATCTCTCATGTCAGCCGTTAGATTAATCCAACGGCTGACATTTGACTGGAGAGAGGATGAAAGGGGAGTCTAGATGAAGAGAATCTGGATTCTATGTTTTCACTAGAAATTACAAAAATATCACATGTTTTCACTTTCTTTCTTGTTATCAAGATTTTGCCAATGAAATGGTGAAAACCAGATTTACCTTCACAAAACAACAAACCAAACTCCCCCCCCCCCCTTTTTACTGTAGCTCATGTAGAGTACTTACAACAGAATATTGTTTTCTTTTTCTTGTGATAGGCTTCAAGAGAAACCCCTTTGTCCTGGAAACTTGGAAAGCCTTAAGGATTTCAATAAGGATCCAAAAAGTGGGTTGTATCTGCTAGCAAATGCTAAGGTTGTGCTAAGGCTTTTGCCCATATGGACAATGCTGCTTATGTTTGCAGTGATTTTCCAGCAGCCTGCCACATTTTTCACAAAACAAGGTATGACAATGAAGAGGAACATCGGAGATTTCAAGATCCCACCAGCCACACTCCAAAGTGCTATTACATTGTCAATAATACTATTGATGCCATTATATGACAAAATATTTATACCAATTACTCAGCTGATTACACGTCAGGATAAAGGTATAAGTGTAACACAAAGGATGGGAATTGGAATGGTTCTCTCAATCATAGCTATGATTATTGCAGCTCTAGTTGAAATGAGAAGGCTTGAAATTGGGAAGGCATTGAGAAATTCAGGGTCACAATCAGAAACAGTGCCTCTAAGCATTTTCTGGTTGCTACCACAGTACATTCTTCTTGGGATTTCAGACATTTTCACAGTTGTTGGTATGCAAGAGTTCTTTTATGGTGAGGTTCCCAAGACAATGAGAACAATGGGAATTGCCTTGTACACTAGTGTTTTTGGAGTTGGAAGCTTTGTGAGTGCACTGTTGATTACACTAGTTGAAGTATACACAAGTTCAAAAGGAATTCCCAGTTGGTTTTCTGATGATATGAATGAAGCACGCTTGGACAACTACTATTGGCTTCTAACTTGGTTAAGTGTTGTAAGCTTGCTATTGTATGCATTATTGTGTAAATATTACCACAATAGGAGTGGTTCTGGTAGTTAAAATTGAGTTTTCTTCATCTTTTTCTTTTCTAGTGTTATTTTGTTTCGAGTTTGCTTTTGCTTTTTAGGCTGAAGCTTGTTGAACTAGATGATCTGATATATTGAATAACAGTAGTTGTATGATGTTTTATTCGTTAGTGAGAATGAATAATTGAAAATAAAAAGGGAAAATGTTGTCAAGATTTTTGTGACATAGTGTAAAATTTAAGATATTCTTTTCTTAATATATGTTTATTCTTTTTTATTTTTACTTTATCAAGGACACCCCTAATAGAATTAGGGCTCGTTTATGGCGTGATATAAAAAACAAACCCAAGAGTGTTATTTAAACGAATTGTAGGATGGTGAACCTATTTAAATAACAAAATAAATCAAAAAATAAAAAGAATAAACAGTTAAGAGATTGTCTAAAATATTTTAAGATATAATGAAATATTATAACATATTTTTCAGATATTTATTATGCTCTTAGCGACCGTAATAAAATGATAAATATTTGTCAATCTTGTTTCGCGCCATGGTCAAACTTCATTTATGCAACCTCTCTTTTCAAATCAACACCTTTAAGGATTGTTTGATATAAGAGAAATATGAAACAAAATGAAGAGAAACAAATATGAAATTCTCTTTGCTTTTTTGGTAGGATAGAAAGTGTAAAGAAAGAAAATAAGTTTTTCTTTTATTATAAGCGAAAATATATTTTTCTTAAATAGACAATTATGTCCCGATTATATTTTTATTATATATTTTTTTAAAATTATTATATTTTATATTTTTTATACTATTAATAAAGGAGATGATATTAATTAAATATATAAGTTAAATGAAAATTAAACATAATTAGATAATAAAATATAACATATAAAATTTAAATAAAATTAAATGAATTTAATTGTTATGTATTGTCAGTGTAAAAGTTTTTACACTGTCAATCAATTAGAAATCATGGATTGAATGACTTTTAAGGTAGTTGGGATAAAAATCTAACATTTTAGCTTATATATCAAATTATGATTGATTGACAGTATAAAAAATCTTTACACTGACAATGTACATCAATTAAATCCAAATTAAATAATATTAAATAATAAGAGTAAGGTACAAGCGTATGACGCGTAAGGCAACTATACTGACGTAGTACGAGGAGCATGGGAAATTGGACTTGCACACAAGGGTAGAGTAGTAAAAGCAAAGTTTCTCTCCTATACATTCTTCATTTTCTTCATTGTGGGGAGGAGAAAATTTTTGGATGGGTCTCACACCTATTTTTTTTCTCTCTTTTCTTCTAAAACAAACAAAAGAAAAATGAGTTTTCTTTTTAATCTTTTTCCTTCCATTTTCTTTCCATTTATTTTTCATTCAACCAAACACAATATTAATGTTTCTCTGCTTCCCTCTTTAATGATCTGACGTCGATTTTAATGATACTGAATCTCCCGGAAACCTCCACAAACCTCTTAGAAGAAGAAGAGTGCTTCTCACTTTTCAATGCCTCTAGTCTGTTACTAGTACTCTGCTCCTCATTTTCACGATCTATACTTCCCTTGCTACTTCCTCTATCAAGACCAACCTATTATGAAGATTACAATTTATATGTTTTCAACCAGAACTAGCAATCATTTTATCTCCAAAAAATCAATGGTCATCCCTTTAAGAACATCCATGCTCCACCACGTTTTAGGAGCATTTAGAATGTCTCCCTCATTCTATGGTCTGTATTAATTCCTTGCTGTCGTTTATATTATATTATGTTTTAAATAAAAATTGTGGACAATTCCTAAAAATTATACAGTGACAGCAGGATATAAGCGGTTACATAAAATTTGGGTCCTCATTTTTTTTCTCTGTCTTGGAGAGATTGATTTCTCTAAGCCCCCATGAAGGTGGATTTTTCATGCAATTATATTATTTATACAAAAAAAAAAAAATATTAAGATCATATTTTTATATTTTGACACATTTATTTATGTTTTTATATATCATCACATCATAAAAAAAAAAAAAACATAGGACATTGTGCTATATCCTATCAACTACTTTGAGGTCCAAACAAACTTTCTAATTTCATTTTCAAAATTTTCTAGAGTCTTTAGAAAAGATTTTGTTTTCGCAGAGGTCTTCTCTAGCAATAATAATTATCATGTCATGTTCTTTTTTCGTACATCATTTTTACAAGAGTGGTGCTTTCATATACAGAACGAATTTCATAGTAGTATTGGTAGTTTGGTACGGCTCAAAATGGTAAGATAGGTTAATTTAATAAGATGAGAAAAATAAATTTACATAATGGTTGAAAATAAAATGCAATAGTGGTGTTCTCGTTTCACGAATAAAAATCCATACCAATGAGCATTATCCTTTTTACACTTGTTCCATATCACCATAATTTTCCATATTACCATATTTTCCTACCTTTCACCATATCTCATATCACCTCATTTTTTCACATCACTCCTTTTTAAATCCTAAAAATGCCGAACGCTGACTTAATAGGGAAAGTGACAATCAATATGTGATTGATTCGAGTGATAATGAGTTCGGACCTCTTAAACGAGTGATTAGGGATTTGATTCTTGACTCTTATATATAGAGAAAATCTGATTGAGAGTGGACAATCCTTAAATATCGTCCAGATCTCACAATAAAGATTAGTTACTGTTTACGATGATAGATACTTCATATCAATAACATAGTTATCCAAAAAAAAAAAACGAAAGTGACAACAATGGCGGTAGCCAATGGTGGCCTACGGCAACCGGCAATGGCCAACTACAATGACTTTATTAAGTATAAAAAAAAAAAAGGATGTGACAATATGGAAAGTCCTTGTGTAAAAGAGTTACTCACTTCTTTTCTTCCACTTCTACATGTCTCAAAGGATGAAGTGACATAAAGTATTCCTTGAATGAGAAATTGTCGGAAAGTTTATTAACATGTTACCAAACAATAGATAATAGGCTTAATTATACTTTTTTGTCCCTTAATTTTTTTAATTATGTGATTTTAATTTTTCAAAAATTTTAATTGTATTTTTTATCCTTCAATTTTTTCAATTGTGCGATTTTGATCATTCACAAATTTTAATTGTACTTTTCATCTCACAACTTTTTAAATTGTGCAATGAAAACCATTATTTTGGTCCCCTAGAAAGGACTAACTTTGTACAATTTCACAAAGGGGATAAAAAGTATAAATAAATTTTTTGAGAGATCAAAATCGTATAATTTAAAAACCTAAGGGACAAAAAATACAATTAAAATTTTTAAGGAATCAAAGTGACACAATTAAAAAAATTGGGGATTAAAAGTCACATTAAACCTAGATATTATTGAAGAGTAAGTTAACAAAATATCATAGGGCCCATTGTCAAGAGACAATAAAGCAACATGTACACATTAAAATATCTTTACCAATCAAAGTAGACTGGGATTGACTATAAGGTGCTTTTAACTTTACTTTGGCCCCGTTTGGATATCACAGCTTACAGCTTATTAGAGCTTTTTTGTTAATATAAGCGCTTTTATATAAAAAAAACAGTGTTTGGATAAGCTTAAATAAGTAACTTATTAATCCCCAGAAGCTGTTTTTAGCTTATTTTGATAAACCAATTTTTTTAGCTTATTGAAAAAGCTTGCGTGGAAGCTTAAACGAGAAGTTGTTTTTACATTTTATAGGACAATTATATCCCATAATAATTTGAAATTATATCAAAACCAACATTTCCATCTTCCTCTCTCGAGTTCATAGATTTTAAAAGCGTTTTTTCGAGTATGTATCCAAACACAAAATAACTTAACTAAAAGGAGCTTAATGCATAAAAGCTTTTCATATAAGCCCTTCTAATATAATCGCTTAAATAAGCTGTTTATCCAAATGGGACCTTAACATTATTGAAATTGAAATTTTAGAAATAAAATACATAAATTATGAAATTATATAAAAAAAAGGCAAAATTAGTGCTTTAGCCCCTTAAGTTAATTTAATTTTTCAAATTGGTCCCTTAAGTTTTTTTTTTGTGACAACTAGGTCCCTTAAGTTTATTTTGTGACAAACAAGTCCCTTAAGTTTTTTTATAACATCATAATTCACTGATTTAATAGCAAGATCATACACTGTTATAACAACTTAAGGGACCTGTTTGTCACATAAAAATTTTAAGGGACCAATTTGAAAAATTAAATTAACTTAAGGAATCAAAGCGCTAATTTTGCCTATAAAAAATTAGTGATATTATAAATTTAAAAAAATGTATCAGTTTTTGAATACAAAATTTTTGATAATTTTACCCTGTATCATTAACATCGGACTAAATAGTGATAATTTGATCAACCAAACCCAACCATAACTGCAGCAAATGTACAGTGACCTATTATGCAAAACGTAGCTGAAGAGTTTAAGGAGCCTTTTTCTATGCAGAAATGCATAACATACACCTTATGAGTTTTGCTTTCGCTGGTTAAGCGCAGCACCTACAATAGATGCGTGATGCTTCACAAATATTCAATTAGTTTTGTAATTCTTTATTTGTAGATTAATGTACGTAATTGATGTAATACGTCATTTTATTATAAATTCTCATTCAAATTGATGGCATGTTTTGATCTTAAAACTTAACTATTTCGTGAAAAGAAACGGAATATATTCTTATATCTTAATAGAAAGCATAGGCGTGTCCCAAACAATTCAATATAATATAAAGAAAGTCAAAGAAATATATACTCTAAATTAATATAGAACCAAAAATTAAATTTTCTGATAGCAAGAGCCAACTTGGTCCACAACAAGTTGCTGTTATTAGATGTGTTTTAATTCCTTCTTGACATACAATTCACCACTTAGCAGCCTTAATTAAAATGATAATTATTAATTGCCTCTCTCTATAAACCGTTGTTGAGGATGTGAATAGAATGCTAATTCAGAAGCTAATAACTACAAACATGAAACAACTATAGATGACACCTAAAAACATTCCCGGAATTAAGTTACATAAACCTTCTGCAGAATGCAAGTAGTTTCTGATACAAATCCAAGGAACACAAGATAAAGCTGAGACACGATTCATGGATTTCTAAAAGCAATACATGAACGTCTTGTTGAACATACCAATTAAGATGATGAAGCACAGAACAAACTACACATATACCATTTTAATTATATTCATACTTATACAATTAAAACACAGAGAGTAAGGGCCATGTTGATGCAGTTGATATATATACAGATGGTTGAGCTGATTCAGAGGAGAGAGGAGACCATGTTCTACATGAAACCCTCTATACCCTTTATTCCTGATTGAAGCAAAACCCACAAAGGCACAACTATAACATAGCAGGGTGATCTTTTCTGTGAGGAGAAAGACTGATAGCATGATCAGGAGCGGCAAATAAATGGAGCACACCTAGCCCAGTTGAACAATTTCCAGTAATGCCTGTTCTTACTTTTCCCAGGAGAATGAACAAACTCTGATTCATTTCTATTCAGCATCTCCCACATCACACGAATATCTTCATATTCACATGCCCTCACATCATGCCTTAGCTTCAGCAGCCCTACACATTTTCCAAACACAACAATTATTTTCGGAGTCACTGTGGCTCTTGTAAAATCATATTTGCCTAAAATTTACAGCATCTACCACCATCTCTTCTTCCTAATTCCGCCAACAAAACTCATACTTCTTACTATCTCAAATTAATAAATAATATAGACAGACTCTGTGTTCTCCAAAGTATATCAAGCAAGAGGGAATCTCATGAAACAATTAAAACATAATTAGCGGATTTGGATTCTCTCGTGTTTTGGAAGAACAAAATATGATCAAGTTGGAAAAAGAAAAATATAACTTTTTTTATTTAATCGGTGGTCCTTACAACCAAACACGTCAGGTCCTTATATGAATTTTTTTGTATATTTCTCTAATAAGCATGATCAGATGATGTTCTTTCAAAATAGGAGAGGAACTAAATCCATAATTATCAGAATCACCCTCGTGCTAAACGTTTAAATCCTAAACTATAACTTAAATTACATAAAAAGAATCATAAAATTATACACCAAATAAACAAAACATTCTAAGTAACCAAGGCCGTAGTGACAATGTTTGAATTATAATTTTCACAAACTAATTACATTTGTTTCATTATTAAGTCTCAATTAATTATTTTTTCATTGAATCAAATCTTGGATTGAAAATTATAATCCAAACGTGATAGATACCCAAGGAGAACAAAGGACTATGAGTGTGTTTGAATTCCCTTTTGATAAGAATTGCTACAAGCATTTGGACAAACTCGCTAGAATATGTTTGAATTTACGTTTGAAATATCGTTCAACGGAAAAATATAATTTACGAGATAAAAAACGTAAAAACAAGAATTTATTACTTTCACTCAAACTTATTTTTAAACTCATTCCAACATAAATTCAAACGTTCGTTTGGACCCTCACAGTAAAAATTCAAACACATACTGTATACCGGTTTTGTGAATCCCGATGCGTGTGGTGATGCGGACCCAAACCCTTCGTACAGGGTACATCATGTTGTGCCACCACTCCACCCGCCGAGAGATTTTCAGCGCCACCATCTTCCACGGCGGGAGGTGAACACCCTCACCACGAATTCAGAATGCTAATAAATCAATTTAATACATCCCAATTAAAAAGTAAATAAGAAAAAGATAACAGAATTCACAATTAGAATCCAAGCATTATTATTCATTTATTTAAAAGAGTAAGAAAAAAGATACCCAAAATAAAGCGGTTAGATTCGTTAGAACAGAGAGAGAGTGAAGAATAACATGGAAAGAAGAGGGACAGTTGAGTTGTGAGGAACGGAACTAAACGAAACGAGGAAGAGTCGAATTCATAGAGAGTGAGTGACTCCTCGATGCGACTTCAACTACCTCCAACCGACAATAACCCCATCATGGTCGCCCACGTGTTCGTCTCAGAAGGCAAGGCTGAGCTATGAGGTCGCTGTCAGATTGCGACGTGCACTCTCCTTTGTACGTGGACCTTTGCTATTGGTGGTTGATTCTTATGATTCGTACAGCCATGTGATTATATTATTTCATGTGGTCCCCACGTTCGAGATTTTATTCACTTATTTTAGGTCCACAACCACAAAAGGTAACCAAACATAGGTGAGTCACTGGTGACATTATCGTACAAAGCCCAACGAGCCTCAATCAACACGGGTGTAGTTTAAAATTTGAAAAATACTAATGAATATCTTAAAATATTATTTAAGAAATCATATTTTTTAATATATTAATAAAAAATATTTTACTTAGTTTTTGAAAATAAATATTTTTTATTAATTTTTTAAACAATATTAATTGGATATTTATTAATAAGATCTTAAAATAATATGGCGGGTCGCATTATATAATTTTAGACTACAAGATTGGGTCCACTATACTATTATCATTACAAGCAGCCAAGCGGGAAGAAATAT
Organism: Ammopiptanthus mongolicus; assembly: GCA_039655645.1. Taxonomy (NCBI): domain Eukaryota; kingdom Viridiplantae; phylum Streptophyta; class Magnoliopsida; order Fabales; family Fabaceae; genus Ammopiptanthus; species Ammopiptanthus mongolicus. Next base: position 89,395,270 of record CM077347.1, read on the forward strand.
CTCGGGGTTGTTTAACTTTTCTTTTTTTAATTTTATTTGTTTACAATGTTCAACCAAAAGAAATGTTGGTAAGCAGCAACAAATTGGAAAAGTCAAATTTTGATTTGAGTTTAATTGTTATATATTTATCTATATAAAATTTTTTACTCAGTCAATCAATCATCAATTATGGTATGAATGATTTTTAAGATAATTATGATAAAAGTCAAATTATTACTGATGTGATAACTTATTATTGAATGTCTATGTAAAAATGTTTTATAATGTCAATATATAGCAATTAAACTCTTTTGATTATAGGTTTTTTTGAACGTTTTAGTCCCTACAAATATAAGTACTTTTGGTTTTGGTCTCTATTTTTTTGGTTTAATTACTTTGAAGGTCCACAATCTATTTGAGAATTTTTAAATAGATTCTCGAAATAAAAAAATTTGTAATTGAATCCCTAAACTTCTAAATACTTTGTAATTAGATCCCTATACTTTAAACGTTTATAATCAGGTTTCTGAATTTGTAAATAATTTGTAATTAGGTCCCTGGAGTCGGAGACATTTTAGAAACCTTTGTTATTGTGAGTGATATAGTGGTTCTATTAACCTCCAAGATAGAGAAGAATCCTAAAAGGATATTTATATGGTACTCTGATTCCAGGTTTGTTCTGCTACCTCAAGTACCTAATTACAAGTTTGGTGGTTAAATTACAAATGTTTAAAGTATAGGGACTCAATTACAAAATATTTAAAAATTCGAGAACTCAATTACAAGATATTTTAATTTGAAAACCTATTTAAAAATTTTCAAATAGTGTGAGAACGTGTAAATTAATTAAACCTACTTTTTTATTATGGATTTGTAACAACCGCACTGTTATTTGTACATGTATTTACCATAATATTGAGGCAACTTCGTTATTTATGATGCACAACGTATTATGTCTTATGAATAATAGTTATCCCAATTTTTTTTTTTTGACTGAATAGTTATCCCAAAGTTATTCAAAAACGAAAATTGTTCTTTTAAAGTGATCAGTGATGGCAGAAAATATGTGCAACATATATGGAAGGAGTAAAATGTATATTGCATATTCTGATTTGTACAATTATATAATCTGGTTATATACAACAGAGCAACAACTAATTTTGGAAATTAAAATATACAAGAATGATCTGATTGATATGATTGCTAAAATTAAAATAACAAAATCTCCTTTCATTAAGCTATTCCTATTATTATTCCTATTATTACATTATAACACCCCCTGAAATGCTAGTTGGTACCCTAGATGCCAACTTGAGTTTGCATAAGAGATCTTGGAAGCGAGCAGAGGATGCATTCTGATAAAGATATCAATAGTTTGGTCAGCAGAAAGGTGACACGAATCAAACGTATGGTGCCATTAGTAGCATGATGATGTAAAAAGAGACAATCAATTTTAATGTGTTTTGTGCTCTCATGAATGACACTTCTATTGTCGAAGTGAAGCATAGTAGCAATAGAGTGTGTGATACCAGCTCGAGAAATTAAGTCAGATGCATACTTGGCTTAGGAGAGATAATAGCATTCAGAATTTTGAGAAACTTTAAGACCCAAAAAAATAGCTAAGAAAACCAAGATCTTTCATTTTAAAATGTTGAGTGAGATAACATTGTAATGCAAAAATTCCATATTCATCATCTCCGATTATTATCATATCATCAACATAAAGTAACAGAAGTACAACACCACCATCAGTTCATCGAGTAAATAAAGCAGAATTATGTGGACTAGAAAGAAAGCCAAATTGTGAAAGAGTGGAACTAAATTTGGCAAACGAGACCCTGGGAGCTTGTTTAAAATCATACAAGGCTAATCAAAGCTTACAAACCTTATGAGGAGAATGATAACCAGGCAGAGGATGCATATACTAATTAATTTGGGTACCACGCCACATACCACACAATGGCTACTTGGACACTTAACGAACATGTAAACCTGTTAACGTTTAGGCTAACGTTGTTAACATACGTTTGTAAACATGAGGAACTTAGTTCTCAAAAAAAAAAAAAAATTAAGGGACTAAGTTGAAAAAAACAATTAAAATAAGGGAGCAAAAAACTAATTTTGCCTTAATTTGTTTTCTCCTCTTTTCTATCTTGTCCAAACGGAGAGAAAACCCCTGAACATACATTTTTTTTTCTTCCTTCTCTCCCTTTCTCTCATTCCAAACGAATATTTGATTAGTGAGTTTAGATCTCGTTTCACTTTATCAAATTAAGGGTGGGTACACTCTTATTTGTTTATTAAAAGTAAACTCAATTTAGAGGAGCCTTATACATAAAAAAAAATAGATGTTAAAGAACTTTTCAGTTTTAATAATGTTCAATTAATATTTGACTCAATCCACTAAACCATATCAGTTCAGAACTAAATGTACAAATTTTTGGTTCGACTATGCGTTTATCTATCCTAATCCAACGACACAAAATTTTAAAACTTTCATTTTTTTTTTTTGGACAATTAATGTTAAATAATAAAATTTATTAAGAAAAATATTTAACTAGAATGTAAAGTTGACATTAATTTATTAAATATCAAAAGAAGTTGTTGAAATACATTTATAATATGACAAATGAGAACACCATGATTTATTAGAACAAATATATAAGAACACCTAGCTAACAACACTATGAAATGATCACATGGTTTCATAACAGTAGGGAGACAAGCGTGGTTTAATGAGAACCTCAAGTGGAGTGGCTTTGGTGTTGGACAGTCCAAGGGTTTCAGTCATATCAATAGGATCAGTAGATGCATTTAAGATTTCAAAGGAATGCAAAAAATTAGCCAAAGTTAAATGAACCATCTGAAGGCCAAAGGATATTCCAGGACAAATCCTTCTGCCGCTTCCAAATGGTAACAACTCAAAATGATGACCCCTAACATCAACCTCTTTGTGAGTGGTAAGGAACCTTTCTGGCTTGAACTCCAAAGGTTCTGACCAAATACTAGGGTCTGTTTGGATCTTCCACAGGTTCGTGATTAGTCTAGTTCCTTTTCTAACATGATAGCCACCTAAAGTGCAATCTTCAATGAATTCACGAGGTGCTGAGAGAGGACCTGCTGGGTACAACCTTAGTGTCTCTTTGACTATAGCTTGAAGGTATACCAACTTATTTATATCTGACTCACTTATGAATCTCTCTTTCCCAATTTGGGTGTCAACTTCTTCTTTTGCTCTTTCCAATGTAAGAGGATTTCTTAATAGCAAACATATTGCCCATGTAAGAGTAACACTGCTTGTATCAGTTCCTCCCAAAATTATCGCCTACAAAGCAAGTACAGTTAAATTGCATAAGAGGACTGTTATTATCTCCGAGTATAATTGGTGCAGTAGGTTTAATAGAAATCTTGGACTAATTTCTGTAAATTAGTAAAATCATTTATTCTTATCCTAACTACTTTAAAAGTCATTCAAGCCATAAATTCTTATTGATTTACAGTATACAGCAATTAAACATATATATATATATATATATACTAGACTAATATATAATTAAATACTTACCAATATGGTGGCTTTGATTATGGTATCAGCATCAAACCCATCAATAGTTGCTCCACGAAGCACTGAAATCATCACATCGATGAAGTCTTGATCCCGTTCAACCCTTTCACCAAAACCCCTGTTCTTATGATGCTCCTCTAACCACTCACCTAAAATTTCATCCAATTCCTTAGCATTTTCTTTCATGGCCTTCTCATAACCCCCAAAATCAAACCATCTCAAAAAAGGAACGGCATCTGCCACCGTGAATACTCCCATCAAACGCATGAATTCCTTTAAAGCATTTAAACACCTTCGTGATTCTTTCTCTTCAACCACAGCCTCAGCACCAAAATATTTTTTCCCAACAACCATTCTAAGAACCATGTTCAATGCTAACTGAGCAAACCACTGTTTCAACTCCACCAAAACATAGCTAGACTCATTTTTATTGCTAGACCAAACATTGAATAACTCTTTAATCGAAGTTTGGACTTCAGAGACACGAACATGGGATAGTAACTCAACCCTACGATTTGAGAGTATCTCTAAAGTTGCAATCTTACGTAGTTCACGCCAATATGAACCATAGGGTGCAAAACCAAACATGGCTCGGTTGTATGTCATAGTTTCAATTGCAACAAGCCTGGGGCGTGAGGAAACGACCTTGTCGTTTATCGTGAAACATTCCTTAGCCATTTCACGGTTGCTGAGTACCAAAACACTCTTGGTACCAAGCTTGATAGTGAAAAGAGGTCCATATTTGTCAGCTATGGCACCCAATGTTCTATGAAGTGTTTGTGTTGAATTACTACTTAATAGTGGGAGGTGACCAAGTATAGGCCAAGCACCTGACACTGTTGGAGGTTCTTCTCTACCATGAACAACTTTGGAGGGACGATACAGAAACAAATACAAGAAGAAGATTAGAGAAACCAGGAACACAATTGAAGTGGCGTTTAGGAAATTTAGAAGTATATCCATTTGATGTGGAGCATTGCAGTGCCAGAGCTGAAGAGATGAGATATATACGGGGCCGGTTATGTGGTTGGGCAACCGGTGTAATAGCACTGGACCTCCAATTTGATCTAAAATTTAGGCCCCCAAATTTTGATAACAGTTGAAGAATGATCTTTTGAAGATAATATAATATAAAGACTTAGTTGATGAATATGCTTCAAAAAGTGATAGAAGGATGGCTCTTTTTAAGTAGCTAGATGATTGATATTAGCTTGAAGTTATATTGGTAGGATTTTAATAATCTTATTTGCATTTATTATCGTGAAGTGGGTGTTTAAGATTAAAACAATGGCTCTTTTTGAAATAATATTTAAGATTACCCTTTTTTTGAAATAATATTTAATTATTAAAATTATTCTTTTTTTATTAGGGACCCGATTTTTTAAATTAGAATAGGGCCCCCAAAATATTTAAGACAGCCCTGGATATATATATATATATATATATATATATATATATAGGATGTGTTTGAAAGAACTTATAGAAAACTTATGATAATAAATCTAAACAAATAATTTATTAAAGTAGTTTATGATCTTTTTATAAATTCTTTTTAACTTATTTTCATAAGCTTCTGAGAAAAGCTTATGAAAATAAGTTATTTTTAACTTATTTAAAAAAGAATTTATTATATAAACACTTAAATAAACTATATATCCGAACTTATTCAATTGTGACTATATATAGCTCTCGTAAGTGGAGATGTGGGTAGATGCAGGGTTTGAATCAGTATGTTATCCACACGTCAATATGCTATCATTTTTTATATTTTTCTTTTTGGTATAATTTTTTGGTGGGAATTAAATCTCATTCTAGGCCCTTTTAAAGGACAAAATTTATGTGTAGTTTCATAGGTATATTAAATATTGATTTCAAATGGAATAAGAAAATGTGTAATAATTTATTAATGAATATATATAATAAAAAAAAACCTTTAACATATCTATAGAATTGTGCATAAGTTTTTTCCTTTTTTAAAAGCCTTTGGGAAGTCGTCCAAGACAAAGAGACTTTCCTACTTCAACCATTTTTTTTTATACAAGAGAGAGAGAAACAAAAGTTCTGATTTTAAACAAAATCTCTTGATAAAACCAACTTCTCTTTTAAAAAAATAAAAATAATATACTGACATGGAAATCGGTTTCGCCATATCAAGAAACTGAAGAAAGGCAGATATCGATAAATAATTTCTTATCCGCATTTGTGTCAAACTGAATCTCTTTTCTTTGTCCATATTCCAATAATTTTGCCCTCTTTGTTCTACATCAAATATTTACACTTGAATCGCAATAAAACAAGTAAGGGAAAGGGTCCCTCTAAGCTCAATCTAAGATTATGAATTTTCTTTGGCTTAATTGCACTTTTGGTCCCTCAGGTATCACGATTGTGCAATTTTGGTCCCCCAAGTTTTAATTGCACCAATTGGGTTCCCCACATATCATGATTGTGCAATTTTGGTCCCCCAAGTATCATGATCGTACAATTTTGGTCCTCCAAGGATCATGATTGTGCAACTTTTAACATCAGTAGCCTACGAAACACATGTGCGACTGATTTGGCACTTAATGAGACTAGTTTGGCAGCTTACATGTCATTCTTATGTGACACTTAATGATGTGCATTTGATTATTAAATTATGTGAGATGTCAATGATGTCTCATAAGAATGTCCCGTAAACTGTCAAGTTGACTTCACTAAGTGTCAAATCATTCCACGTGTCCTATGTTGGCTACTGACATTAAAAATTGCACAATCATGATAATCCGGGGACCAAAATTGCACAATCATGATATGTGGGGGACCCAATTGGCACCATTGAAACTTGGGGGACCAAAATTGCACAATCGTGATATTTGGTGGACCCAATTGGCGCAATTAAAACCCGGGGGACCAAAATTGCACAATCATGATACCTGGGGGACCAAAAGTGCAATTAAGCCATTTTCTTTACACTATTCCTTATACTATCTTGATTGGAAAAATATTAATGAGAAAGAAAGTCAGAGTATGCTTTTCATTTATTAACTAGAAAGATATTTAAGAAAAATGATTAAAATAAAATGTTGATTATATTAAAAAATTTACTTGTTATATATTCTCAATGTAAAAAAAAATTACATGATCAATTAATTACAAATTAATGTTTAACTCTTACAATAATCCTAAAATATTATACACTATCTAACTGTATATCAAAAATTAACTCATTGTCACAGGTTCGATTCGTGCCATTTGTATGAAAAAAATGCTATATTTGAAAAATGTAAAATCCACTTCAATGATTTTTACGTCTCGAAATAAATTGTCTCCGACTATCGATTAGGAATATCTGGATAAACCAAAAAAATACATGAATCTAAAAAAGGCCATCACGGCACAGGGAACGAAATTCATGGTATCATGATGTCGTTGGAGAATTATATGTAGAGTTATGTTATTAGAACAACAACATTTAGACATCGTATTTGACGTTATATGTGTTAATCACTATTTTTTATTTATTTTTATTTTTTTTATATACATACATCTCAAAAATACAGCACAAAATTAAAAAGATATCATATATAATATCCCTATTATAATGTTCAAAAATTATTTCATATACGTAGAACGACTTTGAAGTATAGAAGGAAGACAAGAGAACGAAAAGTGAACAGTGAACGTGATGAAAGACGAGAGAGAGAAAAAAAGGTGGGTTGAAAAGTAGAATTGACTGAATTGTAAGAGATCTGTATTTTGCAATTAAAGGACTAGAAAGGACAAAATAAGATGCAGTGTACTAGCGTGAAAGAGACCCCCGTCTTGAGTAGAATTCATTTTTTTCAAATTTAGCTGCCTAATTTTGTTGACTATCCGAAAATTATTCATGTGTGTTAAGTTTTAGTCTTTTTTTAAACAAGGGGATATCAAGTCCACCTACAAAACAACGTGATCAAACTTCACACCACTACTATCTGCCACAAAAGCTACAGACAAAAAGGCAAGCAAGGAACTGAAAGTAAAAACGAATGCTCATGCTTGGATAAGACATGAGCACATGCATTAGATTTTCCCAACATTTGAACCATTGATTTGTTAATCAAATATAATCAATGGCTGTTAAAAACTGACCTGCAAATACTTCCACAGGTAACTTTGAATAATAGAGGAATAACATAAATTTATTTAAAAGTTCTTAATAATGTTTATGAATTTAATTGTTAGATACTATCATTATAAAACTTTTTATACTGTCAACCAATCAAAAATCATGATATGAATGACTTTTAAGATAGTTAGGATAAGAAATACTCCTTGTGCTCTTTTAATATATTTTGGCTTATAAAAAAAATATAATTAGGATAAGATTCAAACATTTTAGTTAATGTGACAATTTTTGATTGGTTAACAGTGTAAAAAATCTTTATACTGATAGGATATACCAATTAAATCCACTATTTATTCATGTTTTCAAAACCTCATTTTGAAAAGCTCTTGCATTATTATAATGAATTATTTCTTGATACATATAAATTCAAGTTAATACAATAATGCTTATCATGGAGCTATGTATCTGTTAGCAGCAACTCCAGAGACAGTATAAATTATGAGAACTCACTATTTACATGTCGAATATATAGTTGCAAAACATCATTTGAAGCAAGAGAGCTAAAATATTGAAGAAAATGAAGGCCTCAAAATAAGCACAAGCCAGACCATAACATTGAACGAGACAATGCACTGCTAGAGTGAGGTCCAGGAAATAGGATCACCAGCATAAAAAAGGGATTGAACTACCGGTGGGCATCAGGACAGCCAACCCAATTAGAGTCAGAATATAACAAAAGAAGGCTGAAGATGCAAACCAAACTGAACTGTAACAGGAAGATAACAAAGGATTTCCTTCACAGCTTGCATGTAAGACGGCCTTGGCTTGCTAAGAAACTGATAAACACTGCTGAATGCATAGAAGAGATTACGTACATGATGATGAGGTACTGCAAAGTACCAACTAACTCACAATATTGAGTAACATCTGCAGGCAATTACATTGTGTCAGAGATGGCTAGGAATCAACAATGGGAGTATAGACTCGCTTGCAAGAAAACATGTTGACTTTACAAAGAAACCGAGTAGCATATTTCTGTTGTTGAAAGAACCCGGTTAATTAGTCTGTCTGTCATGGCAAATTATGTCCTTAAAAGCTTCAAGAAAGTATCCAAGAGATGATCCGAAAACCCAATAAACATGATACCATCAACACACAATAGAAGAACCATACAGAAATGTGATGAGGAATGAACAAGCATAGATGAATAATGTGAAACCCATGCTTGAGGATGAAGGAACTGAATCGGGAGAACCGTGCCCAAAGAGCCTATTTTAAACAATAACTAGCTTTATTGTGTGAGTTACGCACATGACGAGGATAACGAGAATCTTGGGAACTAGAAGGTTGAGTCATGTAGACATCCTCAGTTGAAGTGCCATGTAAAAAGGTATTATTCACATCAAATTGCTTCTTCTCTATACTGTCCTCTGGTCTCTCTTTGTATCCAACTATACCCTGAAGGTTTTTTCAATCCCTTTTCACTCACCATCTTCTTAACTTCTTCTGCACGCTCCCATTTATCCTTAGATGCATAGGTGTTTGCTAGGAGCACATAATTTCCAGAATCCTCAGGGTCAATCTCGAAGAGATGTCTAGCTGCAGTCTCACCCAATTCCACATTGCCATAAACCCTGCAACCTGCTAATAAAGAACCCCAAGTTGTTGCATCAGCATTAGTTGCATTCTCCTTTATAAGACTGTATGCCCTTTCCAGCTGGCCGGCCCTCCCAAGGAGATCAACCATGCAGGCATAGTGCTCAGGTAACGGCTCAATACCATATACCCCAGTCATAATCTGAAAAAACTTACAACCTTCTTCAATAAGAGCTGAAGAGCTACATGCATTGAGGACACCAACAAATGTAACTTGGTTTGGCTTTAATCCTTCCTTTTGCATCTTTAAGAAAAGATCTATAGCATCTTGTGATTTCCCATGCTCAGCAAAGGCTGCAACCATTGTACTGTAAGCACGCACATCTCTGTATTTCATTCTGCTGAATTCCCTCCATGCCAAGTTTATATTTCCACATTTTGAGTGCATGTGGATCAATGCATTGGATACAATATGCGTCCTCTCTGAGATAAAATAACAATGGATACCAACCAAACAAAAGAACAAAGGTTAGTGCCAAACATTTTTCTACCTAAAGGGATTGAATTGACAAAAAAATAAGGCACAAAAAACCATTATAGATCTTACCGCAACAACCCTTCTCGAGATGGTCCGTTAATGTGTTTGACATTCTAATATCCCTAAGTTGTGCACAGGCTGACATAGCACCCACCATTGCCACCTCAGTGATTTTAATGTTTGCCTGTCTCATTTCCTTATACATGTCAATAGCTTCCTTTGCATATCCATTTTGAGCATAACAAGTCAGCATTGCTGCACAAGTTGATGCATCCCTTGGCATTGGTATCCCATCAAATACCCTTCTGGCTTTACTCACATTACCAAACTTTCCATAACCAGCTATCATTGCAACCCATGTGACTGCATCCTTGTCATTCATGACATCATAGAATTCCTTGGCAGCTTTCATGTCTCCTTTATTTGCATATCCAGCAACCATAGTAGTCCAAGTAAAAGTATTCCTTTCCCCCATGTTATCAAACAGCCACTGCGCCTCAACCATCATTCCTACCTTGGCATACCCACGAATCATTGCCGTCCAGGCAACTACATCTTTATCATCCATTCTATCAAAAACGTACCGTGCATCAAATACACAGTCAAATTTTGCATACATATCAAGCAGTGCAGTTTGCACAATCTTGTTTCCAAAACACCCTGACTGCACCATCCTTGCATGCACTTGTTTTCCTTCGAATATGGCAGGGACTCGTCCGCATGCATTAAGGACTGAGGAGAAGGTAAACCCAGATGGCAAAACCCCATTTTGGTGCATTCTAGCATAGGTAGAAATGCAATGGTGAAAATGGGCATGGAATAGGAGTTTACGAATAAAAGAGGTCCATAGGAAGCCATTTTGACAGTTTGGTATTGTGCCAAACAGTTGGTGGACATAGCAAAGATTGGTTTCACATGGAAACTGGAAAAGTCGAAGTAGCAAACGACCCAAAAAGTAATGGTAGTGATGGGGTTGAGTGCGGAATTTAATAAAGAGGGCTTGGGTTTGTTTGAGATGACCAATGGTTTTGGCAGCATTAAGCAACAGCTTTATTACTAAAGCTGACGTTTTGTGCTTTGGGTTTGGGCGAATGATAAAATGGTCCTCATGTCCAACTTCAATCATGTTCAACTTCATGCATATGCTCAAATTAAAAATGTCCCTGCAATGTATAAGGATAAAAAAAGAAATATATATATCCAAGAGCCCTTCGATGAGAGGCAATGGTCACGAGTTCGAATCTGAGCTATGGGAAGGGGAACAGGAATTGGATTCTCTCCAGCAGGAATTGTCTCCAGCCTCTCTCAATCAGCAATCCCAACCACTCATTTAATCTAAGGGTCCAGAAAAAACAAACATTTTAAATGGTTAAAAAAATCATGAAAATCTAAAAAACGTGAAAACCCAAACCCGATTCTCATCCCTCTCCAACCTCACCACCTCAAATGACACCGCCGCTTGTTGATCAAAAGAATATCTATCTTGTACTTTAAAGTAAAAGCATATCACCATTCTGTATTAACAATATTTATCTAGAGAATAATTAGGTTAAAGAAGCTAAAAGCATATGCTAACTTCATCAACAAATCCTGATGCAAATTATGTCAATCAAGAATTCATGATATGATATCCAACAGTTAGAGAACAAACAAGCAAGAGGGATCGACATTAAACTATTTAAATGCATCTTAAAAGAACAGGCAAATTGGATATGCAGTATCTGCTAATTCATCAAATCTGTAACATATGACAAAAAGAATCACATGATCATAGAACCTGTTTAAATGCATCTTAGCAGCATATTCATTAAATGCATTTTACTATCGGTGGAGCTCTCAACCTCAAAATTGTCATTTGAATTCTCAATCTCAAGATGGTAATTTGAATTCTGTACCTCAAGAGAATCAATCAAGGAACAAGGCCACAATCTCAAGTTGTTTAGTCAGAAAAAATAAACAACCCAAGCAATAAAGAGAAGATGAGAATCGTGGATCACCAGGGTGTTTTATCGAGCAATAGGCGTGCTTCGTAAGCCGTGAATATGAGAATGGTGAGTCCACGGCAACGATCCAATGGAGCGGTGGTGGCTTGATGAGAATCGGGGATTGCATCTATTTCAAGCCATCGGGCGGTGGCCGGCGCTGAAGCTGCGTCGCGGCGGAGAAGAGAGATAGACGGAGTGACGACGGAGCGAGGGAGAAGGGAGAGAGACGGAGTGACGTGGCGGCGTCGGCTAGCCATGAACGACGGCGGGTCACCGTGACAAGCGGCGGCTCGCCGGAGCCGGCGGTGTCATGTGGTGGTGAGGTTGGAGAAGGATGAGAATCGGGTTTTCACGTTTTTTGGGATTTTATGAATTTTTTAACCATTTAAAATGTTTGTTTTTTATGGACCCTTGGATTAAATGAGTAGTTGGGATTACTAATTGAGAGAGGCCGGAGACTTGCCGGAGAGAATCCAATTCGATCGGAAGCTAGCAACATTAAAACTCGAGGCTATGCTTTGTCATCGTTGTAATCATATTCGATTTGAGAGATTAATTTTTGTAATTATGTAGGAGATATCTTGATAAACAAAAAAAAAAAAAATATACATTTCATCCTATGGGTGACAATTATTATTTATTTTTAATTTGATTCTTATATTTAAAAAAATAATGTTATAAAAATAATAAACGGTGAGAATTAAATTTTAAAATAATTATATAAATAAGAAGTGAATAGAGATAAGAATTTTTTAAATATATATATATAATAAGAATCAAGTTGAAAACGCGTGAGACTCTTATCAAATTGAAAATAATTGCATTGTTATTATAAATATTTTTCTACATTATCAATCAATCATAAATTTTTCTATTATTAAAAATATTTGACTTTTATCGTAACTATTTTACAAATTACACATAGTATGATTTGTGATTGGTGGACACTGTACAAAACTGTACACTCGTAGGTAGAGGTGGCAAGTCGGTCCGACCGGGCCAAAGTACAAAATCAGATCGGGTCAGTTTGGCCCAAATTTGGATGGAACTGGTCTGTTGGTGGTCCAGTCCAGCCCATGGCCCAGCGGGTCATTTTGGCTTTATATTTTTTTACTTTTCTTTCTTACATGCATTTATATTTATATATATGTATTAAATAACACTAAGAGTATTGTAAATCATAATTTAAAATATGTAAACAAATGTTACAGAAGTATTTTTCATAAAAATCATTAAATAAATATATTTTTCACCATTAATAAATTAAAAAATTATTTATTTAGAAATTATAATATGAATTACAAAAATATATCTTTATATCTAAAGATAATTGTATAAAATCTAAAATCGGATTAGTTCCGGCTGGTCCAAATATCCGGGCCCAAATTATTGGCTCTACTCATAGGATACCAAAATAAAACTCTTAAATATATAATGTAATACTTTTTGAACAAAAATGTAGCTAGTAACTGAGAAATTAATGCAGTCTCCTTGTCTCCGCCTGAATTTACGAGAGCAATAGGAGGGAACACGCAACTTTCACATGATAAACGACTTTACTGCAGGAGGAAAATGTGTACAAAGATTTTAACTTATTAACATGTGTGGAGAAAGATTTATTTATTATATTTTGATGTATCATATATTTTTTTTATTAATAATATTTTGTCACATATTTTATATTTTTAAATTATAAAAAATTTTAATTTATATAATAAAATATTATTAATAAGAAGAAATATGTTAGCAAAATATCTCCTTACTTATTTATTTATTTTAGATATAAGTTCATTCATTTTAGAGTGGTGGAAACACAAAGTTGAATGGAAATGCTATTAGGAGAAGGCAATGTGAATAGTTTTTCCCTTTTAATAGTGATTCTAGAGCATTCCAAAGCGGTTCCAATCATGCTAAAAATCCATTATGTAATGAGCAACCGATGTAGTTGCACTTTAACCGTGCACAGTGATCTAGCTTACTGCCTACGTTGGAAGCTAAGAATGTAGTATATAAAACACTCCAAACTCTCATTTGATCTTCACTGTTCACCTTGACATCTTGTGCTAGCTAGCTGTGGTGAGAAACACAACAAACATGGACATCAATATCATCAAGGTCTTCTATGTTGTCCCTTTGGTATTCTTCTTGTTGAGTTCCCAGAATCCTGTAGTGCATGGGAGATTGTTGTCCATAGACTCCATCCCAACGAAACCTGACCCAAAAGATGCTGCTGCCACCGCTCGTTGGTTGGTCTCTCAGAATTTTTGGGGGGTCTTGAAGTACTCTCTCTCTCTCTCTCTCTGAGTTCCGTAACTGCTTTTGTTTTCATGGATTGCTTCTTTTTTCTAGTCTTTGATTTAGAGTTTTCATCATGGTTGTGTTTTCTTTATGGATTCATTCAAGTTGTTTGGCATGCCATTCTATTATCCATACTCGGTTTGCTTTTCTGTTTGACTTTTTATTTGCTACATTTTAAATATTTAATGCTATTTAATGTGACATAATGTGTGCAGTCATGGTTTGGTGAAGTATTTCAGTTTTGTTATTATTTGTGTACTTTTTAGAATTAGCATGGTTTGTGATGGAATTGAACCTTTAAATATTGTGCTTCCTATCCTAACTGTAAAATTGGTTGGGGGTGAAGGGATTGATACGTTGCCAGGTTTGGATTTTTCTCTCCTTCCTCCTCCCTCTCTCCCTCCCTCCCATTTTAACGGTGTTGTCTAAGGTATATCATCCATCATATTGGTACAGTGGTACATCACCCAAGTAACACATTCTGGTCCACTCATTTTACCACTTGGATTAGTCAAAATGTCAAAAGATCAGGTATTGAAACATGAGTTGAAAACTCAACTAACCAGGTGGCAAAATGAGTGGACCAAAATGTGTCACTTGGGTGGTGCACAACGGCACCAATTTGGTGAGCGGTGCACCTTACCCTCACCCAAGTAACACATTCTGGTCCACTCATTTTACCACTTGGATTAGTCAAAATGTCAAAAGATCAGGTATTGAAACATGAGTTGAAAACTCAACTAACCAGGTGGCAAAATGAGTGGACCAAAATGTGTCACTTGGGTGGTGCACAACGGCACCAATTTGGTGAGCGGTGCACCTTACCCTTCACCCATTTTAAATCCTACCAAACAAAAACATCCTTAATTTGGTTGATTCATATTGGCATTGGTGTTCTGCAACCATTGTCTTTTTTTAACAGAAGTTGTACTTTCAAGCCATATTTGTGGCCTCTTTTTGGGATTAGTCTCCTTTAAAGTGAGAAAGTAAGTGTATATTCAACTTTGATTAGTTAAAGTGCGTTAAGATCTCCATACACTTTAAATAATCAAGGTAAATATGCTCTTATTTTTTTACTTTACACTTTTGCTTTTGACGGAAGTCTTAGCTAACTTGATTCAAAAAAAAAAAAAGTCTTAGCTAACTTAATAAGCTTATTGTGACGCAATCCTTTTGGAGGAGGATAAGACAGAAACATATGTAATGATAAACATAAATGCAAGATAACTTCTATTCACCTTGGTAATCCAAATGTAAATGACTCACTGATATTTGGATTGATATATTATGCAATCATCATAACCGTAATGTAGATGCAAAGGTGAGACTGGAAATCATAAAATTCTGATAGCACTTCAGAATTCGTCATTTGTTTCATAATGAAAGCAAACAAAGTTGCCAACTCCTGTTATTGTAATCTTTACTCGGTTCTCTTTATTTGATTTATCTGGTTGGGAAACTCAAACCATGTAGCTCACCCCGATCTTTTCTTTGTTTCTTTGCAGTACTATCTCGACTGATTTGGGTGGATCACCCTTTGGGTAAGCATTTCCTATTATAATTTTATCATTTGATATTTTTAGCCTTCTCCACAGTAGTGTAAAGTTTCCTCTTTTCCTTCATTTCCAAAAATAGTCATGTACATTATTATCTATATGCAGGAATGTGGTATCATTTAGTGATGGACTACCTAACCAAGGCAGAGGCATCCCATATTTTTACTTGACAGCTCTAGATCCAACAGCAAGCAATGCATTGAAAGATCCAAGATCTTCATTCACAGTCAGTGAATACCCTCTTGGGACCTGTGGCAAGATAGACCCAGAGAATCCTACTTGTTCAAAAATTACTCTAACTGGAAAGGTGTGTGAAAAACAAATTCTATTGATGAATCTGATTCTGCTTTTTCATTTATTATTTCTCTGGTCTGCAGTTTGTTCTATCTTCTTCCCTAATAAATTTTGCTCTTTTTTGCATGTGCATACTAGAGTACTAGTTATGATTTTGTAATGTTTCAGGTAAACACTTTCACTGTGTTAATTAGCCTACACTTGGTGTAATCATTTTTGTGTTTATAACTTGAGAAATGCCACTTAAAAAGTTCTTAATCCTATTGTCTCAAATTGTTCCCTTGATTACTTGATGCAGATCTTACCACAAATTTCCTGCATATATGTGCAAATTTCATTAGGTTTGGTGAAAGAACCTTCATAAACGTATCAGAAAAAGTTGTGACACAATTCAAATTTTATGGACTTCGAAATTCTACTACCTATTATTGATCTGTTAGTTCCAACTTGTTTAGTTAGTGTTCTGCAGAACAATTTTACTTCTTCATGGGAAAATCATAAAGAAATTGCTTTTGGTTTCCCCTGATAATAAGTAGGCCCTTGAATTTTACATTTCTTCTTTTCTGTTTCAGCTTAAATTGGTTGATGCAGAGTCCAAGGAAGCCGAATTTGCTAGAAATGCCTTGTTTTCCAAGCACTCAGAGATGAAGGGTAATTGCCCAAAAACCAATGAATTAAAAGCATTTATTCTTTCATTACTCATTACTCATGTCAATAGTTGCAAACTTTCAATTACCACCTTTTTCATCATTATACACTATCTCTCTCTCTCTCTCTCAAATCTGATTCATTTCTTATTTTTGTCATAATGTTTCACAGGCTGGCCTAAGAATCACAACTTTCAAGTCTTCAAATTAGAAATCGAAAATATATTTTTGATTGATTGGTTTGGTGGTCCAAAACCTCTCACAGTAGATCAGTATCTACATCCCAAAATTTAAGTATTTACATCAGAAATAGTAAGCTGTAAATGCCATTGATATATAGCATGACATTTGTACTACTATATATGAAGGTACTGCCGAAAGTTTGGGAAATTAAATAAATAAATTAATTAATGCCGTTTCCTAACTGCTCATTCCTGTGTTTTGCTAATTCATATTTGTTTCCCAACATGGTTCTATAATCTTATAAATAAGATGTACACCGTTTATTATATATGGAAGAAAGCATTAATTGAACTGAATAATATTCTTGTATTCCAATGAGAAAGATCCAAGAGTTTATATAAAAGAATACATTCACAACTCACTACTGAAATGTTAATAACTGAATAACAAACTGTAACTACATAACAGAATAACTAATTCTATTTTAATCAATTCCTTCTTTGGGTGCATTTGGGTATACAGTTTATTTAAGCATTTATCCAATAAATTCTTTTTTAAATAAGTTAAAAGCAGCTTATTTTCGTAAGCTTTTCTGATAAGCTTATAAAAATAAGTTAAAAAGAGTTTATGAAAAGATTATAAACTATTTTAATAAATTATTTGCTTAGATTTATTATCATAAGTTATTTTCATAAGTTTTCTATAAGCCTTTCCAAACGCATCCTTTAGTTTATATAGCCTTTTTTTATTCAAGGGAAGGGGAGGCTCATAAAAGGCTTTACAAGGAAAACGGAAAATGAGAAAGGGGTGGAGTGCATTGCGGGATTTGAATCCATACAATCATAATTCATGTCCTACAGTTTAATCAACTAAACTGAACTATAGGGACAACTAATACCGTTTTTTCAAATCCTCGCTTTTACACCCCATCTGATTGTCTCAAAACGGAAAAGATGAAGACGATAATTGGAGTGAATGTGGATCCCTGTAAAAACCTAATTCTTTGTATATTCCATTGTGATGATTGTACCTACGACCTTAGATCCCGTTCGGTTTGAGGGAATTAGGAACTGAATGAAAATAGTTGTTTATGCCATTGGAATATAAATGTTCATTTGTAAGGGAAAGAGCATCCCCGCAATAGTAAGAATAGGCATTCCAACACGAAGTATAAGTTTAAAAAATAGGCATTCCATCATTAAAGTGATATAATCCTCATTCTCTTCGATCAAAAAAGTATAAGTTTAATAGAGTTTAATTTTGATGTATTGTTAGTATGAATTTTTTACCCAAATAACTAATTAATCATATATTATTATCTATGTGACTTTGGAAATAATTATTTTAAAAATTAAATATTTTTAATAATATGATAATTTATAATTAGATGACAATATATTAACAAGATATCAAAATTAAATTCTTAAAAATAATTCTATTGATCTATCCAACTGATTCAGTGCTAACTTATTTTGGACTAATAATATTTGTTTAGGCCCAAAAAAATTAATCCAAGTGGATTTGGTCCGACCTAAAATTATGATGGGCTAAAATTGGTTTGGATAATATGTTATATAGGCATAACCGTTAATCCAAACAGATAAAAAAATGATGGAACTATTCACTTGTCTCAAAATTGCAATTTGAGGGACTAACTATTTAGTTTTTTTGAAAGACCAAATTTGGCTTCATGTTTTTTTAAGGTATAGAAATGGGTCTGTACTTGCAAGTTTTCGTATAATTTTTGGCAATGCCTACCGAAAAATGAACGGAATAAGTAAAACATAGGAGAAATGCTTGCATGGAGCACCTAAGTTGAGTATATTAAATCAATTTTATTATCAATTATTAATTATCAATTATAATAAACTATCTTTTAATTAATGATATAATTAGCTAAATAAACCTGATTTAAGTATAAGTTTTTTTTTTTCAAACCCAACCTCCATTTGCATACTACGAGGACACCGATCAGACGCTCCTAGAACACCAATGGAAACCGAAGTTACTCATGGAGGAGTTTATGGAGCACTCAGAATCTATTGCAACTGGGATGTTGATGGAAGGTGGGGAATGGTGATAGCATTCAAGTATGGCATGAACCTTGGGTGAGGAGCAGTCCTACTATGCGATTAGCTTCAGTTCCTGTTGCAAACTTAGAAAATATCCATGTAAATCAATTGATGTTTCTCTGATATGTTCTTTGATAGTAGTCAACAGCTTCCTCAACCCAAGCTAGTGAACTTCGTGATGGTGCTTTGGAGCTTGTGGCAGTGCAGAAACTCAAAAATCTGGGAGAACATAACAGAGACCACTCAACAGATAATTATTCGCCCAAGAATTACGTGGGAATATTGGAATATGACCATACTGATTAGCAAAGATCCATAACAACCCGTGGATGAGGCTTCATGCATTAAATGGTCCAAGCCTTCTCCTGGATATGTGAAAATAAACGTAGATGCTGCTTTTCCCAAACATATATATATGCTAACACCATAGGTTAGGGAATGTGTCTTCGTGGTGAGGATGGCTCCTTTTTGCTTGGCAAAACTTGTTGGAGCAGGGTGCAACACGAAGTCAAGGAAGGGGGGAGGCGTTGGGTTTGTATCATGCAATCAGTTGGGCCAAGTCACTTGAGCTGCAGAATGTTATCATAGAGTTAGATGCAAAAACTGTTACTGATAGCATTACAAGGACCTCTGCTGATATATCTGAATATGGGACTATTATTTCTCTTTGTAGGGGCATAGTTTATGATTTACCAAACTATAACGTTAGGTTTTGTTAGGAGACAAGCTAATGTGATTGTTCACACTCTTGTTAGGGTGGCCACATCTTGGTCTAGTCCTCATATTTTTGAGCATTTACCTACTTGTATTAAGCACATTATTTTCAGTGAAATGAAATGATTCTATTCCTGTCAAAAAAAAAAAGAACACCAATGGAATGCTTTTAATTTGCATATTATAGTTTTTATTATTATTTTTTGAAATATTATACTAATATCGATGGGATACACTATGTTTATAATAATTTTATTAACTTTTAAAACATTAATTCTTATTTTAATTTTATCCTTAAAATTTATGTGAGAAATGACTATGTAGTGATGCTTATACTCTAAACATTGTTACTTGTGTTAAGATTTGTATTTTATATCTTAAACATAGCTTTATAATTTATGTTTTTATATTAATTTTAGATATTCTCATATTCTATTATATAACCATGTCTATTTTATAATATTTAATATTTTTTAATTTTGATCCAGTACTTTGAGGGATTAATCTGCGCAATTGCGTGCGTGATACCTTATAAAACCAAAAAAAAAAAAAAAATTTAATTGTGTCTTTGGGTAACTGTGTTTTCTGTTACTATTTTCAAGTTTTCATACTCGTGTGTGTCGGTTTCGTGCTTTCTAGGCGATGGCGAAGATTGGGCAGACAATTGTTACAGCTATGGCAAAGACACAACAACGTTGACAAAGACGACAAAACAGGATGACGGGTTTTTGTAAAACTTTTGGTTCTGCTTCTACTGCGAAACGTGAACGCAAAGAATAAAACGTAGCCTTCACTTGCATACAATACATGACTGATAAAAAGGATCCATTTGTTTAGATTGTTTTTTTTAAAAAAATTATGAAAAAAATATATTTGTTAAATTTTTATTAAAATGTAGAAAGTTGAAGAAAAAAATTGAAATTCAGTCTTTATGGGAAGTTATATTTTTTAACTTATCAAAAAATCATTTTTTTATAAATTCATTTTTTTCAAAATATCTTAAAAGTTAAAATCACCTTTTTTTAAGTCTAAATAAAATGTCTTAAGTGTTTGGTAAAATAAAGTCTTTACTAATTAAGGGCATGTTTGGATAAATAACTTAATAAAACGTTTATTTGATAAACTTTTTTTTTCAAATAAACTAAAAATAACTTATTTTTATAAACTTCTATGACAAACTTATTGAAATAAACTAAAAAGATCTTATAGAAATATCATAAATTATTTGTATAAGATATTCTTATAAGCTCAAATAAACTATTTATGAGTTTTTCCAACGCTCCCTAAATATGTATTCTCATTTTTGGATACGTAATAAGAAGACTTGGTTTGTTGGTGAATAGAAATTGTGACGAAAGAAAGATGATGTTAATAAGGCAAAGGATCCTAGCCGCCTCTACTCCTCTAGTGTAACCTCTACTTCTCTCTCTCTCTTCCTCCTTCCTCCTCCATCGGAGTGGGTGGTTTTGGGCCATTTTTTGACCTGGAATCATCCATCTACATCGTTTTTCTCTCCTTTTATCAAATAAGTGATTTTTTTCACATAGATCTGATTTTTTTTTTTTTTGTTTTCCGTGATTTCGTCGCCTTGATGCGGCGCTGTTTTGTTCGTCGTCTTAGTGCGGCATTGTTTGGTTTTTCGTCTTGTTTCGGTGTTTGTTTGGTTCAGATTGACAGAGTTCAGTTTCGATCCATTACAGATTCCATCAAGACTTAGGTGTCAACGTTACATATCTGGAGGCAGAGGTATTCCGGTCACTTTGATTTTATCACATTTGTAGGCATTTTGCCATTTTATGCTATTAACCTAGGTGTTGTGAGTTTGTTTGCAGATCCATCATTTTCGATTTTTAGCGATGTTAAATTTATGTTGTTTTCGATGTATTTTACCATTTTGAATGAATAAATATCTTTTTTAATCAAAAAAAAATTGCGACGAAAAAAGGGTTCACAATAGAAAGTAATATTTCTTCTTTTTTAATTGGAGACCAAGTCTTAGGTGAATAGAGAATAATGGGACGCGATGTACCCAAAAAAAAAAAGAGAGAATAATGGGACTCTCATATCTTCATCCTTATCATCCTTTAAACTAGTTGCTATTATAAAAAGGTAAAGTTTGCATCAATGGTTTGGTAAAATTATCTCCTAATTAACTAATAATGACTTTAAGATTGGTGAGTCCAATTGAGTCACGCAGAAAGTGAAAGCTTGATCAAAAAGTTTTTTGCTAATGAGGATAAAGTTATCACAAATGATATTGAAATACCTTATATAATCATTAAAGACATATTAAAGTGTCACCAAATCTCACATAAAATTTTTATAATTATGATCATGGATTATCAAAATAATGGGATAAATATAAATTATGAAAAGTTAAGATAAGATGATCGAATTTCTTGTCAAGTACAGAATAACTCCTATATTGCTTGGAATAAAGAGAACCAAAGTGTATATAAGTTGGAAATGAAAAGCTAAAAATGTTTAAGTTCAAATTGTCTAGACTTTTTTGGATAATATGACAATTTTCAAAGTTAATATAAACCAGCTCACACTCTCTCAATTGAGCTTGCGCTATAATGATAATATGGTATTAAAGCATGTAAAGAAAAAATAGAGGCCTCTAAGACTAAAAAAAGGCACAAGCCCAAACAACTGGGCTAAAAAAAAGCAGATCTGAGACCTCTAAGGCTACAAATGTAAGTACATGCCCAGGAAAAAGAACAAGCAAAACAAAAATAAAAGGAGATCAGATTAAGGCAAGTCACAACTCTGGGCTTCTAGTTGGACTTGACCGGCCTCCAATTAGACTTGAGGGAGTGTGTTGAAGAGTAAGTTTTACATTGCTTGAAATAAAGAGAACCAAAGTGTATATAAGCTGTTAATGTTTGAGTCCAAATTGTTTAGACTTTTTGGACAATATGGCAACTCTCAAGCTTAATACTATTGGGAAAAACCCAAGTCCCACATTGACTAGAGATAGAGCCTCATAAGAGTTTATAAAGCTTGGGCAATCCTCACCTCTTGAGCTAGCTTTTGAGGTTGAGTTAGGCCCAAATCTAATATGGTATCAGAGCCTATCCTAGATCCATTAAAGGGTCACCCACCATATTATCCACATACCAAGCCTCATGCTATGTGTTAGCCGTGAAGAGGTGTATTGGAAAAAATCCAAGTCCCACATTGATTAGAGATAGAGCCTCATAAAAGCTTATAAAGCTTGAGCAATCTTCACCTTTTGAGCTAGCTTTTGAGGTTGAGTTAGACCCAAATCTAATAAATACAAATCAGCTCACACACACTCAATTGGGTCTGTGCTATAATGATCATACATCGAATCGGAAGGGGTTATAAGCACAATAATAATTATATGTCGATGGTAAAAACTTGAGATTAGATAATCTAAACTCTTCCCATCAATAAAACTACTAACATTGAAGAGAGAGAGGAGGTTAAAGTTTCTATAATAATAATAAAACTACCAAAGATTTTTCAGGTGTATTATTGCCAAAAATGCATATCTTTGTATTTTAGATAAAATAAATATATAAGTGTAAATATAATCTAGGTATCGATTTAGTTATGCAAAGAAAGTTGGTGATTTAGATGACAATTATATTGATTTTTTTTTAAATTTGGATTTAATTGTATGTAATACCTTTTTGGTTTAGAAATTACATGGACTTCGCAGAAGTTTATGTTATATAAGGAATGTTAGTAATTTTGAAATAAGCCAATTCAACTTAATAAAAGTCAACATACTTATTAAATACGTAAAGTAACCACAAAAAATAAATAATAAGATAATGATAAAAAAAAATATTTAAAATATAAACAAGACAAAGTAGGCAATAGAAAAACCAGGAATTTACATCTTCATCCTTATCAAAACTACTCTAAACTCATATTTTCGTAAAAAAATTTATATTATGTTAGTTGTTTCCTGCCCATCGAATCGGAAAATGATTGAATAAATTGACCATGTTGTCTCATCTATTAAAAAATGCTTAGCCAAACAGAGTTTGTCTATATTGATTCACCCCATTGAAAGGTTCACAAACCATATTAAACTCGTTTGTTCAATAGGTGGCGTAAAAAAATGGATTTGAATCCTTTATTTTTATTCTTTCTTTTTTCTCTCATGTTAGAGTAAAAATGATAAAAATCAAATTTGTTTTTATGTGTAGGGTCTATTAAAATTTGACTTTGTGTCTTTCTCTCTCATAACATAAGAGGAAAAAGGAGAGAATAAAAGGAGATGATCCAAATCCTAAAAAATTACTATAAAATTGTTGATATATGTTAATTTCGGCAAATAGTTAATTAATATCAATATAATGTAAAAAATTAAGATCTTTCAAGAAAGTATCACGCTGCTGATGCTCTTATTCGCCATGGCCACTTGATGGACTTCTATTTCAATCTGCTTGTAGAGCCACCTCAAAGTTTGCCTCATTTTCTTTGGGACGATTTAGCTGGAATCCCAATCCATCGGGATGGTGTGAAAGCTTTCTTTTTTATGATGTTGGGTGGTTTTTTATCCGTTGTTTATTTAAATAAATAAATTTTTTGGTAGACAATTTTTTAAAAAACAATTAATATATAAAAGGAGAACTGAATTATCAGAAATTCTGCAACATGATAGTTTT